>CM055125.1:379660531-380038031 GCA_029206835.1 Rana muscosa
TCTGTAGTGCACCCTACACCAATCAAAAAAATCTTCACCACGAGTGAGGCACACTCCCCCTTTGGGGTTCAAACTCACCACAAGGATGAAAAAGATAAGCCTTTCAAATCTGTAGATAATCTCGCTCCAACTTCAGTCATCACCACCAGGGTAGTAAGGGTTAAAATCCTCAGGAACACATATAAGGTGTGACAGCAGGAAGGTAAAGTCACCTGGTTGCATCCAGGGGGGTAGATATATTTCGCCCAGATTCAGGCTTTACGCCGACTTATACAACTAGGTGGAGAGTTGTATAAGGCTAGTGGGCTCATGGATGACTCATACCTCTAGGGAGAGTGCTGGGCGTCGTGCAGACAGGGAGTTGATGAGACCAGCTGAAGCTTGTCAGCTCATTTAGGCCTCTATAAGAACTCCCAGCTTCATTAGATGTTAGCTCATGCCTGGAACCAGACCTGTGTGGACTGTCTAGGGAGAGTGAACCCCTGTGCGGTGAGACAAAGCATGTGTGGCTATTTGCTTGGACATTTAAAACCAGGGACTTAGGGACTAGGACAGCACTAGGCTGATCCCAGTTGTTAGTTAGGAAACCTGTATGTTTAGTCAGAGGTCAAGTTGACCAGGATTTATTTTGTTTATGTTTCTTTTGCTTTGCTGTGTTTTGTCACTGTAAATAGAAAATAAACCGCACCTTTTTGATTTTGAAAACCACAACCTCCGTTTGCTGGGCCTGTTTTTGTGTGGGGAGCCCATCTCGGGGGTCACACACACCCGCTGCCGAGTTAACCCCCTCACAGTTGGTGGAGAATGCGGGTAGTTTTTTTTTAAGCCAGCATGGAGGAGATACTGAAGCAGCTGGCTCTAGCAAATGCCAATCAACAGCAGACAAATGCAGGTTTGCAAAAGAACTTTGCAGCCCAGCAGCAAGCTCATCAACAGAGCCTTGCAGCCCAGCAGCAGACAAACGCAACTTTGCAACAGAGTCTGGAGGCTCAGCAACAAGCCCAGCAGCAATCTGAGGCCCGCTTCATAGACCTGTTGCAGAAGCAAGAGCAGAGACTACAACAACAGATGGAAGCAGTAATGCAGCAACGTCCGCAGACCAGTGAGGAAAGCCGTCCCACTAATACCGCGTCCTTTGGGGTGAGTCGTTTATTGACAAAAATGACTGGAGAGGATGATCCAGAGGTATTTTTGACCACATTTGAAAGGACCGCTGAAAGAGAAAAGTGGCCTGAGGAGCAGTGGGCTGGACTGGTGGCTCCTCTGTTAACTGGTGAATCGCAGAAAGCTTACTATGACCTAGAGCCTAACCAAGCAAAAGACTATGTGATGCTAAAAGCTGAAATATTGGCAAGCCTGGGTGTCACCCAGGCTGTCCGGGCTCAGCGTGTGCATAACTGGACTTTCCAGCTTGGAAAACCCCCCAGGTCTCAAATGTATGATCTCATTCACCTGAGCAGAAAGTGGCTACAGCCAGAGACTTTGTCCGCACCAAAGATTGTGGAACGTGTTGTAATGGATCGGTTTTTGAGAGCTCTTCCTACTGCCATCCAAAAGTGGGTAAGCCATGGAGACCCAGAGACGGCCGATGGTCTTGTGGATCGTGTGGAGAAATACTTGGCTACAGAGAACCTGACGGCCTCTTCCAGAGACACTCGGACTTTCCACCCTAAGACCAGACCATCCCCAGGGGCGGATAAGAGGATTCCAAGGGGTGAGGGTGGAGAGAGTGAGAGGGTGGGAGCTCTACCCCAAGTTTGGCGAGAACAGCCTGGGAAATCAGCGGCTCAAGAGGCCGCAAGAAGGATCGTTTGCTACCGCTGCCGGCAAGCGAGACATATTGCAGCCAATTGCCCGGTTGTGGAGGAACCCATGCAGTGTGACTTTCTGACGGGCAGACGTCAGTCGCTGTGTGCGACAGTCGCATGCACTGCCATTCGAGGAACTGAGAAACATTTATGCAAAATGTGTGTTAATGGTAGAAATGTTGTGGTATTGTTGGATTCAGGTAGCCTTGTGACCCTGATAAAGGCTGAGTTAGTTAAAACAGAGGTCTCTGGGAATAGCAAGGTAGCTGTTATTTGTGTGCATGGGGACACCCGAGAGTATCCAGTGACTACAGTGTGTTTCGAGACCCCCAAAGGTACCCTCTCTCATCCAGTGGGCTTAGTATCTCAGTTACCGCATGACGCCATTGTGGGAAGGGATTTTCCGAAGTTCTGGGAACTGTGGGATGATCCTGAGCCCCCCACTGGTGCCCCTATGTACCAGGAATGTGATAGCCAGAACTCCCCTGAGAGTGGTGAGGACTCTCCGGAATTTCCCTTATCAGTATTGGCAGGGGAGACTCAAGAAACTGGAGAGGAGCCCACCTCCTCAGACGAAAACCTACCGTCTGTGGAGTTTTCTGATCTTGAGGTTCACAGGGAAAACTTTGCCACAGAACAGTTGAAAGACCCCGCCCTAATAAAGGCACGGGAAAACGTAGTGAAAATAGATGGCGAGTTAGTGAACCCAGATAATACCTGCACTTACCCATACTTCAGCGTAGAGAAGGACCTACTGTATCGGGTGGCAAAAAGGGCAGAAGAAACCGTTGAGCAGCTTGTGGTGCCCAAACCTTACAGGAAGTTGGTGTTGGAGTTGGCCCATGGGCACATTCTTGGAGGTCATCTGGGGACAGAGAAAACCCGAGAGAGGGTATTTCAGAGATTCTATTGGCCGGGGGTGATGAAGGACATAGAAAATTATTGTTCCTCCTGCCCTGTGTGTCAGAGGTCGGCCCCGATGCCACATTTCCGTAGCCCGCTGGTCCCTCTACCCATCATTGAGGTCCCGTTTGAGAGGATCGCCATGGATTTGGTAGGTCCTATAATCAAGTCCGCTAGGGGGCACCAGTACATATTAGTTATAATGGACTATGCCACCCGTTATCCAGAAGCGATCCCTCTCCGAAATACCTCGGCCAAAACCATAGCCAAAGAGCTATCTCTTGTGTTTAGCCGGGTGGGTATTTGTAAAGAACTGCTTACGGACCAAGGTACACCCTTTATGTCCCGGGTTATGAAGGAGCTGTGTAAATTGTTCAAAGTGACGCAATTACGTACATCTGTGTATCACCCCCAAACCGATGGGCTGGTTGAAAGGTTCAACAAAACCCTAAAACAAATGTTGAAGAAAGTGGTGGATAGAGATGGAAAGGATTGGGACTGTCTACTTCCTTATCTGATGTTTGCTATTAGGGAGGTGCCCCAATCCTCTACGGGATTCTCCCTCTTTGAGTTACTGTATGGGAGACACCCAAGAGGGCTGTTGGATATTGCCAAGGAAACTTGGGAAAGTGAGAGTTCTCCCCACAGGAGTGTGATTGAGCATGTCGCCCTGATGCAAGACCGAATTGCACAGGTAATACCCATTGTGAAGGAACATTTGGCCCAAGCGCAGTTAGCACAGCAGAGAGTGTACAACCGTGGAGCCAAGACCCGTACCTTTTCCCCGGGGGATAGGATACTGGTACTTGTCCCTACGGTTGAAAGTAAATTCCTTGCCAAATGGCAAGGCCCCTACGAGATAATGGTAAAAGTGAGCGAAGTGAATTACAAGGTCAGACAACCAGGAAGGCGAAAGCCCGAACAGATCTATCACGTTAATCTGTTGAAAGCCTGGAGGGATAGAGAGTCCCTAGTCGCAGACACTTGGTCACCAGCTCAAACTGGTTGCGTGATTCCTGAGGTTGGAATAGCAGCCACCTTGTCACAACCCCAACAACAGGAGGTTAAGGAGTTTGTGCTTCGCAACAAGGAGGTATTCTCTGAGCTGCCGGGACAAACATCTGGGGTAGAGCATGACATCATTACCCCGCCCGGTGAAAGGGTGAAGTTAAAACCCTATCGGATCCCAGAGGCCCGACGGGAGGCAATACGGGAGGAAGTACAGAAAATGCTGAACTTAGGGGTGATAGAGGAGTCCCAAAGTGATTGGTCTAGTCCCATTGTGTTGGTGCCTAAACCAGATGGGAGCTGGCGATTTTGTAACGATTTTCGTCAGTTGAACAAAGTTACAAAATTTGACACCTACCCCATGCCACGTATAGATGAGTTGATCGACCGGCTGGGAACAGCCCGATACATGACGACTCTTGACCTCACAAAAGGGTATTGGCAAATCCCCCTGGCCAAGTCGGCCAAAGAGAAAACCGCATTTGTAACCCCAGACGGGGCGTTCCAATATAAAAGAATGCCGTTCGGGTTACAGAATGCGCCAGCCACATTCCAGCGGAAAATGGACCAGATGCTGAGGCCCCATCGGAAGTATGCTGCGGCTTACCTGGATGACATAATTGTCCATAGCACAGATTGGGCCTCACATCTGCCAAAAGTGCAAGCAGTCCTGGACTCTGTTCGGGAAGCGGGGTTTACGGCTAACCCCAAGAAGTGTACCATTGGGCAGGAGGAGGCCAAATATCTTGGGTACACCATTGGGAGGGGAGTAATAAAACCCCAACTCAACAAAGTCGAGGCCATCCAGAGTTGGCCACGTCCCAACAGCAAGAAGCAGGTACGAGCCTTTCTGGGAATCGCGGGGTATTATCGGCGATTCATTCCCCACTTTGCTTCTAAGGCTGTGCCCCTAACCAACCTGACGAAGGGGAAAGGGTCGGTCATGATTAAATGGACCCCCGAGGCTGAGGCAGCATTCCAATTCTTGAAACAAGCCTTATGTAGCCAGCCAGTGTTGTACTCACCCGACTTCTCTAAAGACTTTGTCGTACAAAGTGATGTGTCAGATGTGGGGTTAGGAGCAGTATTGTCCCAGGTCTGGAACGGGGAAGAGCACCCAGTCATTTACCTCAGCAGGAAGTTGAAGTCCCATGAGGTAAATTACGCCACCGTTGAAAAGGAGTGTTTAGCGGTGAAGTGGACTCTAGATTCCCTTCGGTACTACCTGCTAGGTAGGCACTTTGACATGGTTACGGATCACGCTCCGTTAAAGTGGATGGCTCAAAACAAGGAAACAAATAGAAGAGTGAATAGGTGGTTCCTGGCCCTCCAGGAATTCAACTTCACAGTAAAGCATCGCCCTGGCGTTCAAATGGGGAATGTGGATGCTTTGTCTCGAGTACATGAATGCCTGATTGCTGGTGTTCCAACCCCGAGGTTAAAACAAGAGGGGGGGGTATGTGACAGCAGGAAGGTAAAGTCACCTGGTTGCATCCATGGGGGTAGATATATTTCGCCCAGATTCAGGCTTTACGCCGACTTATACAACTAGGTGGAGAGTTGTATAAGGCTAGTGGGCTCATGGATGACTCATACCTCTAGGGAGAGTGCTGGGCGTCGTGCAGACAGGGAGTTGATGAGACCAGCTGAAGCTTGTCAGCTCATTTAGGCCTCTATAAGAACTCCCAGCTTCATTAGATGTTAGCTCATGCCTGGAACCAGACCTGTGTGGACTGTCTAGGGAGAGTGAACCCCTGTGCGGTGAGACAAAGCATGTGTGGCTATTTGCTTGGACATTTAAAACCAGGGACTTAGGGACTAGGACAGCACTAGGCTGATCCCAGTTGTTAGTTAGGAAACCTGTATGTTTAGTCAGAGGTCAAGTTGACCAGGATTTATTTTGTTTATGTTTCTTTTGCTTTGCTGTGTTTTGTCACTGTAAATAGAAAATAAACCGCACCTTTTTGATTTTGAAAACCACAACCTCCGTTTGCTGGGCCTGTTTTTGTGTGGGGAGCCCATCTCGGGGGTCACACACACCCGCTGCCGAGTTAACCCCCTCACAAAGGACATAAAGCACCAGATAGTGTAATACTGTTTTAATAAGGAAATCCCCCAATACAATATCCCTGTATCAAATGCACGTACATAAAATTCACTTGTTAAAAGCACATAGAAATGAAGAGTGTATTCACCGCTAATCCGACCCAAGAGGGCGTCCATGTTGCAAACGTGACGCTGTAATATCTTTTCTTAGTATGGGACAGCTGGCCGTGGAGTTCACTCTGCACTTCCTGGTTACAGAGACGCTGCGGTGTCTGAGCCCTGACCGGTTTCGTCACAGGCTGACTTCAACTGAGGGCTGGGTCGGATTAGCGGTGAATACACTCTTCATTTCTATGTGCTTTTAACAAGTGAATTTTATGTACGTGCATTTGATACAGGGATATTGTATTGGGGGATTTCCTTATTAAAACAGTATTACACTATCTGGTGCTTTATGTCCTTATATGTGTTCCTGAGGATTTTAACCCTTACTACCCTGGTGGTGATGACTGAAGTTGGAGCGAGATTATCTACAGATTTGAAAGGCTTATCTTTTTCATCCTTGTGGTGAGTTTGAACCCCAAAGGGGGAGTGTGCCTCACTCGTGGTTAAGATTTTTTTGATTGGTGTAGGGTACACTACAGACCATATACACAGAAGAAACTTCACTTTCAATTAGACTGTTGCAAAGTCATCACTCAAATGTACTGTGTACTTTTGGACACTTATCCATAATTAGCGCTGTTTATCATATGGACTATGAATTTGTAATATGATTTTTTGTATTTATTTTTATTATTTTATATATATGAGGTTCTCATGTGTATAGAATTTAAATAGCTGCTATTTATTTATCTATTATTTTTATCATAAGGTTTAACTTTGATAAATTTGAGTTTACTGTTGTCTTCTATTCCTAATTAACCTCTTAACTGCTTAGCTGGAGAGGTTATTTTCTGTAATAGCAATTTAGCATTTAGGCGCCGAGCAGTGCATATTTGGGCCTTTTTACTTTGCACCTTTCTCTTATATATATATATATATATATATATATATATTTTTTTTTTTTATTTATTTATTTTTTTATTTTTTTTATTTTTTTTGTTCATTTTTTTTCTTTATATCAAATACATAGTCATGATGAATAAGATACTGCACACCATATATACAGCCGTGGCCAAAAGTTTTGAGAATGACACAAATATTAATTTTCACAAAGTCTGCTGCTTCAGTGTTTTTAGATCTTGTTGTCAGATGTTACTATGGGATACTGAAGTATAATTACAAGCATTTCATAAGTGTCAAAGGCTTTTATTGACAATTACATGAAGTTTATGCAAAGAATCAACATTTGCAGTGTTGACTCTTCTTTTCCAAGACCTCTGCAATTCCCCCCGGCATGCTGTCCATCAACTTTTGGGCCACATCCCGACTGATGACGGCCCATTCCTGCATAAATCAATGCTTGGAGTTTGTCAGAAATTGTTGGGGGGGTTTTTTTGTTCACCCGCCTCTTGAGGATTGACCACAAGTTCTCAATGGGATTAAGGTCTGGGGAGTTTCCTGGCCATGGACCCAAAATGTCGATGTTTTGTTCCTCAAGACACTTAGTTATTACTTTTGCTTTATGGCGAGGTGCTCCATCCTGCTTGAAAAGGTATTGTTCCTCACCAAATTGTTCTTGGATGGTTGGGAGAAGTTGCTCTCGGAGTATGTTTTTGAACCATTCTTTATTCATGGCGGTGTTCTTAGGCAAAATTGTGAGTGAGCCCCCCACTCCCTTGGCTGAGAAGTGACCCCACACATGAATGGTCTCAGGATGCATGACACAGGACTGATGGCAGCACTCTCCTTTTCATCTCCGGACAAGGTTTTTTCCTGATGCCCCAAACAATCGGAAAGGGTGTTCATTAGAGAAAATTTCTTTACCCCAGTCCTCAGCAGTCTAGTCCGTGTACCTTTTTCAGAATATCAGTCTGTCCCTAATATTTTCCTGGAGAGAAGTGGCTTCTTTGCTGCCCTTCTTGACACCAGGCCATCCTCCAAAAGTCTTCTCCTCAATGTGCATTCCGATGTCCTCTCACCTGCCTACTGCCATTCCTGAGCAACCTCTGCACTGGTGGTGCCCCGATCCCGCAGCTGAATCAACTGTAGGAGACGGTCCTGGCACTTGCTGAACTTTCTTGGGCGCCCGGAAGCCTTCTTCACTAATGTAGTGGTAATGCAAATACTGCAGCTGCTGACTTTTAATATTAGGACACTTACCTGTCCAGGGAGCCCGCAATGTCGGCACCGCAGATGATCTTCGGATTGGCTGTCGGGTGCAGCGCCATTCCTGGTAAGGGAACCCGGGAGTGAAGCCTTTCGGCTTCAGATGGGTCCCTACTGCACATGTGCAAAGCGCGCTGCACTTCTATTTGGTCTGGCAGTGGAGGAAGGAGTAGGGAGGCCGAACTTCCAAGAGACCGGGCCACTGCCTCGTCTCCTGGAAGTGGGGAACGATACCTGTCAAAAAGGTGCCAAATGTGGCACCGGAAGGTAGAGTAGATGGATAAGCAGAAGTTCCACTTTTGAGCCGATCTGACCCGCTCCGACCAGATCCCACGCTGAGCTGTCAGCCACGGCTTCACTGTAGAGGCGGGTGCAGAGGAGACAGATGACAATGGAAGCCCCATAGTAACTCTATGGGTGACGTCACTTCCCATCCATTTCACAGCCGTTGTTGGCCGTGTTCTCTACAGAGCGTCCGCCGCTGGAGATCGAGTCGGAGCGGCTTCCAAAAAGGTATGTATACTAATTTTTCTTTACAGGGATATATATATATATATATATATATATATATATATATATATATATATACATACATACATACATATACAGTTGTGCTCTTACGTTTACATACCCTGGCAGAATTTATGATTTCTTGGCCATTTTTCAGAGAATATGAATAACACAAAAACATTTTTTTCACGTATAGTTAGTTTTTGGCTGAAGCCATTTATTATCAATCAACTGTGTTTACTCTTTTTAAATCATAATGACAACAGAAACTACCCAAATGACCTTGATCAAAAGTTTACATACCCTGGTGATTTTGGCCTGATAACATGCACACAAGTTGACACAAAGGGGTTTGAATGGCTATTAAAGGTAACCATCCTCACCTGTGATCTGTTGGCTTGTAATTAGTGTTTGTGTGTATAAAAGGTCAATGAGTTTCTGGACTCCTGACAGACCCTTGCATCTTTCATCCAGTGCTGAACTGACGTTTCTGGATTCTGAGTTATGGTGAAAGCAAAAGAATTGTCAAAGGATCTGCGGGAAAAGGTAGTTGAACTGTATAAAACAGGAAAGGGATATAAAAAGATATCCGAGGAATTGAGAATGCCAATCAGCAGTGTTCAAACTCTAATCAAGAAGTGGAAAATGAGGGGTTCTGGTGAAATCAAACCACGGTCAGGTAGACCAACTAAAATTTCAGCCACGACTGCCAGGAAAATTGTTCGGGATGCAAAGAAAAATCCACAAATAACTTCAGGTGAAATACAGGACTCTGAAAACATGTGGTGTGGCTGTTTCAAGATGCACAATAAGGAGGCACTTGAAGAAAGATGGGCTGCATGGTCGAGTCGCCAGAAGAAAGCCATTACTACGCAAATGCCACAAAGTATCCCACTTACAATGCGCCAAACAGCACAGAGACAAGCCTCAAACCTTCTGCCACAAAGTCATTTGGAGTGATGAGAATATTTTTTAGCTTTTTGGCCACAACCATAAACACTACATTTGGAGAGGAGTCAACAAGGTCTATGATGAAAGGTACACCATCCCTACTGTGAAACACGGAGGTGGATCGCTGATGTTTTGGGGATGTGTGAGCTACAGAGGCACAGGAAATTTGGTCAAAATTGTTGGCAAGATGAATGCAGTATGTTATCAAAATATACTGGAGGAACATTTACATTCATCAGCCAGGAAGCTGCGCATGGGACGTACTTGGACATTCCAACATGACAATGATCCAAAACACAAGGCCAGGGCTACCTGTAATTGGCTACAACAGAATAAAGTGAAGGTTCTGGAGTGGCCATCTCAGTCTCCTGACCTCAATATCATTGAGCCACTATGGGGAGATCTCAAACGTGCCGTTCATGCGAGACAGCCCAAGAATTTACAGGAACTGAAGGCTTTTTGCCAAGAAGAATGGGCAGCTTTACCATCTGAGAAGATAAAGAGCCTCACCCACAAATACCACAAAAGACTTCAAGCTGTCATTGATGTTAAAGGGGGCAATACACGGTATTAAGAACTGGGGTATGTAAACTTTTGATCAGGGTCATTTGGGTAGTTTCTGTTGCCATTATGATACAAAAAGAGTAAACGCAGTTGATTGATAATAAATGGTGTAACGGGAAGGCCCGGGGAACTCAGAATCTCTTAGAAAGTATGAGATACCCTTGCTTCAGCTCCCCCAATGCCTCTTATGTGTCAACCACCCTGTGTCTCTATTAGGGGCACAGTGTGAATGAAAACCCCAATATGGTCTATGATAGCCATATTCAATGCTGCACATACATTGTATCTAGATTGGATGTATACTGTGAGGGGGGGGGGGGGGTGTAATCATTGCTGTGAGGTGTTAAGGTGA
Source organism: Rana muscosa (assembly GCA_029206835.1). Lineage (NCBI taxonomy): Eukaryota > Metazoa > Chordata > Amphibia > Anura > Ranidae > Rana > Rana muscosa. The sequence continues at coordinate 379,670,945 of CM055125.1, forward strand.
TTTGCATTCTATTGTCTATTATGAATTAAGTCTGCTACTGTGACGATGTGGATAGGAGCTGGTCGACCGTCTGACTGCATATTATGGGATGTTGAAGTGTCTTCTGTGAGGAGGGGGGGGGGGAATCACCCCTCCTGCTAAGACTGTTTACTGAAGGAGAAGTTTAAACACACCTGACCTGTATCACCATTGTCATTGGACAGTTTAACCCGCCCTGTTCCCCAAGGATGGGAGGGAAGGGTTTTGAAGAGAAATGTGTTACCATGTGTTTTGAAAATAAAGTCATTCCCTGTTTTGGAACTTGAATACAGAGCGTTGTCTCGTATCTGGGGGGAGAATCATTCGTATGGGTTCTTATTCGGCTGGTTGGAGTGTCTGGTGGCTGTCGTGTGGTTGGAAAGGGAATATCCTAACAGTGTTAACCCCTTTCATACTTGGGGTGCCGTTACAATTGTTGGCAAGCAGTGGGATTGATCCCCACAGCCAGAAGGACAGCTACAAGAGGACACAGGACAATGGATGCACAGTATGAACGGCTAAAGCTCTCCACCCTCAAAGACTTACTGGAGAACCGGGGAAGACCGGCCAACAACCGTAAGAAGAGGGACATTATCAGAGAACTAGTCAAAATGGATGGAACCGAAAGGCCCAGCGTAACAGACAGGACACCCGAAGAGGCAAGTTTTGATCGGGCTGTTAAACTAAGACTGGCACAGTATGGTCCTAACCCTCCAGCGGAGATCATAGACCTAGTTATAGCGGCTGTGGACGCAAATTGGCTACATCAAAAAGGTGCTGCAGCAGCAGAAGTCACAGCAGCACCAACTGAAAGGAGAGGAGAGGTACAGATACCAGCCGCCATGGAAGAGGAAGTCAGAAGGAGGTTACAAGAGATGCAGATACAGCATAGAGGACCAGTATCAGAGGAAGTCCTGCTGGGATGGTCTGATTCGATCCGCTGCGAACTCTGGAAGAAAGCGCTAGCTCTCGAGCAGCAACACCAGGGAAAGGTTCTCCCCTCCATCTATGTAAGGTACTGGTCGCAGTATGATGTACGAATGCCGTTATTGGGGGAACAACCAAAGCAGGAGTGAACAACTGAGTTAAGCAGGCTGATCCGGGCAGAGATGCGGTTGGACGAGAGCTACAGAGCCCTCCGGTGGTATGTAGCCCAAGAGTGCCCATGGTCATCGGATGACAGCCCCACGGAAGGCTTTGACTATGATGGCCTGGGATTGTTGTATTGGAGGCTGTCCAGTGACCCTGACTTTGGGAGTGATCGGGAGTGGCGTTTGGAGGAAATAATGGAGCACAGAGAGCGAAAACTGAATGTCTTGGAAGGGCACTGGGCAGAGGAAGATTTGGAGTTTCTGGCCGTTCAGGAATGGGAGCTGGAGATCGCCTACAGACAGCTGCTAGAATCTGCTCAGCAGCAGGGTGGTGCTACCTGTGCCTGGGACTATCAGGGAATACCACTTGACAACTATGAAATCCTGGCTGAAGAATCGGCAGTGGAAAATCTGAAGATTGCCGTCCCTAAAGCCGAAGTGGATGATATGGAGTTCCAGGGAGCTAGCCTGGCTGAAGAATCGGCAGTGGAAAATCTGAAGATTGCCATCCCTAAAGCCGAAGTGGATGATATGGAGTTCCAGGGAGCTAGCCTGGCTGAAGAATCGGCAGTGGAAAATCTGAAGATTGCCACCCCTAAAGCCGAAGTGGATGATATGGAGTTCCAGGGAGCTAGCCTGGCTGAAGAATCGGCAGTGGAAAATCTGAAGATTGCCATCCCTAAAGCTGAAGTGGATGATATGGAGTTCCAGGGAGCTAGGGCAGTTGGCTCATCTTTCCAGCTACAGATTACAGAAGGTATGGACTTAAGGGACTGTTCAGAGGATGTTATGGATTATGCATCACCTGCCCAAGTACTGGCAGCAGGACAGAGTACTGCAGACCCCTGCTCTACACCCGTGGCAGTTTTGGAGACCCGAGATGAGAAGGTGATGGTTCCTCTTTCCCAGGGGATTTCAGAGATGCAGGGGGGAGAAGCAGCCCTTTTCCCTCCCCAACAGTTAGCCAGAGCAGATGGGGTGGAGTCCCCAGCAGAAAAGCTGGCAACAGGGCAGAGTGCTAGCAACCTCTGCCCAGCACCGGAAACAACTGTGGAGTTTCAGGAAGCCGGGGCAGTTGGCCCATCTCTCCAGCAACAAGCTGAAGTGGTAAAGCTTTTACCCCCAGCTGAATCACTGGCAGCAGGGCAGAATGCTAATGGCCACTGCACACAACTGCCACTTGAGCAGATATCGGTGGATGGGACTACGGTCTCCACTCACAGCAACCCAGCGGAAGAGCTGGCAACAGAGCAGAGTGCCGCGGGCCTCTGCTCTCAACTAACAGAAGAGGGAGTTCATGTGGTACTGGATGGGACTTCGGTCCTCACTGACACAACCCCAGAAAATGGTGTGACACTGGGACAGGAGGATGTCAGCCTTGCTTTGCAAGCACTGGGGGATTTTCACCTACCACAAGTGGATGGGACTTCGGTCTCCACTTGTGTACCTCGGGATGCTGGGCAGACGGCCCGGATCCCCAGCGGCATGAAAGACTGAGCCCAGTCACCCTGTCTTCTCCCCAGCGGCGGGTATGTTCTCTGAGAGAGGCAAAGGTTGGCTGGGTAAGTGATGCTCTGTTTGGAGCAATTTATTTGGGGTACGGTGTGGATGCCGGCATTAGAAGAAGGGACCTATGGACTAACTTCGGGGTCAACCTGTCTGGGGTCCCCTCCTCTGTTAGTCTCCTGCCGAAAGGGGAGAGATGTAACGGGAAGGCCCGGGGAACTCAGAATCGCTTAGAAAGTATGAGATACCCTTGCTTCAGCTCCCCCAATGCCTCTTATGTGTCAACCACCCTGTGTCTCTATTAGGGGCACAGGGTGAATGAAAACCCCAATATGGTCTATGATAGCCATATTCAATGCTGCACATACATTGTATCTAGATTGGATGTGTACTGTGAGGGGGGGGGGGGTTGTAATCATTGCTGTGAGGTGTTAAGGTGATTTGCATTCTATTGTCTATTATGAATTAAGTCTGCTACTGTGACGATGTGGATTGGAGCTGGTCGACCGTCTGACTGCATATTATGGGATGTTGAAGTGTCTTCTGTGAGGAGGGGGGGGAATCACCCCTCCTGCTAAGACTGCTTACTGAAGGAGAAGTTTGAACACACCTGACCTGTATCACCATTGTCGTTGGACAGTTTTACCCGCCCTGTTCCCCAAGGATGGGAGGGAAGGGTTTTGAAGAGAAATGTGTTACCATGTGTTTTGAAAATAAAGTCATTCCCTGTTTTGGAACTTGAATACAGAGCGTTGTCTCGTATCTGGGGGGAGAATCATTCATATGGGGTCTTATTCGGCTGGTTGGAGTGTCTAATGGCTGTCGTGTGGTTGGAAAGGGAATATCCTAACGGTGTTAACCCCTTTCATACTTGGGGTGCCGTTACAAATGGCTTCAGCCAAACACTAACCATGAGTGAAAGAGAAGTTTTTGTGTTATCATTCATATTCTCTGAAAAATGGCCAAGAAATCATAAATTCTGCAAGGGTATGTAAACTTATGAGAACAACTGTGTGTGTATATATATATATATATATATATATATATATATATATATATATATATTATTTATTTATTTAATTATTTTTGGTCCTGACACACACACACAAAAAACATAGTGTGTATGTTGTGTTACACTATGTGATTATTCTTGCTCTGTGTCTTTAAGATCTGTCCCCTTCTTTCTAGCTGAACTCTCTCTCTCACCGTAGTTCTTTATATATCTCCTCCACTTCCTGATTCTGGTCATTACTCCTGTATATCTTCCATGCTAAACATCTTACATGTGGCTTACAACTGCAACGTTTTTCTAACTATGAATATCCATCATTAAACGGAACATTCGAAAGGATTCATCGTCTGTCGTCCTAACTGTGAGTTTATTCATTGAGTTAAACTGCCTGTATCGATGCAAGGGATGAATATCAAACCAGCTTGAGTAAGGCCTACTTAAACCTGGAGATGAACTTTATCGCTTTGTAGTTGAGACAGAACAGTAGAAAAACTGAGTTTCACAGCCTAATTACAAGATTTCTGCATGTCAGTACTGAAACAGACAAGATTTACTGCCCTCATAGCAAGACAGAAGGGACAGAGCAGCACATGGCAGCCTTATAGCCTAAGACAATCTGCACAGTGTCATATTTCAGCACACAGATCCTGCCTGCTTTCACAGTCAGTCTGCTATCATGAGTGACCAAGCTTCTGCATGTGAACTCACATCTACCTCCCCACAAGTTCCTGAAGAAACTGAGTTACCCAAACGCTCAGTTAAACCCACTTGGAAAGTAATGGATAATTATGAAGCTTCAAGGACTGAATTGTCAAATAGCTTGGAATTAGTCTGGGAGAAAATCCTTGCTGAAGCCAATACAGTGTCTGTTGAACGTGAACTACTGACACTAGAGGGTGCCATTAAACAACTTTCTGCCTCATATGAGCTTTATCAGCTTACCAGCATCAAATTCACTAATGTCTTACAAAACATGAAGTCAGAAAATGCGATGATGCAATTAAAGTGCGTCAATGCTCTCAATATTGAAATAGACAGTTTTATCCAGCAAACCAGAATAAAGGCAGAAGCAAAAAATAAAGCTGTTACAGGACACTGCATCTCACAGATCTGTTTCCACCAGACATTCTAAAAACTCGTCAAGATCCCATAGTTCAAGATACTCAACACTCAGTGAGCGACTTATTAATGCCCGCGCTGAAGTGGAAGCCAGCAAAGTGCAGGTGGCATATGCAGAAAAAAGAGCAGAGTTGGAAGCGCAGTCAGCACGTCAAAGAGCAGAGTTGGAAGCGCAGTCAGCACGTCAAAGAGCAGAGTTGGAAGCTCAGAGAGCAGAGTCGGAAGCGCAGTCAGCACGTCAAAGGGCAGAGTTGGAAGCGCAGTCAGCACGTCAAAGGGCAGAGTTGGAAGCGCAGTCAGCACGACAAAGAGCAACAATGGAAACCTTAAATGAACAGTGTAAACATGACGCAGCTATGGCAAAGCTAAGGGTCCTACAGCAAGCTATCAGTGCAGACGAAGGTGCAAGTGAGAAAGACAGCATTAACCTAAACATAGCAGATATGGAAGACCCCCTCAAACGCACTAGAGACTATGTCCTAAGCCACTGCAGTGCACACTCCATTGTCTCCAATGCTCCCGACTACATAGAGACTCCATCACAGCTTCAAGTTAAAGAGGTTCCAGCAACTTCCTGCACTCAAAATCACTCCACTGCATTTCCTACCTGCCTACCTTGCCTGCCTTCATACGTCACAGAGCATCAGCGCAAGCTTCAAGCAAGTCATCAATCTCCAGTCATTGGTACAGCCTTGAATCAACGTACCATTGGAACAACTGACTTCAAGCAAGCAACTCACCTGGATGCATCTGCTGCACCATATTTCCCTGTGTCCTTTAACAACAATGTCAAAGATAATGCAATCAGCACCATACAGCCAACAGCATCTCACATAAAGGCGGAGACAACTGAGACAGAAGAGTTTGTGAGGTACATGCTTCGCAGAGAGCTCACAAAGACTGGTCTTACAAGTTTTGATGACCAACCTGAGAACTACAGAAGTTGGAAATGTGCCTTCAGAACTACAATCAGCAATATTGGCATTATAGCTGATCAAGAATTGAATCTGCTGATCAAATGGCTTGGTCCTCTATCTGCTGCACGTGTTAAGCCATTAAGATCGGTTTTCATGGACAATCCTACTGCAGGCCTCACAGCTGCATGGGAGCGACTAGAGCAAAGTTATGGCAGTCCAGAAGCTATAGAAAATGCTTTGTTCATGCGTCTGGAAACTTTCCCAAAGATATCCGGTAAGGACAACAAGGCGTTCCAGAGACTGAGTGTCCTTCTCCTTGAGCTTCAGCTAGCCAAGACAGACCCAAAACTACCTGGACTCAGTTACCTTGACACTCCAAGAGGGGTAAACCCAATTGTCTCCAAGCTCCCGTATGGTTTGCAAGAGAAATGGACTGCACTAGGGTCATCATACAAAAGAGAGAACAAGGTTTCCTTCCCTCCATTCTCTTTCTTCTGTGAATTCATCAGGAAAATTGCAGAGACCAAGAACAATCCAAGTTTTTCCTACGGTGAGTACAGCCTCTTCTCACCCTTTCCTAAGAGTACCAGTCTTCAGGGCAACTATAGAAACCATAGAGGCCCAGTGTCCGTGAAAAAGACTGACATCCTTCCCACTCCTACCACAGTTCTGGCCACGAACAAACAGAGTAGGAAGATTGAAAACCCTAACAGAGAGTGTCCCATACACAAGAAGCCACACCCCCTCAATAAATGTATCGGCTTTAGGAAAAAGCCTCTGGAAGAGCGCAAGGAGCTTTTAAAGACATTTAGGGTATGTTTCAGGTGCTGTGCTTCTACAGAACATTTTGCAAGGGACTGTAATGTGTCCATCAAGTGCATAGAGTGTGGCTCTGAAGAACATGTGCAAGCCCTCCATCCTCTTGAGCCCAGCTCTGCACAACCTGCCAACACTCCTCCCAGGTTAACGCATGGCGGGGAGAATACAGACCAAGTGCCTAATTCTACCATCATTTCTTCATCCTGCACTGAAGTTTGTGGAGAAGACAGCTGTGGTAAGTCCTGTGCTAAGATATGCTTGGTGAACATATACCACAAGGATCAACCAGAAAAGTCTCTAAAGGCATATGCTATCTTAGACGATCAGAGCAATCGATCACTTGCAAAATCTGAATTGTTCAATCTATTTGAAATAAAAGGCGAAGCTCATCCTTACACCTTGGGTACCTGTAGTGGAACTATAGAGGTTTCTGGAAGAAGGGCTCATGGACCCATGGTATCTTCTCTCAAAGGTAACTTGCAATTACCCTTACCTACACTTGTTGAGTGCAATCAGATACCTGCTAACAGGGAAGAAATCCCTACTCCAGCTGCTGCTTTCCATCACCCTCACCTCAAGGTAATAGCAAATGAGATACCGCCGCTTGACAAAGATGCTCAGATCCTTCTTCTGTTAGGAAGAGACATTCTAAGAGTTCACAAGGTACACAGACAAGTCAGTGGACCCCCAGATGCCCCATTTGCCCAGCGCACGGATCTAGGGTGGGTCATCATAGGCAATGTCTGCATAGGCAAAATGAAAAGACCTACCAACATTTCGTCATTCAAGACAAATGTTCTGCCAAATGGCCGAAACACTTACTTTGAGCCATGCCCACATCACTACTGGGTGAAAGAGAAGATAGCCAGCCACGAATGGCAACATGGTATCTCAGGTGACACAAGCCCTTTCTCCTGCCATGATGGTGACTTCGTCTCTACAGTGTTTAATGCAACCAGTGAAGATGACATACTGGCTCCTTCAATGGAAGACAAAGAATTCATCAAGGTAATGGACAATGAGTTCTTTCAAGATGACTCCAATAACTGGGTAGCACCCCTACCCTTTCGTCTCCCAAGAGAGAGATTGCCCAACAACTTACAGCAGGACATCAGTAGATTCTCCTCCTTAAAGCGAAACTTAAGCAGGAAACCAGAGATGCAAAAGCACTTTGTGGACTTTATGCAAAATGTATTTGACAGAGATCATGCAGAGCCTGCTCCCCCACTAAAGGAGGAAGAAGAATGCTGGTACCTTCCATCCTTTGGCGTGTATCACCCACGCAAACCAGACCAAATCAGAGTTGTCTTTGATTCCAGTGCTCAGCATGAAGGTGTTTCTCTTAACAACATGCTCCTTACTGGACCCAACTTGAACAACAGTCTAATAGGAGTCTTGATTCGTTTCAGACAAGAGCCTGTAGCAGTAATGGCCGACATTCAACAGCAGGGATGAGCCGAACACCCCCCTGTTCGGTTCGCACCAGAACCTGCGAACAGACAAAATGTTCGTGTAAACTTTAGAACCCTATTAAATACAATGGACTCGAACGTTCGAAATCTAAAGTGTTAATTATAAAGGCTGATATGCAAGTTATTGTCCTAAAAAGTGTTTGGGGACCCGGGTCCTGCCCCAGGGGACATGTATCAATGCAAAAAGAAGTTTTAAAAACGGCCGTTTTTCGGGAGCAGTGATTTTAATAATGCTTAAAATGAAAAAATAAAAGTGAAATATTCCTTTAAATTTCGTACCTGGGGGGTGTGTATGATATGCATGTGAAGTGGCGCATGTTTCCCGTGCTTAGAACTGTCCCTGCAAAAAATGTCATTTTTGAAAGAAAAAAAGTCTTTTAAAACTGACTCGCGGCTATTAATGAATTGTCGGCTCCCGGCAATGCATACAAAAGTCATTGATAAAAAAAAAAAAAAAGTGTGGGTGTTCCCCAGAATTCAATTACCAGGCCCTTCAGGTCTGGAATGGATATTAAGGGGAACCCTGCCGCAAATTAAAAAAAAAATTGACGTGGGGTTCCCCCAAATATCCATTCCAGGCCCTTCAGATCTGGCATGGATTTTAAGGGGAACTCCACCCCAAATTTAAAAAAAAATGGCGTGGAGTCCCCCTAAAAATCCATACCAGACCCCTTATCCGAGCACGCAACCTGGCCGGCCGCAGGGGAAAAGGGGGGGACGAGACAGCGGCCCCCCCTCCCTCCTGAACCGTACCAAGCCACATGCCCTCAACATGGGGAGGATGTCCCCATGTTGATGGGGACAAGGGCCTCATCCCCACAACCCTTGCCCGGTGGTTGTGGGGGTCTGCGGGCGGGGGGCTTATCGGAATCTGGAAGACCCCTTTAACAAAGGGGACCCCCAGATCCCGCCCCCCCCTATGTGAATTGGTAAGGGATACATTGTACCCCTACCATTTCACGAAGAAAGCGTAAAAAAATGTTTAAAAAAAAAACACACAAACACCTTGAAAAAGTCCTTTATTAAAAAAAAAAAAAAAAAAAAAAGCGGTGAAATCCAGTGTCCCGCGGCGATCCCGATGTCCAGCGCTGTCCTTCATTGGTTGTGCCTGAGCGGACCTGATGGGGAACTCCCTCTCAGTATTTTAAATGTATAGACCCGCCCCTTCTAAAGTTCCCCATCAGGTCCGCTCAGCGGACCAGATGCGGAACATGAGAAGGGGCGGGTCTATACATGTATTACCAAAGTGAGAGCAGTCCCCCATCAGGTCCGCCCCCTCGGTATGTCAGACCCGCCTACGTCATTGGCTTGAGCGGGGAACTTCCTTCACTATGTAAATTTAAGTTACATAGTGAAGGAAGTTCCCCGCTCAAGCCAATGACGTAGGCGGGTCCGACATACCGAGGGAGCGGACCTGATGGGGAACTTTAGAAGGGGCGGGTCTATACATTTAAAATACTGAGAGGGAGTTCCCCATCAGGTCCGCTCAGGCACAACCAATGAAGGACAGCGCTGGACATCGGGATCGCCGCGGGACACTGGATTTCACCGCTTTTTTTTTTTTTTTTTTTTTAATAAAGGACTTTTTCAAGGTGTTTGTGTGTTTTTTTAAACATTTTTTTACGCTTTCTTCGTGAAATGGTAGGGGTACAACGTACCCCTTACCAATTCACATGGGGGGGGCGGGATCTGGGGGTCCCCTTTGTTAAAGGGGTCTTCCAGATTCCGATAAGCCCCCCCGCCCGCAGACCCCCACAACCACCGGGCAAGGGTTGTGGGGATGAGGCCCTTGTCCCCATCAACATGGGGACATCCTCCCCATGTTGAGGGCATGTGGCTTGGTACGGTTCAGGAGGGAGGGGGGGCCGCTCTCTCGTCCCCCCCTTTTCCCCTGCGGCCGGCCAGGTTGCGTGCTCGGATAAGGGGTCTGGTATGGATTTTTAGGGGGACTCCACGCCATTTTTTTTTTAAATTTGGGGTGGAGTTCCCCTTAAAATCCATGCCAGATCTGAAGGGCCTGGAATGGATATTTGGGGGAACCCCACGTCAATTTTTTTTTAAATTTGCGGCGGGGTTCCCCTTAATATCCATTCCAGACCTGAAGGGCCTGGTAATTGAATTCTGGGGAACCCCCACGCTTTTTTTTTTTTTTTTATCAATGACTTTTGTATGTATTGCCGGGAGCCGACAATTCATTAATAGCCGCGAGTCAGTTTTAAAAGACTTTTTTTCTTTCAAAAATGACATTTTTTGCAGGGACAGTTCTAAGCACGGGAGACATGCACCACTTCACATGCATATCATACACACCCCCCAGGTACGAAATTTAAAGGAATATTTCACTTTTATTTTTTCATTTTAAGCATTATTAAAATCACTGCTCCCGAAAAAACGGCCGTTTTTAAAACTTCTTTTTGCATTGATACATGTCCCCTGGGGCAGGACCCCGGTCCCCAAACACTTTTTAGGACAATAACTTGCATATTAGCCTTTATAATTAGCACTTTAGATTTCTCCCATAGATTTTTCGAATTTGCCGCGAACACCCCAATTTGATCGCTGTTCGGCGAACGGGCGAACAGGCAATGTTCGAGTCGAACATGAGTTCGACTCGAACTCGAAGCTCATCCCTATTCAACAGATGTTTCACTGCTTCATCGTCAGAGAAGACAACAGAAACTACCTCAGGTTTCTATGGCACAAGGACAATGACCTCAACAAGGAAGTTATAGATTATCGCATGAAGGTACATGTCTTCGGTAACAGTCCTTCCCCAGCAGTGGCAACTTATGGGCTAAGGAAAACAGCTCAGACTGGAGAAGTTGAATATGGATCTGATGCCCGTCAATTTGTTGAAAGAAACTTCTACGTTGACGACGCACTTAAGTCCTTTCCAACTGCTAAAGAAGCAATTGATCTTCTCACCAGAACAAAGGAGATGCTGTCTGTAGCAAACCTTAGACTACACAAGATTATATCCAACAGCCAGGAACTTATGAATGCCTTTCACTCTGAGGACTATGCCACTAGTCTAAAAAACCTTGACTTAGGTACAAATGTGCCTCCTGTACAGCGAAGTCTGGGTTTGTTGTGGAACATCAAGCAAGACAAATTCACCTTCCAAGTGTCAACTTGTGACAAACCCTTCACTAAGAGAGGAGTCCTGTCCGTGGTGAATAGCATCTATGACCCACTGGGTTTCCTTGCTCCAGTTACCATTCAAGGTAAGATTTTACTAAGACAGTTGTCTACTGAGAACATAGACTGGGATACTCCCTTGCCTAGTGAGAATCAACACAAGTGGGAAAGGTGGAGATATTCTTTGAAGTCACTAGAAAAACTTCAGATTCCCCGTTGCTATGTTCCGGGTTCCATTTCAACTGCTAACCGGAGAGACATTCATATTTTCTCTGATGCATCAGTTGAAGCTATTGCTGCAGTAGCCTATTTGAAGACCTCTGAACTGAATGGAGAATCACACTGAAGTTTTGTCCTAGGCAAGGCAAAACTCACTCCCAAGCCTGCACATACCATACCAAGACTTGAACTTTGTGCAGCCGTGCTAGCAGTAGAAATTGCCAAGGTCATACAAAGTGAAATGGACACTAGAATTGATTCTTTCACCCTCTATACAGACAGTAAGGTAGTACTTGGTTACATAAACAACCAAACAAAACAATTTTATGTGTACGTCAGCAACAGGGTTGAACGTATCAAGAGATTCTCTCTACCAAGTCAATGGCATCACGTTTCCACTGAACTCAACCCAGCTGACTGTGGGACCAGAGCCGTGTCACCTGCCGCTCTTCAGGAAAGCTTATGGCTGTCACCTCCAAGGTTTCTGTGTGAGGACTCTTACTTACTCCCTATTGACACCACCTATGGGCTAGTAAACCCTGAAGATGATAAGAAAATAAGAAATGTGAACACCTCACTCCACACTTCTGTAAGTACAAAACAGAAGCTGCGGTCACACCGTTACGAGCATCAATGGAAGCAGGTGCAGCATCTAGCCAATGTGTTCTGGCATCGCTGGAAGAAAAAGTATCTTCACCACCTTCAAGGTCGTAACAAATGGCAAGCATCTAAGCCGAATCTTAAGGTTGGAGACCTCATCCTTCTAAAAGACAAGGAAGTTTGTCGGAATGAGTGGCCTATGGGTCTTATTACTAAAGTTATGCCCAGCGACGATAACAAAGTCCGGAAGGTAGAAGTCAAGGTAACCAAGGGAGGATCGACACGAACCTTTAGTCGACCAATTACAGAGTTAGTACTCCTTTTGCCAGGTGAGTGACTTGTGCAAGGACTAGCCATGCTGTTGGCACGGCGGGGAGTACATTGCTGCCATCTACAGGTTCTACTCAGAACTTTGGAATTATTTGAAGACATCATACTGTGACTTTATGTTCTTCATCCTGTTGAACTTACGTTTATTATTTGCTTGTTGCATGTTTTTCATTACAGGTTCCAGGACATTCGTCAGTATTGGACTTTTTGAAAATATATATATTAGTTTAAGGTTATGAAATCTAAAGATTTCAGACGGGGAGTGTTGTGTTACACTATGTGATTATTCTTGCTCTGTGTCTTTAAGATCTGTCCCCTTCTTTCTAGCTGAACTCTCTCTCTCACCGTAGTTCTTTATATATCTCCTCCACTTCCTGATTCTGGTCATTACTCCTGTATATCTTCCATGCTAAACATCTTACATGTGGCTTACAACTACAACGTTTTTCTACCTATGAATATCCATCATTAAACGGAACATTCAAAAGGATTCATCGTCTGTCGTCCTAACTGTGAGTTTATTCATTGAGTTAAACTGCCTGTATCGATGCAAGGGATGAATATCAAACCAGCTTGAGTAAGGCCTACTTAAACCTGGAGATCAGGGATGAGCCGAACACCCCCCTGTTCGGTTCGCACCAGAACCTGCGAACAGACAAAATGTTCGTGTAAACTTTAGAACCCTATTAAATACAATGGACTCGAACGTTCGAAATCTAAAGTGTTAATTATAAAGGCTAATATGCAAGTTATTGTCCTAAAAAGGGTTTGGGGACCCGGGTCCTGCCCCAGGGGACATGTATCAATGCAAAAAGAAGTTTTAAAAACGGCCGTTTTTTCGGGAGCAGTGATTTTAATAATGCTTAAAATGAAAAAATAAAAGTGAAATATTCCTTTAAATTTCGTACCTGGGGGGTGTGTATGATATGCATGTGAAGTGGCGCATGTTTCCCGTGCTTAGAACTGTCCCTGCACAAAGTGTCATTTTTGAAAGAAAAAAAGTCTTTTAAAACTGACTCGCGGCTATTAATGAATTGTCGGCTCCCGGCAATACATACAAAAGTCATTGATAAAAATAAAAAAAAAGCGTGGGGGTTCCCCAGAATTCAATTACCAGGCCCTTCAGGTCTGGAATGGATATTAAGGGGAACCCCGCCGCAAATTTAAAAAAAAATTGACGTGGGGTTCCCCCAAATATCCATTCCAGGCCCTTCAGATCTGGCATGGATTTTAAGGGGAACTCCACCCCAAATTTAAAAAAAAATGGCGTGGAGTCCCCCTAAAAATCCATACCAGACCCCTTATCCGAGCACGCAACCTGGCCGGCCGCAGGGGAAAAGGGGGGGACGAGAGAGCGGCCCCCCCTCCCTCCTGAACCGTACCAAGCCACATGCCCTCAACATGGGGAGGATGTCCCCATGTTGATGGGGACAAGGGCCTCATCCCCACAACCCTTGCCCGGTGGTTGTGGGGGTCTGCGGGCAGGGGGCTTATCGGAATCTGGAAGACCCCTTTAACAAAGGGGACCCCCAGATCCCGCCCCCCCCCCCTATGTGAATTGGTAAGGGGTACATTGTACCCCTACCATTTCACGAAGAAAGCGTAAAAAAATGTTTAAAAAAACACACAAACACCTTGAAAAAGTCCTTTATTTAAAAAAAAAAAAAAAAAAAAAACAGCGGTGAAATCCAGTGTCCCGCGGCGATCCCGATGTCCAGCGCTGTCCTTCATTGGTTGTGCCTGAGCGGACCTGATGGGGAACTCCCTCTCAGTATTTTAAATGTATAGACCCGCCCCTTCTAAAGTTCCCCATCAGGTCCGCCAGCGGACCAGATGCGGAACATGAGAAGGGGCGGGTCTATACATGTATTACCAAAGTGAGAGCAGTTCCCCATCAGGTCCGCCCCCTCGGTATGTCGGACCCGCCTACGTCATTGGCTTGAGCGGGGAACTTCCTTCACTATGTAAATTTAAATTACACAGTGAAGGAAGTTCCCCGCTCAAGCCAATGACGTAGGCGGGTCCGACATACCGAGGAGGCGGACCTGATGGGGAACTGCTCTCACTTTGGTAATACATGTATAGACCCGCCCCTTCTCATGTTCCGCATCTGGTCCGCTGGCGGACCTGATGGGGAACTTTAGAAGGGGCGGGTCTATACATTTAAAATACTGAGAGGGAGTTCCCCATCAGGTCCGCTCAGGCACAACCAATGAAGGACAGCGCTGGACATCGGGATCGCCGCGGGACACTGGATTTCACCGCTGTTTTTTTTTTTTTTTTAATAAAGGACTTTTTCAAGGTGTTTGTGTGTTTTTTTTTACAATTTTTTACACTTTCTTCGTGAAATGGTAGGGGTACAATGTACCCCTTACCAATTCACATAGGGGGGGGGGCCGGGATCTGGGGGTCCCCTTTGTTAAAGGGGTCTTCCAGATTCCGATAAGCCCCCTGCCCGCAGACCCCCACAACCACCGGGCAAGGGTTGTGGGGATGAGGCCCTTGTCCCCATCAACATGGGGACATCCTCCCCATGTTGAGGGCATGTGGCTTGGTACGGTTCAGGAGGGAGGGGGGGCCGCTCTCTCGTCCCCCCCTTTTCCCCTGCGGCCGGCCAGGTTGCGTGCTCGGATAAGGGGTCTGGTATGGATTTTTAGGGGGACTCCACGCCATTTTTTTTTAAATTTGGGGTGGAGTTCCCCTTAAAATCCATGCCAGATCTGAAGGGCCTGGAATGGATATTTGGGGGAACCCCACGTCAATTTTTTTTTTAATTTGCGGCGGGGTTCCCCTTAATATCCATTCCAGACCTGAAGGGCCTGGTAATTGAATTCTGGGGAACCCCCACGCTTTTTTTTTATTTTTATCAATGACTTTTGTATGTATTGCCGGGAGCCGACAATTCATTAATAGCCGCGAGTCAGTTTTAAATGCATTTTTTTCTTTCAGAAATGACACTTTTTGCAGGGACAGTTCTAAGCACGGGAAACATGCGCCACTTCACATGCATATCATACACACCCCCCAGGTACGAAATTTAAAGGAATATTTCACTTTTATTGTTTCACTTTAAGCATTATTAAAATCACTGCTCCCGAAAAAATGTCCGTTTTTAAAACTTCTTTTTGCATTGATACATGTCCCCTGGGGCAGGACCCCGGTCCCCAAACACTTTTTAGGACAATAACTTGCATATAAGCCTTTATAATTAGCACTTTAGATTTCTCCCATAGATTTTTCGAATTTGCCGCGAACACCCCAATTTGTTCGCTGTTCGGCGAACGGGCGAACAAGCAATGTTCGAGTCGAACATGAGTTCGACTCGAACTCGAAGCTCATCCCTACTGGAGATGAACTTTATCACTTTGTAGTTGAGACAGAACAGTGTATATGTACTGTGTGGCAGGGGTTTGCACAGGCTGGGATTGCATTGGCAACTCATCTTGGATAAAGTATTCATATTGGATTAAGTATTGCACTTCGGCTCAGCACTTTCTAAAAAAACTCTTCTCTATTACTCCACAGGAAATCTATGCTGCCTTCAAATTCCACCTTTAACTGCACCATTGTTTTAAACATGCTTACATGGTAATCTATGCTGCCTTCAAATTCTTTACCTCTGTCCATATCACTGTGATGTTTGTTTTTGTTTTCTTATTGTCCACACCTAAATTATGAGCTGGTTTATCTTTATAGGCATGATGATCTCTTGCTCTACCTTGTAGTCTGTTTTTGGTGTGAGAAGTTTGTTCTGTCAGCCATTTGTCCCTCCTATGCAATCCTGACTGATTAATTGGCAATAATACCCCCACCCAACTCAGTATAAATTTAGGCCTGCTCTAGGGGATGCCCAGGCAGAGGTTTGCACAGGCTGGGATTGCATTGGCAACTTATCTTGGATAAAGTATTCATATTGGATTAAGTATTGCGCTTCGGCTCATCACTTTAGCGAATGCACAAAGTGAATATCCACAACAGACTTCTGCAGAACACTAAACAGACTACAGGTGACCTGATTCTCCATCAAACTTCCATCTCTCATCCAGGCTTCCTTTCAATCTCACACTCTATATCATTCTATATCATGCACTCCCTACTTTTCCTACTCGTAGTTGCATCCTCTCTCCTTAAATTCTCTCTCCTTCACCCATCTTCTCCACCTCACAGCTTGTATATATCCCCCTCACTCCTGTCCTCACTAGTGATGAGCCGAACACCCCCGGGTTCGGTTCGCACCAGAACCCGCGAACGGACCGAAAGTTCGTACGAACATTAGAACCCTATTAAATACAATGGATGCGAACGTTCGAATTCTAAAGTGCTAATTATAACGACTATTATGCATGTTATTGTCCTAAAAAGGGTTTGGGAACCCGGGTTCTGCACCAGGGGACATGTATCAATGCAAAAAGAAGTTTTAAAAACGGTCGTTTTTCGGGAGCAGTCATTTTAATGATGCATAAAGTGAAAAAAAAAAAGTCAAATATTCCTTTAAATATCGTACCTGGGGGGTGTCTAAAGTATGCCTGTGAAGTGCCACGTGTTTCCCGTGTTTAGAACTGTCCCTGCACAAAATGACACTTCTAAAGGAAAAAAAAGCCATTTAAAACTGCTTGCGGCTTTAATGTAATGTCTGGTCCCGGTAATATGGATGAAAATCTTTAAGAAAAATGGCATAGCTACCCCATGACCCCCCCCCCCTACCCCAGCCCATTACCAGCCCCTTTGGGTCTTGTATGGATATTAAGGGGAACCCCGCACATAAAAAAAAAAGGCCCTATACAGGTCCTTCTCAAAAAATTAGCATATTGTGATAAAGTTCATTATTTTCTGTAATGTACTGATAAACATTAGACTTTCATATATTTTAGATTCATTACACACAACTGAAGTAGTTCAAGCCTTTTCTTGTTTTAATATTGATGATTTTGGCATACAGCTCATGAAAACCCAAAAATCCTATCTCAAAAAATTAGCATATTTCATCCGACCAATAAAAGAAAAGTGTTTTTAATGCAAAAAAAGTCAACCTTCAAATAATTATGTTCAGTTATGCACTCAATACTTGGTCGGGAATCCTTTTGCAGAAATGACTGCTTCAATGCGGCGTGGCATAGAGGCAACCAGCCTGTGGCACTGCTGAGGTGTTATGGAGGCCCAGGATGCTTCGATAGCGGCCTTAAGCTCATCCAGAGTGTTGGGTCTTGCGTCTCTCAACTTTCTCTTCCCAATATCCCACAGATTCTCTATGGGGTTCAGGTCAGGAGAGTTGGCAGGCCAATTGAGCACAGTAATACCATGGTCAGTAAACCATTTACCAGTGGTTTTGGCACTGTGAGCAGGTGCCAGGTCATGCTGAAAAATGAAATCTTCATCTCCATAAAGCTTTTCAGCAGATGGAAGCATGAAGTGCTCCAAAATCTCCTGATAGCTAGCTGCATTGACCCTGCCCTTGATAAAACACAGTGGACCAACACCAGCAGCTGACATGGCACCCCAGACCATCACTGACTGTGGGTACTTGACACTGGACTTCAGGCATTTTGGCATTTCCCTCTCCCCAGTCTTCCTCCAGACTCTGGCACCTTGATTTCCGAATGACATGCAAAATTTGCTTTCATCCGAAAAAAGTATTTTGGACCACTGAGCAACAGTCCAGTGCTGCTTCTCTGTAGCCCAGGTCAGGCGCTTCTGCCGCTGTTTCTGGTTCAAAAGTGGCTTGACCTGGGGAATGCGGCACCTGTAGCCCATTTCCTGCACACGCCTGTTCACGGTGGCTCTGGATGTTTCTACTCCAGACTCAGTCCACTGCTTCCGCAGGTCCTCCAAGGTCTGGAATCGGTCCTTCTCCACAATCTTCTTCAGGGTCCGGTCACCTCTTCTCATTGTGCAGCGTTTTCTGCCACACTTTTTCCTTCCCACAGACTTCCCACTGAGGTGCCTTGATACAGCACTCTGGGAACAGCCTATTCATTCAGAAATTTCTTTCTGTGTCTTACCCTCTTGCTTGAGGGTGTCAATGATGGCCTTCTGGACAGCAGTCAGGTCGGCAGTCTTACCCATGATTGCGGTTTTGAGTAATGAACCAGGCTGGGAGTTTTTAAAAGCCTCAGGAATCTTTTGCAGGTGTTTAGAGTTAATTAGTTGATTCAGATGATTAGGTTAATAGCTCGTTTAGAGAACCTTTTCATGATATGCTAATTTTTTGAGATAGGAATTTTGGGTTGTCATGAGCTGTATGCCAAAATCATCAATATTAAAACAAGAAAAGGCTTGAACTACTTCAGTTGTGTGTAATGAATCTAAAATATATGAAAGTCTAATGTTTATCAGTACATTACAGAAAATAATGAACTTTATCACAATATGCTAATTTTTTGAGAAGGACCTGTATACTCTGAACAGCCGTATACAGGCGGTGCATACAAGACAGGGACTGTAGGTTTGTTCTTATGTAGAATCTGTTTGTAATTTTGAACAGGTACATTGTTTAAGTGTAGCTCCAGCCCAAAAATCTATTTTTAAACTTTTTGGAAAACATAGGTAAGGGTTATCAACCCTGTAACATTTGTTTTGCTGTCTGTGCCCCTGTTCAGAACATTTCACCTCACTTTCCGTCCCAATGACAACTGTTTTTGAAATGTGGTGTTTTTCTTGAAACAAGGATTGGTGATAAAGCATCAGTAGAGAGGAGACACCTTTCTCCCATATTAATTCTTACAGGAGAGAATTTTCCTTCCAAGGGGTAGATTTCCTCTCACTTCCTGTTGTCTTCTTGCGTTTGCAAGTAGGAGTCGTTTGTAAGTTGGATGTTTGAAAGTAGGGACCTGCCGTATATACTCTGCAGAAATAGGCCCCTTAGTTGTTGGTGTTGGCACAACACTGTAAGCACTCACAGTTACTCTTGGTTGGTGCTGGAACGCCCTGCTGTCAACTATTATATCAGGAATTGTAATTACATATAATTGTTGAACAGTGGTAGTAAAAATTGGGCCTTTGATGGTGGTGCTGGTGCCACAACACTGTAAGCCCTGACAGTTACTCTTGGTGGGTGCAGCAATGGGCCCTGCTGTGAATTATTAGATCAAGAATTGTAATTGCATGCCCCTGTTGAACAGGGGCTGAAAAATTGGGCCTTTCGTGGTGGTGGTGGTGGTGGTGGTGTTGCAACAACACTGTAAGCCCTCAGAGTTACTCTTGGTGGGTGCAGGAATGGGCCCTGCTGTGAATTATTAGATCAAGAATTGTAATTACATGCCCCTTTTGAACAGGGGCTGAAAAATTGGGCCTTTCGTGGTGGTGGTGGTGGTGGCGTTGCCACAACACTGTAAGCCCTCAGAGTTACTCTTGGTGGGTGCAGCAATGGGCCCTGCTGTGAATTATTAGATCAAGAATTGTAATTACATGCCCCTGTTGAACAGGGGCTGAAAAATTGGGCCTTAGGCACTGGTGGCACAACACTACAACCCCTCACAGATACTGTACTTGGAGCACAGCAATGAGCCCTGTTGCAAAGTATTGCTTCAAAAATTGTAATGACACGCCCCTGTTAAACAGGGGCTGAAAAATTGGGCCTTAGGCACTGGTGGCACAACACTCCAACCCCTCACAGATACTGTACTTGGAGCACAGCAATGAGCCCTGTTGCAAAGTATTGCTTCAAAAATTGTAATGACACGCCCCTGTTAAACAGGGGCTGAAAAATTGGGCCTTAGGCACTGGTGGCACAACACTCCAACCCCTCACAGATACTGTACTTGGAGCACAGCAATGAGCCCTGTTGCAAAGTATTGCTTCAAAAATTGTAATTACACGCCCCTGTTAAACAGGGGCTGAAAAATTGGGCCTTAGCCACTGGTGGCGGCACCCATAAACAAGAATGATCTTCCAAGCTATCATCATCAATCGTATCATTGAGGACTCGGAGGAGGAGGATAGCCAGTCAACATAACAGCACAGGCACTCAGCATCAGCATCAGTCTTGAAGGGATGTGACATGTTAAAATCAATTAGTCTGTTATATCAGCATCAGGTGTGTGGTAGCTGGTGGTGATCCAAGACTGGTTCATCTTGATGAAAGTCAGTCGATCAACCGAGTCGGTGGACAGGCGCACCCTGTGATCCGTGACAAATCCTCCAGCAGCACTGAATGTGCGTTCCGAAAGAACGCTGGATGCAGGACAGGCCAGTGGCTCAATTGCATACTGTGCAAGCTCTGGCCAGTGATCCATCCTCAAGACCCAGTAAACCAGAGGATTTTCGGTGGGGAAGGTGTCCAAGTCTGACCTTGCCCCTAGATATTCCTGCACCATGTTTATCAGACGCTGGCGATGGTTGCTGGAACCGATCATACTTTGGGGCTGCGGACTAAAGAATTGTCTGAACGCATCGGTCAGACGGCCACCTTCCCCACCGCTCCTTCTTTGACTGGCTGAAGCCTCAGCAACTCGTTGTCCAGGACCAGGAGTTTGTAACCTCCCAGTCTCTGGGAACGCGTTGCACAGACCTTTCTGCAAGGCCTCCCGGAGTTGTCTCATCCTCTGCTCCCTCTGCGACGGTAACATAAGGTCCGCAACCTTACCCTTGTACCGTGGATCAAGGAGAGTGGCCAGCCAGTAATGGTCCCTCTCCTTGATCCGAAGAATACGAGGATCCTTCCGCAGACTTTGCAGGATCAGGGAGGCCATGCAGCGTAGGTTTGCTGAGGCATTCGGTCCGGAGTCCTCTGGGTCACTAAGGACGACATGATCCGCAGCCACCTCCTCCCAGCCACGTACAAGTCCACTGGTTTCTTGGGACTGTAAATCATCCCTAAAAGACTGCTGCTGATGATGCTGAGTGCCAGCCTCCACCTCCATGCTGACACAATCCTCCTCCTCCTCCTCCTCTTCCTGTGCGATGGGTGGGACAGAAGGAACACTGTCTGGGTAAAGGGGGCCTTGAGAGGCAAGGAAGTCCTCCTCTTCCTGCCTCTGTTCTGCCTCAAGTGCCCTGTCCATTATTCCACGCAGCGTGTGCTCCAACAGGTGGACAAGAGGTACAGTGTCACTGATGCATGCACTGTCACTGCTCACCATCCTCGTGGCCTCCTCAAATGGTGCCAGGACAGTGCATGCATCCCTGATCATGCCCCACTGGCGTGGAGAAAAAAAACCAAGCTCCCCTGACCCTGTCCTGGTGCCGTAGTCGCACAGGTACTCATTGATGGCCCTCTGCTGCGTGTGCAGCCGCTGCAGCATGGCCAACGTTGAGTTCCACCTGGTGGGCATGTCACATATAAGGCGGTTCTTGGGCAGGTTCAACTCCTTTTGCAGCTCAGCCAGGCGAGCACTGGCATTATAAGATCTGCGGAAATGCACACAGACTTTCCTGGCCTGCCTCAGGACATCCTGTAAGCTCGGGTACCTGCCCAAGAACCACTGCACCACCAGGTTAAGGACGTGAGCCACACAGGGCACATGGGTCAGTTGTCCCTGTCGGAGGGCGGAGAGGAGGTTGGTGCCATTGTCGCAAACCACCATTCCTGGCTTAAGCTGGCGTGGCGTCAACCACCTCTCGGCCTGGCCCTGCAGAGCAGACAGGACCTCTGCCCCAGTGTGGCTTCTGTCCCCCAAACACACCGGCACAAGCACGGCATGGCATCTTTTTCCCTGCGTACTTGCGTAGCCCCTTGAACAGCTACGGAGCACCGCTGGTTCAGACGACAAAGCACAGGAAGAGGCCATGGAGGAAGAAGAAGAGGAGGGGGTGGAGGAGAGAGGTGTGTCACAACCAGTAGTAGCATTTTGGAGGCGTGGCGGTGGAACAACCTCCAACACTACTGCACCTTGTCCTGCATCCTTCCCAGCTGCCAAAAGAGTGACCCAATGGGCCGTGAAAGAAAGGTAACGTCCCTGTCCATGCCTGCTGGACCATGAGTCAGCGGTAATATGCACCTTACCGCTGACCGCCCTGTCCAGCGAGGCCAAGACATTGCCTTCCACATGCCGGTAGAGAGCCGGAATAGCCTTCCGTGAGAAAAAGTGGCGTTTGGGAACCTGCCACTGAGGAACCGCACATTGCACAAACTCACGGAAGGGGGCCGAGTCTACCAACTGAAAAGGCAGCAGTTGAAGCGCTAGCAATTTAGCCAAGCTAGCATTCAACCGCTGGGCATGTGGATGGCTGGGAGTGAACTTCTTTCGACGGTCCAGCAGCTGGGGCAGGGAAATTTGCCTGCTAGAATCGGACGTCGGTGTACTGCTAGCAGAGTGGCCGCAAGTACTTGGCTGTGACACACCTAATTCTACACCTTCATTCCTCTCAGTGCATGTTTCAGAGAGGACTGAAGTTATAGTGGGGTTGGAGATCCCAGCTGATGCGGTGCAAGGAGAGGTCCGCTTTGTTCTTTGGTGTGGGTCTTTGAGGTAGGCTTGCCAACGAGCTGCATGGCAGGTCAACATATGTCTGGTCAGGCATGTGGTACCCAAGCGGCTGATGTTTTGGCCACGCGATATACGCTTGAGACATATGTTGCAAACAGCAGCTGTGCGATCTGATGCACTAGCCTCAAAAAAGGCCCACACCAAAGAACTTTTTGAATGACGGGCAGAGGCAGCGCCCTGCACAGGCGGAGCTCTGCGGTGTGATTCCGTCGGTGTACTGCCCTTACGCTGGCCACCAAAGGGCATCCTGCCTCGTTGGAGATGTGCCTCCTCCTCAGCCTCCTCCTCCTCCTCTCTCCTATTAGGCACCCACGTGGAGTCAGTGACCTCATCATCCCCTCCCTCCTCATCACTGGAGCCAATCTGGCAGTATGCTGCAGCTGCTGGAACATGACTGCCAGATTGGTGTCCTTCTTGAGCATCCCCTCTGTCTGCTCTCACGCTACTGCCTTCCTGTAGCTGGGTTTCATCATCAGACCCTTCGAAACGCTGGGCATCCTCCTGGAGCATGTACCCAACACTGTGCTCAAACAGTTCGGGGGACTCCTCAGGAGGAGGACATGGTGGGTCTAGGGAAGGAGTGACTGATGATGAGTCTGACATTGATACCAGGGAAGAGGACGCTTTGGCAGCTGCTTTGCCAGTACCCTGAGCCTGGGTGAGAGAGGATGAGGAGGAGGAGGAGGGCTTGGTCATCCACTCTACCAAGTCTTCGGCATGATGTGGCTCAACATGTCCAGCTGCCGAAAAGAAGGACAAGCGTGTCCCATGGCCATGTGCTGATGACAATGCACCGCGTCCATGACCAGCACTGTTGCCCCCAGACACAGAGCCTGCTTGCCCTCTTTTATTGCCTCCTGACTGTCTGCCTCTCCTTGTTTGCCTTCCAGACATTCTAATAGATGGCCTGCAGGGAGATGGGAAAAAAGCAATAAGGGCTACCTTCAGGTGTCCTTCTCTGTCCCTTTACTTAAGGATTTCTAAATATGGTTGAGGATGATTGCTTTCGCACAGAATAGCACAACGACAATTTCCCTGACTGTCCAAAAAACAAGGATTTCAAAGATGGTTGATGAGGAATGCTTTAGCACAGTATAGCACAAGAAGAATTTCCCTCACTGTCCTTTCCTGTCCCTACAAACAAGGATTAGCACAGTAAAACACACTGACACTCTCCCTAACTATAGTTTTCTGTCCCTATAAAAAATGTTTTTTTAAAGATGGTTGATGATCAATGCTTTAGCACAGTATAGCACAAGGAGAATTTCCCTCACTGTCCTTCCCTGTCCCTAGAAACAAGGATTAGCACAGTGAAAGGAACTGACACTCTCCCTACCTATAGTTTTCTGTCCCTAGAAAAAATGTTTTTTTAAAGATGGTTGATGATCAATGCTTTAGCACAGTATAGCACAAGGAGAATTTCCCTCACTGTCCTTCCCTGTCCCTAGAAACAAGGATTAGCACAGTGAAACACACTGACACTCTCCCTACCTATAGTTTTCTGTCCCTAGAAAAAATGTTTTTTTAAAGATGGTTGATGATCAATGCTTTAGCACAGTATAGCACAAGGAGAATTTCCCTCACTGTCCTTCCCTGTCCCTAGAAACAAGGATTAGCACAGTGAAAGAAACTGACACTCTCCCTACCTATAGTTTTCTGTCCCTAGAAAAAATGTTTTTTTAAAGATGGTTGATGATCAATGCTTTAGCACACTATAGCACAAGGAGAATTTCCCTCACTGTCCTTCCCTGTCCCTAGAAACAAGGATTAGCACAGTGAAAGAAACTGACACTCTCCCTACCTATAGTTTTCTGTCCCTAGAAAAAATGTTTTTTTAAAGATGGTTGATGATCAATGCTTTAGCACAGTATAGCACAAGGAGAATTTCCCTCACTGTCCTTCCCTGTCCCTAGAAACAAGGATTAGCACAGTGAAAGAAACTGACACTCTCCCTACCTATAGTTTTCTGTCCCTAGAAAAAATGTTTTTTTAAAGATGGTTGATGATCAATGCTTTAGCACAGTATAGCACAAGGAGAATTTCCCTCACTGTCCTTCCCTGTCCCTAGAAACAAGGATTAGCACAGTGAAACACACTGACACTCTCCCTACCTATAGTTTTCTGTCCCTAGAAAAAATGTTTTTTTAAAGATGGTTGATGATCAATGCTTTAGCACAGTATAGCACAAGGAGAATTTCCCTCACTGTCCTTCCCTGTCCCTAGAAACAAGGATTAGCACAGTGAAAGAAACTGACACTCTCCCTACTGTGACAGCAGGAAGGTAAAGTCACCTGGTTGCATCCAGGGGGGTAGATATATTTCGCCCAGATTCAGGCTTTACGCCGACTTATACAACTAGGTGGAGAGTTGTATAAGCCCAGCTAAGGCTAGTGGGCTCATGGATGACTCATACCTCTAGGGAGAGGGCTGGGCGTCGTGCAGGCAGGGAGTTGATGAGGCCAGCTGAAGCTTGTCAGCTCATTTAGGCCTCTATAAGAACTCCCAGCTTCATTAGATGTTAGCTCATGCCTGGAACCAGACCTGTGTGGACTGTCTAGGGAGAGTGAACCCCTGTGCGGTGAGACAAAGCCTGTGTGGCTATTTGCTTGGACATTTAAAACCAGGGACTTAGGGACTAGGACAGCACTAGGCTGATCCCAGTTGTTAGTTAGGAAACCTGTATGTTTAGTCAGAGGTCAAGTTGACCAGGATTTATTTTGTTTATATGTTTCTTTTGGCTTTGCTGTGTTTTGTCACTGTAAATAGAAAATAAACCGCACCTTTTTTTTGATTTTGAAAACCACAACCTCCGTTTGCTGGGCCTGTTTTTGTGTGGGGAGCCCATCCCGGGGGTCACACACACCCGCTGCCGAGCTAACCCCCTCACAGTTGGTGGAGAACCAGTGGCAGTTTTTTTTAAGCCAGCATGGAGGAGATACTGAAGCAGCTGGCTCTAGCAAATGCCAATCAACAGCAGACAAATGCAGGTTTGCAAAAGAGCCTTGCAGCTCAACAACAGAACTTCGCAGCCCAGCAGCAAGCTCATCAACAGAGCCTTGCAGCCCAGCAGCAAGCTCACCAACAGAGTCTGGAAGCTCAGCAACAAGCCCAGCAGCAATCTGAGGCCCGCTTCATAGACCTGTTACAGAAGCAAGAGCAGAGACTACAACAAATGGAAGCAGTAATGCAGCAACGTCCGCAGACCAGTGAGGAAAGCCGTCCCACTAATACCGCGTCCTTTGGGGTGAGTCGTTTATTGACAAAAATGACTGGAGAGGATGATCCAGAGGTATTTTTGACCACATTTGAAAGGACCACTGAAAGAGAAAAGTGGCCTGAGGAGCAGTGGGCTGGACTGGTGGCTCCTCTGTTAACTGGTGAATCGCAGAAAGCTTACTATGACCTAGAGCCTAACCAAGCAAAAGACTATGTGATGCTAAAAGCTGAAATTTTGGCAAGGCTGGGTGTCACCCAGGCTGTCCGGGCTCAGCGTGTGCATAACTGGACTTTCCAGCTTGGAAAACCCCCCAGGTCTCAAATGTATGATCTCATTCACCTGAGCAGAAAGTGGCTACAGCCAGAGACTTTGTCCGCACCAAAGATTGTGGAACGTGTTGTAATGGATCGGTTTTTGAGAGCTCTTCCTACTGCCATCCAAAAGTGGGTAAGCCATGGAGACCCAGAGACGGCCGATGGTCTTGTGGATCGTGTGGAGAAATACTTGGCTACAGAGAACCTGACGGCCTCTTCCAGAGACACTCGGACTTTCCACCCTAAGACCAGACCATCCCCAGGGGCGGATAAGAGGATTCCAAGGGGTGAGGGTGGAGAGAGTGAGAGGGTGGGAGCTCTACCCCAAGTTTGGCGAGAACAGCCTGGGAAATCAGCGGCTCAAGAGGCGGCAAGAAGGATCGTTTGCTACCGCTGCCGGCAAGCGGGACATATTGCAGCCAATTGCCCGGTTGTGGAGGAACCCATGCAGTGTGACTTTCTGACGGGCAGACGTCAGTCGCTGTGTGCGACAGTCGCATGCACTGCCATTCGAGGAATTGAGAAACATTTATGCAAAATGTGTGTTAATGGTAGAAATGTTGTGGTATTGCTGGATTCAGGTAGCCTTGTGACCCTGATAAAGGCTGAGTTAGTTAAAACAGAGGTCTCTGGGAATAGCAAGGTAGCTGTTATTTGTGTGCATGGGGACACCCGAGAGTATCCAGTGACTACAGTGTGTTTCGAGACCCCCAAAGGTACCCTCTCTCATCCAGTGGGCTTAGTATCTCAGTTACCGTATGACGCCATTGTGGGAAGGGATTTTCCGAAGTTCTGGGAACTGTGGGATGATCCTGAGCCCCCCACTGGTGCCCCTATGTACCAGGAATGTGATAGCCAGAACTCCCCTGAGAGTGGTGAGGACTCTCCGGAATTTCCCTTATCAGTATTGGCAGGGGAGACTCAAGAAACTGGAGAGGAGCCCACCTCCTCAGACGAAAACCTACCGTCTGTGGAGTTTTCTGATCTTGAGGTTCACAGGGAAAACTTTGCCACAGAACAGTTGAAAGACCCCGCCCTAATAAAGGCACGCGAAAACGTAGTGAAAATAGATGGCGAGTTAGTGAACCCAGATAATACCTGCACTTACCCATACTTCAGCGTAGAGAAGGACCTACTGTATCGGGTGGCAAAAAGGGCAGAAGAAACCGTTGAGCAGCTTGTGGTGCCCAAACCTTACAGGAAGTTGGTGTTGGAGTTGGCCCATGGGCACATTCTTGGAGGTCATCTGGGGACAGAGAAAACCCGAGAGAGGGTATTACAGAGATTCTATTGGCCGGGGGTGATGAAGGACATAGAAAATTATTGTTCCTCCTGCCCTGTGTGTCAGAGGTCGGCCCCGATGCCACATTTCCGTAGCCCGCTGGTCCCTCTACCCATCATTGAGGTCCCGTTTGAGAGGATCGCCATGGATTTGGTAGGTCCTATAATCAAGTGCGCTAGGGGGCACCAGTACATATTAGTTATAATGGACTATGCCACCCGTTATCCAGAAGCGATCCCTCTCCGAAATACCTCGGCCAAAACCATAGCCAAAGAGCTATCTCTTGTGTTTAGCCGGGTGGGTATTTGTAAAGAACTGCTTACGGACCAAGGTACACCCTTTATGTCCCGGGTTATGAAGGAGCTGTGTAAATTGTTCAAAGTGACGCAATTGCGTACATCTGTGTATCACCCCCAAACCGATGGGCTGGTTGAAAGATTCAACAAAACCCTAAAACAAATGTTGAAGAAAGTGGTGGATAGAGATGGAAAGGATTGGGACTGTCTACTTCCTTATCTGATGTTTGCTATTAGGGAGGTGCCCCAATCCTCTACGGGATTCTCCCCCTTTGAGTTACTGTATGGGAGACACCCAAGAGGGCTGTTGGATATTGCCAAGGAAACTTGGGAAAGTGAGAGTTCTCCCCACAGGAGTGTGATTGAGCATGTCGCCCTGATGCAAGACCGAATTGCACAGGTAATGCCCATCGTGAAGGAACATTTGGCCCAAGCGCAGTTAGCACAGCAGAGAGTGTACAACCGTGGAGCCAAGACCCGTACCTTTTCCCCGGGGGATAGGATACTGGTACTTGTCCCTACGGTTGAAAGTAAATTCCTTGCCAAATGGCAAGGCCCCTACGAGATAATGGAAAAAGTGAGTGAAGTGAATTACAAGGTCAGACAACCAGGAAGGCGAAAGCCCGAACAGACCTATCACGTTAATCTGTTGAAAGCCTGGAGGGATAGAGAGTCCCTAGTCGCAGACACTTGGTCACCAGCTCAAACTGGTTGCGTGATTCCTGAGGTTGGAATAGCAGCCACCTTGTCACAACCCCAACAACAGGAGGTTAAGGAGTTTGTGCTTCGCAACAAGGAGGTATTCTCTGAGCTGCCGGGACAAACATTTGGGGTAGAGCATGACATCATTACCCCGCCCGGTGAAAGGGTGAAATTAAAACCCTATCGGATCCCAGAGGCCCGACGGGAGGCAATACGGGAGGAAGTACAGAAAATGCTGAACTTAGGGGTGATAGAGGAGTCCCAAAGTGATTGGTCTAGTCCCATTGTGTTGGTGCCTAAACCGGATGGGAGCTGGCGATTTTGTAACGATTTTCGTCAGTTGAACAAAGTTACAAAATTTGACACCTACCCCATGCCACGTATAGATGAGTTGATCGACCGGCTGGGAACAGCCCGATACATGACGACTCTTGACCTCACAAAAGGGTATTGGCAAATTCCCCTGGCCAAATTGGCCAAAGAGAAAACCGCATTTGTAACCCCAGACGGGGCGTTCCAATATAAAAGAATGCCGTTCGGGTTACAGAATGCGCCGGCCACATTCCAGCGGAAAATGGACCAGATGCTGAGGCCCCATCGGAAGTATGCTGCGGCTTACCTGGATGACGTAATTGTCCATAGCACAGATTGGGCCTCACATCTGCCAAAAGTGCAAGCAGTCCTGGACTCTGTTCGGGAAGCGGGGTTTACGGCTAACCCCAAGAAGTGTACCATTGGGCAGGAGGAGGCCAAATATCTTGGGTACACCATTGGGAGGGGAGTAATAAAACCCCAACTCAACAAAGTCGAGGCCATCCAGAGTTGGCCACGTCCCAACAGCAAGAAGCAGGTACGAGCCTTTCTGGGAATCGCTGGGTATTATCGGCGATTCATTCCCCACTTTGCTTCTAAGGCTGTGCCCCTAACCAACCTAACGAAGGGGAAAGGGTCGGTCATGATTAAATGGACCCCCGAGGCTGAGGCAGCATTCCAATTCTTGAAACAAGCCTTATGTAGCCAGCCAGTGTTGTACTCACCCGACTTCTCTAAAGACTTTGTCGTACAAAGTGATGCGTCAGATGTGGGGTTAGGAGCAGTATTGTCCCAGGTCTGGAACGGGGAAGAGCACCCAGTCATTTACCTCAGCAGGAAGTTGAAGTCCCATGAGGTAAATTACGCCACCGTTGAAAAGGAGTGTTTAGCGGTGAAGTGGGCTCTAGATTCCCTTCGGTACTACCTGCTAGGTAGGCACTTTGACATGGTTACGGATCACGCTCCGTTAAAGTGGATGGCTCAAAACAAGGAAACAAATAGAAGAGTGAATAGGTGGTTCCTGGCCCTCCAGGAATTCAACTTCACAGTAAAGCATCGCCCTGGCGTTCAAATGGGGAATGTGGATGCTTTGTCTCGAGTACATGAATGCCTGATTGCTGGTGTTCCAACCCCGAGGTTAAAACAAGAGGGGGGGGTATGTGACAGCAGGAAGGTAAAGTCACCTGGTTGCATCCAGGGGGGTAGATATATTTCGCCCAGATTCAGGCTTTACGCCGACTTATACAACTAGGTGGAGAGTTGTATAAGCCCAGCTAAGGCTAGTGGGCTCATGGATGACTCATACCTCTAGGGAGAGGGCTGGGCGTCGTGCAGGCAGGGAGTTGATGAGGCCAGCTGAAGCTTGTCAGCTCATTTAGGCCTCTATAAGAACTCCCAGCTTCATTAGATGTTAGCTCATGCCTGGAACCAGACCTGTGTGGACTGTCTAGGGAGAGTGAACCCCTGTGCGGTGAGACAAAGCCTGTGTGGCTATTTGCTTGGACATTTAAAACCAGGGACTTAGGGACTAGGACAGCACTAGGCTGATCCCAGTTGTTAGTTAGGAAACCTGTATGTTTAGTCAGAGGTCAAGTTGACCAGGATTTATTTTGTTTATATGTTTCTTTTGGCTTTGCTGTGTTTTGTCACTGTAAATAGAAAATAAACCGCACCTTTTTTTTGATTTTGAAAACCACAACCTCCGTTTGCTGGGCCTGTTTTTGTGTGGGGAGCCCATCCCGGGGGTCACACACACCCGCTGCCGAGCTAACCCCCTCACACTACCTATAGTTTTCTGTCCCTAGAAAAAATGTTTTTTTAAAGATGGTTGATGATCAATGCTTTAGCACACTATAGCACAAGGAGAATTTCCCTCACTGTCCTTCCCTGTCCCTAGAAACAAGGATTAGCACAGTGAAACACACTGACACTCTCCCTACCTATAGTTTTCTGTCCCTAGAATTTTTTTTTTTTAAAGATGGTTGATGATCAATGCTTTAGCACAGTATAGCACAAGGAGAATTTCCCTCACTGTCCTTCCCTGTCCCTAGAAACAAGGATTAGCACAATGAAAGAAACTGACACTCTCCCTGCCTATAGTTTTCTGTCCCTAGAAAAAATGTTTTTTTAAAGATGGTTGATGATCAATGCTTTAGCACACTATAGCACAAGGAGAATTTCCCTCACTGTCCTTCCCTGTCCCTAGAAACAAGGATTAGCACAGTAAAACACACTGACACTCTCCCTACCTATAGTTTTCTGTCCCTAGAAAAAATGTTTTTTTAAAGATGGTTGATGATCAATGCTTTAGCACACTATAGCACAAGGAGAATTTCCCTCACTGTCCTTCCCTGTCCCTAGAAACAAGGATTAGCACAGTAAAACACACTGACACTCTCCCTACCTATAGTTTTCTGTCCCTAGAAAAAATGTTTTTTTAAAGATGGTTGATGATCAATGCTTTAGCACACTATAGCACAAGGAGAATTTCCCTCACTGTCCTTCCCTGTCCCTAGAAACAAGGATTAGCACAGTAAAACACACTGACACTCTCCCTACCTATAGTTTTCTGTCCCTAAAAAAAATGATTTTTTAAAGATGGTTGATGATCAATGCTTTAGCACAGTATAGCACAAGGAGAATTTCCCTCACTGTCCTTCCCTGTCCCTAGAAACAAGGTTTAGCACAGTAAAACACACTGACACTCTCCCTACCTATCCTTCTCTTTCCCTAAACTAAAGGAATCCAGGTTAAGCAAGAAAAAAAAATGTCACTGTCCCTGCCTATGCTTCTCTTTCCCTGCTCCGGAACACACTACACTAGGCCGCTGTGCTGGCGGCCTTTTATAGTGTGGGGCGTGTACTAAACACCCTCAGCAATAATTGGCCACAGGCATCCTGCCTGTGGCCAATCATTGCTCTCCTCGCTGCCGGCGCTGTGATTGGCCAAGCATGCGGGGTCACAGTGCATGCTTGGCCAATCACAGCGCCTGGATGACACTGCGATGGCGTAGTGCATTGTGGGCCGTTTGCGTCACTCGAATTAGGCGCGAACGGCCCAAATCGTTCGATCTTCGTCGAACGATCGAACAGCCTTGTCCTGCCCCAACTTGGCCACTTCTATCTACAACAGTTCACTGTCGTCCACCCTGGATACCTTTGCCCCCCTCACTACACACAGAATCAGGCCCCGACCGCTACAACCCTGGCAGACAGACAATACCAGAAGCCTCAAAAAACGTAGCCGCGCTCTTGAGCGTCTGTGGCGTAAAACTAAGTCACAGCAAGATTTCAGCCAATATAAATCTGCCCTCCAAAAATACCATTCCTGCCTCCACACTGCCAAACAGACCTACTTTATCACTCTCTTTAACACCCTCTCACGCAGTCCCCGTCAACTATTTTCTACCTTTACCACTCTACCCTCCTCCATTACCTCCACCCACTAACTAACTCACTGCCCAGGAGATTGCTAATCACTTCAAAAATAAGATTAAGACAATTCGTCTTGAGATCTCGGCTTTACAGATATCTCCCTCACTCTTCACTCCTTGTCCTCCTGCACTATCAATACTTCCCTCTTTTAACCCAGCTACTATAGCGGAAGTCATTAAACTTTTTTCTAACGCCCACCTAACCTCCTGCCCCCTGGACCCTGTTCCTTCTCAAATACTACGATCACCATCTGACTCTATCCTACACTCTTTAACCACTTCAATACCATGCACTTATACAGCTTCCTGCCCAAGCCAATTTTGAGCTTTCAGCACTGTCGCAATTTGAATGACAATTGGGTGGTCATGCTACACTGTACCCAAACACATTTTTTATCATTTTGTTCCCACAAATAGAGCTCTCTTTCGGTGGTATTTGATCGCCTCTGCGATTTTTATTTTTTGCACAACAAATAAAAAAAAGCGACAATTTTGAAAAAAACTATGTTTTTCTTTGTTTCTGTTAATTTTTTTTGTAAATAAGTACCTTTTCTACTTCAATGACGGGCACTGATAAGGCGGCACTGAAGGGCACTGATAAGGCGACACTGATGGGCACCAATGAGGTGGCACTGATGAGGTGGCACTGATGGGCACTGATGATGGGCACTGATATGTGGCACTGGTATGAGGCACTGATGGGCACTCATAGGTGGCACTGATTGGCACTCATAGGTGGCACTGATTGGCACTCATAGGCGGCACTGATGGGCACTTATAGGCGGCACTGATGGGCACTTATGGGTGGCACTGATAGGTGGCACGGATGGGCACTGATAGGTGGGCACTTATGGGCACAGATGGGCACGGATGGGCACTGATAGGTGGCACTAATGAACACGAGTAGGTGGCACTGGTGACACTGATGCCCAGCAATGCCAGCCACCACACATTGTGGTCGTGCCATGATAGTGCCAGTCAGTGCCCATTTGTGGGCACTGATTGGCATATTTTTTTATGTTTTTTTAATATATTTTTTTGTTTTACTACATGTGGATGGCCATGGGGGCCATCCACATGCTTGGGGCTTCCCTGGTGGTCCTGGGGGGCTTCCCTGGTGGTCCAGTGTGGGTATCCGAGGGGGGGCTGCGCTGATAAACAATCAGCGCGAACCCCCCCTGTCAGGAGAGCCACCGATCGGCTCTCCTCTACTCGTGTCTGTCAGACGCGAGTGAGGAAGAGCCGATCAACGGCTCTTCCTGTTTACATCCTGATCAGCCGTGATTCGACACGGCTGATCACGTGGTAAAAAGCCTCCGCCGGAGGCTTTTTACCGAGATCAGTGTAGCGGTGTGTCAGACTGACACACCGCTCCACCGATCGCTGCGATGCGCGCCCCCCCCGGGCGCGCGGCGGTTGTTATCCTGCAGGACGTCATATGACGTCCAGTGTGGATAACACAACCACTTCCCGGACGTCAATATGCTATTGACTGGGCGGGAAGTGGTTAACTCATATCTTCAACCTCTCACTCGCTACTGGCATCTTCCCCAACCCTCTAAAACATGCGCTAGTCACTCCCATACCAAAAAAGCCCTCACTAGACCCCACCAATCTTAACAACCTAAGACCCATCTCTTTACTTCCTTTTGCCTCCAAACTCCTTGAACGTTTAGTCTACAACCGACTGAGCAACCACCTCCTTGAGAATAAACTTCTTGATCCCCTTCAGTCTGGATTTCGCCCACAGCACTCCACAGAAACTGCCCTCCTAAAACTTACAAACGACTTGATAACAGCGAAAAGCAACGGTCATTATTCCATACTCTTACTCTTGGACCTTTCTGCTGCCTTTGATACAGTTGACCACCCCCCCTCCTCAAAAAACTAAATTTGCTTGGTCTCCATGGCTGCACTCTGCGTTGGTTTGAATCTTACCTATCTTACCGCACCTTCAGTGTCACTTACAACTCCACTTCCTCCTCTCCAACTCCTCTTACCGTTGGGGTCCCCCAAGGTTCTGTCCTTGGACCTCTGCTATTCTCGATCTACATGTCCTCCCTGGGTCAGCTGATAGCCTCCCATGGCTTCCACTACCATTTATATGCTGACGACATCCAAATCTATCTCTCTGCCCCTCAGCTCACCCCATCAATCTCCTCACGCATCACTGATTTACTAACAGACATATCAGCCTGGATGTCAAACCACTTCCTCAAACTGAATCTATCTAAAACCGAGCTCTTAATATTTCCTCCCCCACGTTCCCCTTCCCCTGACTTCTCTATTAAGATCAATGGCACATCTATCAGTCCGTCCCCACATGCCAGGGTGCTAGGGGTAACCTTAGACTCTGAACTGTTCTTTCACGCCCACATTAAATCCCTGTCCAAATAATGCCGCCTTGGCCTCCGCAACATTTCCAGAATACGCCCCTTTTTAACTAATGACACCACTAAGCTTCTAATTCACTCCCTGGTCATCTCTCGCCTCGACTACTGCAACTCCCTCCTCATTGGATTACCTTTACATAGACTATCCCCCCTTCAGTCCATCATGAATACTGCTGCAAGACTCATACACCTTACCAACCATTCAGTGTCCTCCACCCCTCTCTGCCAATCCCTCCACTGGCTCCCACTCACCCAACGAATAAAATTCAAAGTACTAACAATAATTTACAAAGCCACCCAAAACTTGGCCCCCAGCTACACCACTAACCTAGTCCCAAAATACCAAACAAGACGCTCTCTTCGGTCCTCCCAAGACCTCTTGCTCTCTAGCTCCATTGTCACCTCCTCCCATGCTCGCCTCCAGGATTTCTCCAGAGCTTCTCCCATCCTTTGGAACTCCCTACCCCAATCTGTCCGACTGTCCCCTAATCTATCCATATTTAGACGATCCCTGAAAACTGTACTCTTTAAAGAAGCCTATCCTGCTTCTAACTAACTTGTACTTCCTCCATCAGCTCATCCCCCCACAGCTATTACCTTTTGTATCAATTGACCCTCCCTTTTTAGATTGTAAGCTCTAATGAGCAGGGCCCTCTGATTCCTCTTGTACCAAATTGTAATGTAACTGTAATGTCTGCCTTTATTTTGTAAAGCGCTTCGCAAACCGTTGGCGCTATATAAACCCTGTATAATAATAATAATAATAATAATAATAATATATATATATATATATATATATATATATATACACACACACACACAAATAAAGCATTCCATAAAACCTATTCAAGTACCTGAAAGACTGACTGGAAATGTTTCAATGTCCTTTAATCCACACACAGTGTCACCACCCAGAGCCCCATAAAACTCTGCTATTAAAGATGAGATATATTATATTTGGTTGACCCTTCCATCAACCCATCTTTCAAGCAGTGCTTTTAATGTAGTCAATATTTTCAAAGTTATTAAATTGCAATAAAAATTCTAAACAGCAATATTACATCTTTTTTTTTATTATTTATGGATTTAGATATGATTTAAACATATAAATATATTTTTAGTTGGTTTTAGTTGGAAATATACAAATATGTAAAAAATCTAACAAAAACAAACATATATATATATATATATATATATATATATATATATATATATATATATATATATTTTTATTTTTTTATTTTTTTGGATTAAGATATGCTTTAAGTAAATTTGCAATGTATGAATGAACAAATGTATTAACATAGTTTTATATGTGCTATATGCTTTAAGTATATAAAAACATTTTTTTAGTTGGTTTTGTTTGAATTTAAAAAAATCTGAAGAAAATATAACAAAACATCTTTAATTTATTTGTAAATAACATTGTCATGCGTTGTACCAGAATATAAATTCAACATATTATACAATAAACTTCACCCATTTTATCTATATTGTATTTATCATTAGTTGGTAAAACATTTTACCTATTCATAGTTTTGGTATTTCTTTTATTTGTCTATTATGCGGCGTACACACGATCGTTTTTCATGCTATTTTTTTAACCAACGTTTTTCTCGTCGTTTTTTTTCATGTTTCCTCTCAAGCCTGTCTTGCATCCACACGATCATTAAAAAAAACGCTCGAGCAAAGCGCAGTGACATACAACACGTACGACGGCACTATAAAGGGGAAGTTCCGTTCGAATGGCGCCACCCTTCTAGTTTGTAAACTTTGTTGAGCGGCGATTCGCGCTTTTCAGCCTCGTGCTTTTCAGTCAGTTACAGCGTGAGGAATGTGCTATCTCCATTACAAACGCTAGTTTTACCAGAACGAGCGCTCCCGTCTCATACTTGATTCTGAGCATGCATGTTTTTTTTCCCCTCGTAAAAGCATACACACTATCGTTTTTCACGTCGTTAAAAAAGAACGTCATGAAAAACGACGTGAAAAAATAGAGCATGTTCGAAATTTTTAATGGCCGTTTTTCACGCCGTCAAAAATGCTCTGGAGCCCACACACGATCGTTTTTAATGGCCATTTTAAAAAATGGCATTTTTAACGGCATGAAAAACGATCGTGTGTATGGGGCATTAGATGGTAAGTTTGCAGGAGCAGGACCCTCTCTTGTATTGAATTGTATTGCTGCTGTATTGTCTCCCTTTATATTGTAAAGTTCTGCGCAAACTGTTGACACTGAATAAATCCTGTATAATAATAATAATTTGTAGATGGCAAAGCCTTGCCTGTCCAAAATAAATAAATAAATAGATACAAATGATTTAACAAAGTTATTAGAAGTAATGACAAAGTCAATATACAGATAGCTACATTGTGAAAATTGCTCTGTTCCATAAAGTGTATACAAGTGCTGGGCTTGGAATGATAAACAAATGAAAAATGTACGCACTGTATATATTTATTTTTCATAGCAAGTGCAATAAATATGTAAAATGTGTAAAATAGGAAAAAACGAAATAAAATTGGAGATAATAAAATAAATAAATACATGGAGCGATCGCTCTCTGGCCACTTCTGGAGCTGCTTGTCAGCGCTGTTTTGATGGTTTCCACTTTGGACGCCGAATGTTCCGCTCCGTCTCAGGTCACTGCCCCCGATGAAGGTCAGGCGATCCGCCTCGGCAGATTGACAGCAATTAGAATCATCAGAGAGTACAAGCGTCCTTAATAAATATTTCAAGCCCAAGACAGATCCGTGATGTGCTTCCCGAATATAGACAAACGCTAAGTAGCGAAGGATGTCCATCTGAAAACAAGCCTGACCTTGGTGTTAATTGGAGAGCAGAAAATGGCAAGAGCTCAGAACTCCGGTATAAACACAACTTTCCTGTGGCTTTGGGTGACAGCGCAGTTCATATAGCTCAGCCTTTCCCAACCTTTTTACACCTGAGGAACCCCATCTAAAATCAATTAATAGTGGATCAGTGGGAAGAATGTTCCTTACATTGGTGATCAGTGGGAAGAATGCTCCTTACATTGGTGATCAGTGGGAAGAATGTTCCTTACATTGGTGGTCAGTGGGAAGAATGTTCCTTACATTGATGGTCAGTGAGAAGAATGTTCCTTACATTGGTGATCAGTGAGAAGAATGTTCCTTACATTGGTGATCAGTGAGAAGAATGTTCCTTACATTGGTGATCAGTGGGAAGAATGTTCCTTACATTGGTGATCAGTGGGAAGAATGTCCCTTACATTGGTGATCAGTGAGAAGAATGTTCCTTACATTGGTGATCAGTGGGAAGAATGTCCCTTACATTGGTGATCAGTGGGAAGAATGTCCCTTACATTGGTGATCAGTGGGAAGAATGTTCCTTACATTGATGGTCAGTGAGAAGAATGTTCCTTACATTGGTGATCAGTGAGAAGAATGTTCCTTACATTGGTGATCAGTGAGAAGAATGTCCCTTACATTGGTGATCAGTGGGAAGAATGTCCCTTACATTGGTGATCAGTGGGAAGAATGTTCCTTACATTGGTGATCAGTGAGAAGAATGTTCCTTACATTGGTGATCAGTGGGAAGAATGTCCCTTACATTGGTGATCAGTGGGAAGAATGTCCCTTACATTGGTGATCAGTATGAAGAATGCTCCTTACATTGGTGATCAGTGGGAAGAATGTCCCTTACATTGGTGGTCAGTGGAAAGAATGTTCCTTACATTGGTGATCAGTGGGAAGAATGTTCCTTACATTGGTGATCAGTGGGAAGAATGTCCCTTACATTGGGGGTCAGGGGAAAGAATGCTTCTTACATTGGAGGTCAATGGGAAGAATGTTCCTAACATTGTTGATCAGTGGGAAGAATGATCCTTATCCTGGTGATCAGTGAGAAGAATGCTCCTTACATTGGTGGTCAGTGGGAAGAATGTCCCTTACATTGGTGGTCAGTGAGAAGAATGCTCCTTACATTGGTGGTCAGTGGGAAGAATGTCCCTTACATTGGTGGTCAGTGGGAAGAATGTCCCTTACATTGGTGGTCAGTGGGAAGAATGTCCCTTACATTGGTGGTCAGTGGGAAGAATGTCCCTCTCATTGGGGGTCAGGGGAAAGAATGCTTCTTACATTGGAGGTCAATGGGAAGAATGTCCATTACATTGGTGGTCAGTGGGAAGAATGCTCCTTATGCTGATGGCCAGTAGGGATGAGCCGAACACCCCCCTGTTCGCTTCGCACCAGAACCTGCGAACAGACAGAAAGTTTGCGCGAAATTTAGAACCCTATTAAATACAATGGACTCAAACGTTCGAAACCAAAAGTGCTAATTATAAAGGCTTATATGCAAGTTATTGTACTAAAAAGTGTTTGGGGACCGGGGTCCTGCCCCAGGGGACATGTATCAATGCAAAAAGAAGTTTTAAAAACGGCCGTTTTTTCGGGAGCAGTGATTTTAATAATGCTTAAAATGAAAAAATAAAAGTGAAATATTCCTTTAAATTTCGTACCTGGGGGGTGTGTATGATATGCATGTGAAGTCGCGCATATTTCCCATGCTTAGAACTGTCCCTGCACAAAGTGTCATTTCTGAAGGAAAAAAAGTCATTTAAAACTCACTCGCGGCTATTAATGAATTGTCGGCTCCCGGCAATAAATAGAAAAGTCATTGATAAAAAAATAAATAAATGCGTGGGGGTCCCCCAAATTCAATTACCAGGCCCTTAAGGACTGGTATGGATTTTATGGGGAACTCCACCCCAAATTTAATTAAAAAAATGGCGTGGAGTTCCCCCAAAAATCCATACCAGACCCTTTATCCGAGCACGCAACCTGGCAGGCCGCAGGAAAAGAGGGGGGGACGAGAGAGCGCCCCCCCCTCCTGAACCGTACCAAGCCACATGTCCTCAACATTTGGAGGATGCTTTGGGGGTCACACATGCAAATACATGCGTAAGCTGCAGAGCCATGTCACAGCACCTCAGTTTTATTTGCGGTCCTAACTCTATATATATATGTGACACAGTGGAAGCACATGCATAATAATTGATTGGCAGAGGGCAGGTAAGCCTGGAGGGAGCCCACCTCCCCTTAAAGGCACAGGGGCACACTGGACACACAGCACATTGCACTTTGGCCGCAGAGGTGTCCTTTGCATCCCCTCACCAGTAATCCAACAGTACAAACAAATGGCCACTGCCCCCCACCTATAACTGGCCTTTGCAGCAAGAAGCACATGCCGGTTTGTCCATTGTGGTAGCCTTGTTGGGGTTCCAAGGGACTGGATCCACATGGTTATGCTGGACTCTGGTGCAATAATTATTCCCTTTGTGGATTTACTTATCCTATGGATTGATATGGATTACTGCTGA
Organism: Rana muscosa; assembly: GCA_029206835.1. NCBI lineage: Eukaryota > Metazoa > Chordata > Amphibia > Anura > Ranidae > Rana > Rana muscosa. The sequence continues at coordinate 379,710,919 of CM055125.1, forward strand.
ACCATTGCCTTCTCCTGTCACGGGGGTGTTGGAGTCGGGAAAAGACCGTGATTATTGCTAATGGCTAAAGCATCCGCTAGCAATAATCACAAGTGAATCCTGCAGGCTGGTTGTACCCAAGTTGATGGTTCGCTCTACTCGCTACTTTCAGCCTGCCTATTAATGGTTCGATCCTTGGTGGTTCCTGCTGAACCGGCCGAAACTCGAAGAGTCAACATTTATACATTGGAACAATTTGCAACATAGTTGACCTGGCTAACCTCAGAGCATGAACACAGCTAGACATGTGCACTGCCGAAAAATGTGTTAGTTTTTGTTTCATTCGTTTTTTTGATTTTTTTAAAGCGGTTGTATAGCCCCCAAATTTTTTATATTTTTTTTTTAGTCACCTGTAAGCCAAAAGGCATAATGAGCTAGTATGCACTGCATACTAGCTCATTATGAAATACTTACCTTAGAACGAGGTGTCCGTAACTCACCTGGTCCACGCCGAGGGAGCTGACATGTTGCCTCGGCGTGTCTTCCGGGTATCGCAGCTTCAGCGCTGTGAGTGGCTGAAGCCGCGATGTCGCCACTCCCACGCATGCGCGGGAGACGTCTTTCCGGCGTCTGCCGGGCCTTCAGCCGAGAATCCCCTGTGCGCATGTGCCGCTGCAGTCAGCGGCTCATTGCAAGGGGAATATCTCCTAAACCGTAAAGGTTTAGGAGAGATTTTTTTTTTACCTACAGGTAAGCCTTATTATAGTGAAAAAAAATACTACAACCGCTTTAAAATTCCGAAAATTTAAAATTGAGAATTGAAAATTCAAAAATTCGGAAATTCGGAATTCGGAAATTCTAAAATCTGAGTTTTTGGACTTTCGAATTTCCTAATTCCCGAATGTTTTAATTTTCAGAAATTTAGAATTCTAAAATTCGGAAATTCTAAAATTCTAAAATCCGAAAATAAGAAAGAAAATCTGGAAATTCAAAAGAACAAAAATCCTAAAATAAGAACGAAAATTCGAAAACCTGAAAATCGGAAATAACAACTAACTAATAATAATATAACTATTACTAACTATTAAAATATAAGTATTGGAATTTCCTTTCAAATTTGGCTGTTAGTGAACGTAATGAATACAAATTAATCCGAAGTTACGAATTATCCGAAATAACGAATGACGCATCTAAACAAATGGAACGGAACAAATTAATAATAAATAATAATAATAATAAAACGTTTTTATTATTATTATTATTGTTATTTATTATTATTAATTTGTTACGTTACGTTCGTTTAGATACGGCATTCGTTATTTTGGATAATTCGTAACTTCAGATAAATTCGTATACGTTACATTCACTAACAGCCAAATTTGAAAGGAAATTCCAATACCTATAATTTAATAGTTAGTAATAGTTAAGTTATTATTAGTTAGTTATTATTTCAGATTTTCAGGTTTTCGAAAAAAAAATTGTTCTTATTTTAGGATTTTCGTTCTTTTGAATTTCTGGATTTTCTTTCTTATTTTCGGATTTTAGAATTTTAGAATTTCCGAATTTTAGAATTCTGAATTTCCGAAAATGAAAACATTCGGGAATTAGGAAATTCGCTCTTTTGAATTTACGGATTTTCGAATTTTCAAAATTTCGTATTTCAGAATTTTCAAATTTCGGTTTTCAAATTTCCGAAATGTGGAATTTCCGAATTTCCGAATTTAGAATTTTAGAATTTCTGAAACTGCTAATTTCCGAAATTTCAAGTTTCCAAAATTCCTAATTTAGAATTTTCGAATATCCGAAATTTCTAATTTTCACAAATTCAGAAATTCGTTAATTTGGAAATTCGAATATTTCCGAAATAACAAATTTGTCAAAATTCGTTAAAAAAACTAATTCGGAACTAAACTAATTGCACATGTCTAAACACAGCAAAAAAAAAAAAAAAACTGTTAACCCTTTCCTCTTGGAAGCACCTGCTTATAGGCGCACATCATTGTGTTAGTGTGGTGTGAATGGGGCAAACAGACAGCAATGGTTTTGAATGTCCTGGTTACGATCTGCCTTGGTCAATACATTTGGTGTGAATGAGCCCTCAAGCTTCCCATTAAAGAGCATGGTCTTCCTTAACGCAAGGCACATTAACGTGTGATGCCGCACACACTTTTGCCTCTGTTAAATGCAATGCAGCACACTGGGCTAGTGTGAATGGGCCTGTGGTCAGGTGTACCTTGTGCCAACCCCCCCCCCCCCCTAAGACCCAATAAGAAGTATAAGTGGTCAATAAAGCGTGTTATATAGCAATGGGGTCTGACTTTGCGTTTTAAAGCTCATCGCACCCTGAAAATAACCCAAAACATTCCCTATTCACCCCAGTGCATGTTATCAGACTGCAAACAGTGCCACCCAAATCTTATCAAACGTCCAACTTTATACATCTATAGTCATGATTGCCTAGATTTCTTAACTTCCTGATTGTCTACAGATCACACCAATATTATCCAAACCGGCAATTCACACCATAGATAGAGAAGAGGAAACCGCATCACCGGGTCTGAAGCCGTGTACACACGATAGGTTTAATAGATGAAAACAGTCCGATGGACTTTTTTCATCGGACAAACCGATCGTGTGTGGGCCCCATCCGTCTTTTTTCCATCGGTGTTTAAAAATAGAACATGTTTTAAATTTATCCGATGGTTAAAAAACCGATAGCAAATTACTATCGTCTGTGGGGAACTCCATCGGATAAAAAACGCATGCATGCTCAGAATCAAGTCGACGCATGCTCAGAAGCATTGAACTTAAATTTTTCTCGGCTCATCGGAGTGTTTTACGTCACGGCGTTTGGAACGGTCGTTTTTTTGACTGATGGTGTGTAGGCAAGACCGATGGAAGTCAGCTTCATCGGTTTTCCGATGGAAAAATCCATTGGTTAAAAAACCATAGGAAATCCGATCATGTGTACAGGGCTAGGGAGTCAACCAAGTTACTGAGTGAATTATTGAAGAACAAACCATCTCAAGCTTCTGTACCCCCAGACAAAGAGGGGCTTGATGCCAAAGTTATATGCCAGAGTTTCTGTATACATTTATAATATTAACTTATAGTGGTGGTGGCATTAGAGTTTAACCACTTAGCCCCGGACCAATATGCAGCATAAAGACCTGGCCCCTTTTTGCGATTGGGCACTGCGTCGCTTTAACTGACAATTGCGCGGTCATGCGACGTGGCTCCCAAACAAAATTGGCGTCCTTTTTTTCCCACAAATAGAGCTTTCTTTTGGTGGTATTTGATCACCTCTGCGGTTTTTATTTTTTGCGCTAAAAACAAAAGAAGAGCGTCAATTTTGAAAAAAATGCAATATTTTTTACTTTTTGCTATAATAAATATCCCCCAAAAAATATATAAAAAAACATTTTTTTTCCTCAGTTTAGGCTGATACGTATTCTTCTACATATTATTGGTAGAAAAAATTGCAATCAGCGCTTATTGATTGGTTTGCGCAAAAGTTATAGCATCTACAAAATAGGGGATAGTTTTATGGCATTTTTATTAATTGTTTTTTTTTTTTTACTAGTAATGGCGGCGATCAGCGATTTTTTTTTCGTGACTGCGACATTATGGCGGACACATCGAACACTTTTGACACATTTTTGGGACCATTGTAATTTTTACAGCGATCGGTGCAATAAAAATGCACTGGTTACTGTAAAAATGACACTGGCAGTGAAGGGGTTAACCACTAGGGGCGCTGAAGGGGTCAAGTGTGCCTAGGGGCGTGTTTCTAACTGAGGGGGGGCGTGGCTACGAGTGACACGTCCCCGATCTCCGCTCTGATTACACAGAGCGGAGATCGGTGACAGTGTCAGTAGGCGAGCGGGGAGATGTGTTTACACTAAGATCTCCCCGCTCCATCCCTCCGTGAGACAATCGCGGGGATCCCCGCAGCGATCGAGTCCGCGGGACCCGCTGTCCGACTCACGGGGATGACTGCAGGGTCGCGAGCGCGCCGCCAGCGGCGCACACGCGTGACCACATTTCAGGCAGCTAAAGGGGACATACAGGTACGTGATTGTGCCTGTACGAGCCATTCTGCCAACGTATATATGCCGTGAGCGGTCCTTAAGTGGTTAACCACTTCCCGCCCCGTCAATAGCAGATTGACGTCCGGGAAGTGGTTCAGTTATCCACACTGGACGTCATATGACGTCCTGCGGGATAACAGCCGCCGCGCGCCCGGGGGGCGCGCATCGCGGCGATCGGTGGAGCGGTGGGTCAGTCTGACCCACCGCTACACTGATCTCGGTAAAAAGCCTCCGTCGGAAGGCTTTTTACCACGTGATCAGCCGTCTCGAATCACGGCTGATCACAATGTAAACAGGAAGAGCCGTTGATCGGCTCTTCCTCACTCGCGTCTGACAGACGCGAGTAGAGGAGAGCCGATCGGCGGCTCTCCTGACAGGGGGGGTTCGCGCTGATTGTTTATCAGCGCAGCCCCCCCTCGGATACCCACACTAGACCACCAGGGAAGCCCCCCAGGACCACCAGGGAAGCCCCAATCATGTGGATGGCCCCCATGGCCATCCACATGTAGTAAAAAAAAAACATAAAAAAAAATATGCCAATCAGTGCCCACAAATGGGCACTGACTGGCACTTTCACAATGTGTGGTGGCTGGCATTGCTGGGCACCAGTGCCACCAATGCCACCTACTAGTGTCAATCAGTGCCACCTATCAGTGCCCATCCGTGCCCATCTGTGCCCACCTATCAGTGCCTGTCCATGCCACCTATCAGTGCCACCCATAAGTGCCCATCAGTGCCGCCTATAAGTGCCCATCAGTGCCGCCTATGAGTGCCAATCAGTGCCGCCTATGAGTGCCAATCAGTGCCACCTATGAGTGCCCATCAGTGCCGCATACCAGTGCCACATATCAGTGCCCATCAGTGCCGCCTATCAGTGCCCATCATCAGTGCCCATCAGTGCCACCTCATCGGTGCCACCTCATTGGTGCCACCTCATCGGTGCCCATCAGTGTCGCCTTATCAGTGCCCTTCAGTGCCGCCTTATCAGTGCCCGTCATTGAAGTAGAAAAGGTACTTATTTACAAAAAAAATTAACAGAAACAAAGAAAAACGTAGTTTTTTTAAAAATTTTCGCTATTTTTTTATTTGTTGTGCAAAAAATAAAAATCGCAGAGGCAATCAAATACCACCGAAAGAAAGCTCTATTTGTGGGAACAAAATGATAAAAAAATTGTTTGGGTACAGTGTAGCATGACCGCGCAATTGTCATTCAAATTGCGACAGTGCTGAAAGCTCAAAATTGGCTTGGGCAGGAAGCTGTATAAGTGCATGGTATTGAAGTGGTTAAGCTACAAATACGGCAGCTGCTGACTTTTAAAAGGACACTTACCTGTCCAGGGCGCCCGGGATGTCGGCACCCGAAGCCGAACTCTCCCTCGGCTCTCGGATGCTGCCGCCGACATCTTCGATAGGGGAATCAGGAAGTGAAGCCTTGCGCATGTGCGAGTCGAGCTGCGCGATCCGAATGGTCCCTGCTGTCTTTTGGGACCTGTGCATCTCCCAGAAGAGAGCGGATGGGGAGGGGGGGGGGCGCCGGATGTGGCGTAGATACCCACAGATAATGCAGCTATCTATGCCCGGAAGTGGGAGCAAATACCTGTATTAAACAGATATCTGCTCCCCCCCTGAAAGGTGCCAAATGTGACACCGGAGGGGGGGGGGGGTTCCGAAAAGCGGAAGTTCCATTTTTGGGTGGAACTCTGCATTAACCACTTAACGACCGTCCACTGTAAATATACGTCGGCAGAATGGCACCGACAGGCAGAATCACGTATATCTACGTGACTGCCTTTGTATAGTTGGGGGGTCCGATCGGACCCCCCTTCTTTACAGTGAGCGGTGGTTAACTGATCGGGAGCGATCAGGCATGAGGGGGCGGTCGTTCAATTCCGGCCACCCCCTCTCGATCGCTCCCGGCGAATGAGAGAGCTTCCCCTGCCTGTGTAATGTTTACACAGGCAGAGGAAGTGATGTCATCTCTCCTGCGGCGCTCACATATACCGAGCGCCGTACAGGAGAAGATGCCAGGTTAGTGCACTAACACTACACTGACACCAGGACACATAGGCACATAAATCGCCCCCCCCCAGGCCCCCCAGACACCCCCAGATCACCCCCCAGCCACAGTGTCACTGATTGCAGTGACCATTTATTTACTGATCACTGCAATCAGTGACATTTGTGACTGTAAAAGTGTCACCAAAGTTTAGTCTTAGGTCCAGTGTAGCCCCCTAACCCCCCCTAATAAAGGTTTAACGCCCTGATCGCCCCCCAGATAACCCTTTTACCCCCTATCACCACTGTCGCTAAGCGATCATTTTTCTGATCGCCGTCTTAGCGTCGGTGATGCTGATCGGTAGCCAGTAATTTTTTTTAGGTTCGCCGCAGGTTTTTATAGCGTCAGGTACCCCCATAAATTATCTAATAAAGGTTTAACCCCCTTGATCGCCCCCCCAGGTAACCCTTTCACCCCCTAGCACCGCTGTCATTAAGCGATCGTTTTTCTGATCGCTGTATTATTGTCGGTGATGCAGATCGGTAGCCAGTAATTTTTTTTAGGTTCGCCGCAGGTTTTTATAGTGTCAGGTACCCCCATATATTATCTAATAAAGGTTTTAACCCCCTAATTGCCCCTAGTTAACCCTTTCACCAGTGATCACCATATAAGTGTTACGGGTGACGCTGGTTAGTTAATTTGCTTTTTATAGTGTCAGGGCACCCACCGTATATATAACCCAATAAAGGTTTAACCCCCTGATCGCCCGGCGGGTGATATCAATTAGGTTTTAGCGTCAGAGAGGGTCTGCGTCACACCCCAGGCAGCGTCAGGTTAGTGCCAGTAATGCTAACACCCACGCGTGAAGCATACACCCCCCTTAGTGGTATAGTATCTGATCAGATCAATATCTGATCTGATCAGATCTATACTAGCGTCCCCAGCAGTTTAGGGTTCCCAAAAACGCAGTGTTAGCGGGATCAGCCCAGATACCTGCTAGCACCTGCGTTTTGCCCCTTCGCCCAGCCCAGGCCACCCAAGTGCAGTATCGATCGATCACTGTCACTTACAAAACACAACACACATAACTGCAGCGTTCGCAGAGACAGGCCTGATCCCTGCGACTCCAGTGCTGTAGGAGGTGATTTCACCACCACAGTTAAAAAAAAAAGCATATATGCCGAAGCATTGGGGCAGCAGGGGCGGAGGAGCGATTTTGCTCCTAATGCCGCGTACATACGGTCGAAATTCCGACGGAGGCTTGCCCGTGGAAAAGTCCGACCATGTGTGTGCGGCATAACTTTTTTGCGGGAGGATGCCCCCATGCTTCGGCATATATAAATGGTGCATTTATGCCCATCATTAGAAGTGGGTGGATGAAGGGCGGTATTCTAATGGTGGGCATACCCACCGATCAATCTCTTTTTTCGTTCAGCCAACTGGCTGCATGAAAAAAAAAGATTACAATACATGTCCAACAAGGACCAGCAACGTACTGGTATGTTGCTGGACTTTGAATGTTTATACCAGAATGATGCCTGCGGGTTTAGGTATCATCTTGGTATCATTCTTTTCAGCCAGCGGCCGGCTTTCATGTAAAAGCAATCCTAGTGGCTAATTAGCCTCTGGACTGCTTTTACAAGCAGTCGGAGGGAATGTCCCCCCCCCCCCCCGATATAAACAGCGCCATTGGGATATTGGGAAAGCATTTTATCACACCGATCTTGGTGTGGTCAGATGCTTTGAGGGCAGAGGAAAGATCTAGGGTCCAATAGACCCCAGTTTTTTCAAAAAAGAGTACCTGTCACTACCTATTGCTATCATAGGGGATATTTATATTCCCTGAGATAACAATAAAAATGATAAAAATAAAAAAATATGGAAGGAACAATTTAAAAATAAAATAAAAAAGCAAAATTAATAATAAAAAATAAAAAATAAATTAAAAAAAAGCACCCCTGTCCTGCCCTGCTCTTGCCTAATGGCGAACGCAAGCGTCGGTCTGGCGTCATATGTAAACAGCAATTGCACCATGCATGTGAGGTATCACCGCGAAGGTCAGATCGAGGGCAGTAATTTTAGCAGTAGACCTCCTCTGTAAATCTAACGGGGTAACCTGTAAAGGCTTTTAAAGGCTTTTAAAAATGTATGTAGTTTGTCGCCAATGCGCGTTTGTGCGAAATTTTAAAGCATGTCGTGTTTGGTATCTATGTACTCAGCCTAAGATCATCTTTTTTATTTCATCAAACATTTTGGCAATATAGTGTGTTTTAGTGCATTAAAATTTAAAAAAGTGTATTTTTTCCCCAAAAAATGCGTTTGAAAAATCGCTGCGCAAACACTGTGTAGAAAAAAAAATGCAACACCCACCATTTTAATCTGTAGGGCCTTTGCTTTAAAAATATATATAATGTTTGGGGGTTCAACATAATTTTCTTGCAAAAAAAATATATGTTTTCATGTAAACAAAAAGTGTCAAAAATAGGATTTTTTACTCACCGTAAAATCCTTTTCTCTGAGTCCATGGACCGACACAGCTTCTCTATTGACAAAGTGGGTATTATCCGTTAATTAGGAGTGACTAGGCAGAAAAACTTGTAAAAAGTGTTGCATCACACCTTCTACAGTACCGCCCAGGGGGCGGACCCTCTGGGTATACCCTCTCAGTCTGCACATCGCAGATCAGTTCGTCAAAAAGCAGTACAAACTTAAAAGGAGGGGTGGGTGCTGTGTCGGTCCATGGACTCAGAGAAAAGGATTTTACGGTGAGTAAAAAATCCTATTTACTCTTTCGTCCATGGACCGACACAGCTTCTCTATTGACAAAGTGGGACGTCCCAAAGCAGTGTCAGAGAAAAAACGAGGGGTGGTAACAGCATAAAAACAAACTTCACCCCAAAACACAAAACAGCACTCCTCCAACGGAGGAGTTGCAAATCTAAACAGCCGCCTGCAAAACCTTGCGGCCGAAAGAGGCATCCGAAGATGCACCTACATCAACTTTGTAGAATTTTGTGAAAGTGTGAGCGGACGACCAAGTCGCCGCTTTACATAGTTGGGAAACAGACGCTTGATGTCGGAAAGCCCAAGAGGCACCTATTGCCCTGGTCGAATGCGCCGTGACAGGAAAGGGGGGCGCCTGACCCTTTAAGGCGTAAGCCTGGATTACTATCTGTCGGATCCACCTAGAGATGGTGGCCGATGAGACTGCTTGGCCCTTCTTGGGACCAGCCACCGAAACAAACAGTGAGTCTGACTTCCGGAACAGGGAAGTAGCAGATATGTATACTCTCAAAGCTCGGACAACGTCCAAGGAATGCAACGCCAACTCCTTAGGATTCGACGGCTGAGGACACAAGGATGGAAGTACAATGTCTTCGTTGAGATGAAAAGCCGAAACGACTTTCGGAAGAAAGGAAGGCTGCGGCCGCAGCACCACCTTATCCTTGTGGAAAATCAAATAGGGAGCCTTGCAGGACAGGGCTGCCAGCTCAGAGACTCGTCTAACTGACGTAACAGCCACCAAAAAGACCACCTTCTGAGAAAGTGTCAACAGGGGAATATCTCTAATATTCTCAAACGGTGCCGTCTGAAGCACCGAGAGGACCAGGTTCAAGTCCCACGGAGGTAACGGGGGGCGGACCGGAGGGGCCAAATGTCGAACCCCCTGCACAAATGTACTCACGAGAGAGTGAGTCGCCAGGGGTCGCTGAAAAAAGACAGCCAGGGCAGATATCTGTCCCTTAATCGTACTTAGGGCAAGCCTTTGGTCTACCCCATGCTGTAAAAACAGCAGGATTCTGGAAACCAAATAGGTACGCGGATGCCATTTCATTTCCTCACACATGGAGATGTAGGCCCTCCAAGTGCGGTGATAGACCTTCCTAGAGGACGGTTTCCGAGCACTTCTCATAGTAGAGATTACTGAGTCTGACAGGCCCCGATCTCTCAGTACCTGGTTCTCAACAGCCATGCCGTTAAAGCCAATGACTGTAAAGCAGGATGGAATATGGGACCTTGCGATAGCAGGTCCTTCCGTAGTGGTAGGCGCCAGGGGACGTCTGCTACCAGACGTACTAGATCGGCGTACCAAGGACGCTGAGGCCAATCTGGAGCGATTAGGATCATTGGAATTCCCTCTGCCTCCACTCTGCGGAGCAGAAGAGGAAGAAGCCTTAAGGGAGGGAAGGCATAGATTAGCCGATACTGACCCCACGATGCTACCAACGCGTCCGTTGCGTCTGCCCATGGGTCTCTTGACCGGGCCACAAACCTCAATACCTTCCGATTGAGTCGGGAAGCCAGAAGATCTATGTCTGGTGTGCCCCATCTTTGGCAGAGGAGTTGGAACACCTCCGGGTGTATTGACCATTCTCCCTGGTCCAGCATCTGGCGGCTCAGGTAGTCCGCCTGCCAGTTTTCCACACCCGGAATGTACACGGCCGACAGTGCCGGTACGCTCCTCTCTGCCCACTTCAGGATGCGAGCGATCTCCGATGCTGCAGCTGAGCTTCTTGTTCCTCCTTGATGATTGACATATGCCACTGCTGTGGCGTTGTCTGACTGGATCCTGACTGGACGCCCTTGCAGTCTCTGAGACCATTTGAAGAGGCACAGCTTGATCGCCCGGATCTCCAGGACATTGATCGGCAGGAGGGCTTCCTCTGGGGTCCAGCGACCTTGCGCCGACTGGACACCCCAGACTCCCCCCCCAACCTGTAAGGCTGGCGTCCGTCGTGATCACTATCCAGTAAACCGGAAGAAATGACTTCCCGGCCATTAGAGCCGGTGCTGTCAGCCACCATACCAGGGATCTCCTGACTAGGTGGCTCACTCGGATTTGATAATCCAGAGATGAAGGGCATCTGTTCCATCTGGACAGAACTTCCTTCTGTAACACTCGTGTGTGGTATTGAGCATATGGGACCGCCTCGAAGGAGGCTACCATGAGGCCCAACACTCGCATGCAAAAACGGAGTGACGACCAATTCCTGGAAGTCAGCTGCCGTACTGCAGCCCGGAGGGTCTGCAACTTCTCCACAGGGAGGAATACCTTTGCCTCTGAGGAATCCAGAATCAACCCCAGGTACACTAGGCGTTGAGTGGGCACCAATACTGACTTTTGCGTGTTTAGTATCCAACCACAGTCTCGAAGAGTCTGACAGGTAATGGACACGCTTACCTCTAATTCTGAGCTTGAAGGGGCCTTCAGCAGAAGGTCGTCCAAGTAACCTGTGATAGCGATACCCCGCTGTCTTAGAAGTGCCAGAATCGGAGCGAGCACCTTGGTGAACGTCCTGGGTGCTGAGGCAAGGCCAAACGGGGGGGGCCACAAACTGGTAGTGGTTCTTCCCGATAGCAAATCGCAGAAACCTCTGGTGTCTGGAGTATATGGGGACATGCAGGTATGCGTCCTTGATGTCCAAGGAGGCCAGAAAGTCCCCCGGATGGAGAGCCGTGACTACGGATCGAACCGACTCCATCCGAAATCTTTGTACCTTCACAAAGCAATTGAGGGCTCTGAGATCCAAGATTGGACGAACCCCCTCCTTCTTTGGCACAATGAACAGATTTGAGTAAAAACCCTGACCCCGTTCCTGTTCTGGAACTGGAATAACTACCCCGCGTTCCAGTAGACCCTGGACCGCCCCATACAGGGCCTCCCGACGGGTCGGTAGTAGCTGGAGATTGGAGGTGATGAATCTGTCTGGTGGACAAGAGAGAAATTCTATCTTGTAGCCTGAGGAGATTACTTCGCAAACCCACCTGTCGGAGACTAGAGCAGTCCACTGAGTCGCGAATTTGCGAAGACGTCCCCCCACCCGAGAGCTGGGTGGGGGCGGACCTTCATGTGGACGCAGATTTGTCCGCAGGCTTGTTGGGTCTGCGGGACCAAGGACGCTTTTGTCCTTGGGCAGGCGCTTTATCGGCCTGGGGTCTTTTCCCTGTCGCCTTAAGGGGGCGAAAAAAACGCTTACGTGCAGTAAAGGAGGGCCCTTGCCCTTGGCGTGGTCCCCTACCCTTGCTAGTTTGGGGAAGCAAAGTGCTTTTACCTCCTGTGGCATCCTTGATGATGTCATCCAGAGAAGCCCCAAAAAGTCTGTCGCCCTTAAAAGGCAGATCCAATAGGGCTTTCTTGGAAGTCTGGTCCGCAGACCAGCCCTTTAGCCAGATCAGGCGGCGTATTGCTACTGCATAAACCGAAGCTCTTGACAGCAGGGGAATAGTATCCATGTCTGACTCGCAGACAAACTTAAGGCCCTGGACCAACTGGTCGGCCAAAGTTATCTCATTAGGAGGAGCATCTCGCTCCTTTAACCCCTGGAGTAGCAATTTTGCCCATTCAGTAAGTGTCTGAGACACTAGGGCCCCCGCCAATGCCGGGCGTACTGCCGAGCCTACCACTGAGTATAGGTAGCGAGCGAGTGCTTCAGCCTTCTTATCCACAGGGTCCTTGAAAACAGGAGCCCCTTCTACTGGAATAGTGGTGGCTCTATTAAGTCTGGACACCGAAGGGTCCACTATAGGGGGAGAGGTCCATATCTTCAGAAAACTCTCCTCAAAGGGGTACCATACTGCAAACCTCTTTGGGGCTGTAAAGACCCTCAGTGGGTTCTCCCATTCCTTGTATAAGAGTTTGTCAAAATAAGACACACAAGGGAACACCTTAGCAGTGCGGGCAGGTTTACGAAACCCAAAGTGGACTGGAGTATCTGCTACTTCTTCAGTCCTTTCCAACTTTAGCGTATCCCGCACTGCAGTAATAAGGTCAGATACCAAAGCCGTCTCGCGTACTGACCTGGACTTGGAGTCCTCCTCACTGTCCGATCGGTCACGGTCTGCAGTCTCTGATGCATCAGAATCTGGGCCATGAGCCGTAGCTGGACCTGGTTCTGCATCAGAAATATCCCCAGAAGATTGCAGGGGACGGGGGCGTTTATTACCCCCTGTATTCCCGTGTGCTGCTTCCACCCTGGCAGCAAACGCCTCTAGGATTGCCGACATAGCGTCCATAGACACCTCAGGGACACCAGCTGCTAAATCTGGTGTTTCAGGGGAGAAGACATCTGGCTCAGATGCCATGCTGACCACACGCTGACACTCACAGGGCTCCAGGCAAGATATCAATAAGCCACCCTCCTGCGCTGCAGAGATGCTGGGTTACCCAGAGGACTCACCACCCTGGATAGGTACTGCTATGCTGCGCCTGTGATGCTGTCCCCTTGCTGCTGTGTCAGTCTGCTTCTTTTATCAGCACTTCCTGTGTGAATTTTCGCGCCAGTGTAATGCACCCTAGAGGCCGGAGGCTCTCGCAAAATGGTTGCCAAAAACGTCTGTATGGAAGATAATGTGGGCTCTAAGAAAATGGCCGCCGACAGAAGATAGAGGTCAGGCAGCCATAGCCCACAAAAAGATGGCCGCCGAACGGCAATATCTGCATACAGGGTGGACCAACATGGCCGCCGATCACCTGATAGGGGCCAGTGGGTGTGGCCGAACCACAGGAAGATGGCCGCCAGGCAGTTACAAGAGGCCAATCTTGGCATGGACCACCTCAAAATGGCCGCCGACAGCATGGAGACACAGAAACACAGGTAAGCAAAAATGACATTTCTTTTAAATGTTAGTTACAGCCAGCCCTGCTCCAGTGGGACCCCCTAGGTGACCCCCAGCACCCAGCAACCTTTAGCTAGAAGCCCAGGGAGGAGGGAAAGGCAGGGAGAGAGGGAAGAAAGGGGCCACAACCACTTACTTGATCTCTCCAGGAATGTCCAGCTAAATCACCCAGCCGAGGCAGGGGAGTTTTACTTACCTATCCTGCATGTATTCTGCTGGAAGACATTCCAAACAGATCATCTTCCGCGCACGGAAGGTGACTGTTGGCCAGGCATGCTGTGATTGGACCCAGAAGGGACGATCATATGTATGCCCTGGAGCATGACGCTCACCGGACAGGCTGCTGCGACTCGGCCATAAGGTCAGCCGAAGCTGAGCGGTCCGATGCAAGCCTTGGAGCGTAAGCTCACCGGCCAGGCTGCTGCGACTCGGCCGTAAGGTCAGCCGAAGCTGAGCGGTCCGATGCAGGCCCTGGAGCGTAGGCTCACCGGCCACCCGTGGAGCGATGGGCATGTCGTGGAAAACCCAGCGCGTAGCTAGGGTCGGCACACGCTCGATGGCCGAAACTGGGGAGACTACAAGGATCGAGGATCCAGCCTGTCACCCAGTCGGCAGTTGATCGAAGATCGCAGGAAACAACAAATGTAGCAAAAAAAAAAATATATATATATATATATATATCTTTTTTCCCCGGACCAATGGGCCCGAAGGGAGCCATGTCCTACTCCTTGCTAGACAGAAAAAAACTGATCTGCGATGTGCAGACTGAGAGGGTATACCCAGAGGGTCCGCCCCCTGGGCGGTACTGTAGAAGGTGTGATGCAACACTTTTTACAAGTTTTTCTGCCTAGTCACTCCTAATTAACGGATAATACCCACTTTGTCAATAGAGAAGCTGTGTCGGTCCATGGACGAAAGAGTAAAGGGCTTTGTCTTCAAGTGGTTAGAAGAGTGGATGTAAGCTTCCTAATGTTGTGTATAAAATGCAAGAACAGTTCAAAACCCCCCCAAATGACCCCATTTTGGAAAGTAGACACCCCAAGCTATATACTGAGAGGCATGTCGAGTCCATGGAATATTTTATATGTTGACACAAGTTGCGGAAAAAAGACAATTTATTTTTATTTTTTATTTTTTTTGCACAAAGTTGTCACTAAATGATATATTGCTCAAACATGCCATGGGTATATGTGGAATTACACCCCAAAATACATTCTGTTGCTTCTCCTGAGTACGGGGATACCACATGTGTGAGACTTTTTGGGAGCCTAGCCGCGTACGGGACCCCAAAAACCAAGCACCGCCTTCAGGATTTCTAAGGGTGTAAATTTTTGATTTCACTTCTCACTGCCTATCACAGTTTCGGAGGCCATGGAATGCCCAGATGGCACAAACCCCCCCCCCAAATGACCCCATTTTGGAAAGTAGACACCCCAAGCTATTTGCTGAGAGGTATTGTGAGTATTTTGCAGATCTCGCTTTTTGTCACAAAGTTTTGAAAATTAAAAAAATATATATATATATATTTTCTTTCTTCATTTTCAAAAACAAATGAGAGCTGTAAAATACTCACCATGCCTCTCAGCAAATAGCTTGGGGTTATCTACTTTCCAAAATGGGGTTCATTTGGGGGGGGGGTTTGTGCTATTTTGGCATTTTATGGCCTTCGAAACTGTGATAGGTAGTGAGGAGTGAAATCAAAAATTTGTGCCTAGAAATCCTGAAGGCGGTGCTTGGTTTTCGGGGTCCCGTACGCGGCTAGGCTCCTAAAAAGTCCCACACATGTGGTATCCCCGTACTCAGGAGAAGCAGCAAAATGTATTTTGGGGTGAAATTCCACATATAACCATGGCATGTGTGAGCAATATATCATTTAGTGACAACTTTTTGTAATTTTTTTTTTTTTTTTTTAGTCATTATTCAATCACTTGAGACATTTGGGGGGGTTTTGTACTGCCCTGCCATTTTAGCACCTCAAGAAATGAGATAGGCAGTCATAAACTAAAAGCTGTGTAAATTCCAGAAAATGTACCCTAGTTTGTAGACGCTATAACTTTTGCGCAAACCAATAAATATACGCTTATTGACATTTTTTTTACTAAAGACATGTGGCTGAATACATTTTGGCCTAAATGTATGACTAAAATTGAGTTTATTAGATTTTTCTTATAACAAAAAGTAGAAAATATCATTTTGTTAAAGGGGTCTTCCAGATTCCGATAAGCCCCCCGCCCGCAGACCCCCACAACCACCGGGCAAGGGTTGTGGGGATGAGGGCCTTGTCCCCATCAACATGGGGACATCCTCCCCATGTTGAGGGCATGTGGCCTGGTACGGTTCAGGAGGGAGGGGGGCGCTCTCTCGTCCCCCCCTCTTCCCCTGCGGCCGGCCAGGTTGCGTGCTCGGATAAGGGTCTGGTATGGATTTTTGGGGGGACTCCACGCCATTTTTTTTTTTATTTGGGGTGGAGTTCCCCTTAAAATCCATGCCAGATCTGAAGGGCCTGGTATGGATATTTAGGGGGAACCCCACACCATTTTTTTTTAAATTTGCGGCGGGGTTCCCCTTAATATCCATTCCAGACCTAAAGGGCCTGGTAATTGAATTTGAGGGAACCCCCACGCTTTTTTTTTATTTTTTATCAATGACTTTTCTATGTATTGATAAAAGCCGACAATTCATTAATAGCCGCGAGTGAGTTTTAAATGACTTTTTTTCCTTCAGAAAATGACATTTTTTGCAGGGACAGTTCTAAGCACATGAAACATGCGCCACTTTACATGCATATCATACACACCCCCCAGGTACGAAATTTAAAGGAATATTTCACTTTTATTTTTTCATTTTAAGCATTATTAAAATCACCGCTCCCGTAAAAACGTCTATTTTTTAAACTTTTTTTTGCATTGATACATGTCCCCTGGGGCAGGACCCCGGTCCCCAAACACTTTTTAGGACAATAACTTGCATATTAGCCTATATAATTAGCACTTTAGATTTCGAACATTCGAGTCCATTGTATTTAATAGGGTTCTAAAGTTCGCGCGAACATTCTGTCTGTTCGCAGGTTCTGGTGCGAACCGAACAGGGGGGTGTTCGGCTCATCCCTGGCGGTGACGTACAACACTGCGACAAGCCGAGAAAAATTAAGTTCAATGCTTCCGAGCATGCGTCGACTTGATTCTGAGCATGCATGTTTTTTTCTCCGTCGGAGTTCCATACAGATGGACAGAATTTCCGATAGAACATTTTTTTTGGCGGAAAAATAGAGAACATGTTCTCTTTCTAACTCCGTCGGAATTTCCAAAGGAAAAAGTCCGATGGGGCACACACACAGTCGGAATATGCAATGAAAATATTCCGTCTGACTTTTTCCATCAGAAATTCCGATCGTGTGTACAAGGCATTAGACACTGGAAGGCGGCTGATCCCCCAACGATGAAGGAATGGATCGGTCAGATGGGGGACACTATACGGTTAGAGAAGTATATCTTCCAACATAGGGGACGCCCTGGGAAGTTTGATAAACTGTGGTCATCCTGGTTGGATACCCCGGGCCTCTCCCCTGTAGATCTTGTAATGGACAGACTGCTAATTTGATTGCTTATGATAGGATGACGGTGAGTAGGGATGAGCTTTATGTTCGAGTCGAACATGAGTTCGACTCGAACATTGGCTGTTCGCCCATTCGGCGAACAGAGAACAATTTGGGGTGTTCGCGGCAAATTCGAAAAGCCGCGGAACACCCTTTAAAAGTCTATGGGAGAAATCTAAAGTGCTAATTTTAAAGGTTAATATGCAAGTTATTGTCATAAAAAATGTTTGGGGACCCGGGTCCTGCCCCAGGGGACATGTATCAATGCAAAAAAAAGTTTTAAAAACTGCCTTTTTTTCGGGAGCAGTGATTTTATTAATGCTTAAAGTGAAACAATAAAAGTGAAATATTCATTTAAATTTCGTACCTGGGGGGTGTCTATAGTATGCCTGTAAAGTAGCGCATGTTTCCCGTGTTTATAACAGTCTCTGCACAAAATGTAATTTCTGAAGGAAAAAAAGTAATTTAAAACTACTCGCGGCTATAATGAATTGTCGCTCCCGGCAATACAGAGAAAAGTAATTGAATGTCATTGAAAAATAAAAAATTTAAAATGTGTGGGGGTCCCCCAAAATTCCATTAACAGGCCCTTCAGGTCTGGTATGGATTTTAAGGGGAACCCCGCACCAAAAAAAAAAAAAAATGGAGTGGGGCCCCCCCCAAAAATCAATACCAGACCCTTATCCGAGCATGCAACCTGGCAGGTCGCAGGAAAAGAGGGGGGATGAGAGAGCGCCCTCCTGAACTGTACCAGGCCACATGCCCTCAACATAAGGGGGTGTCCCTCAACATGGGGGGATGTCCCCATGTTGATGGGGACAAGGGCCTCATCCCCACAACCCTTGCCCGGTAGTTGTGGGGGTCTGCGGTCAGGGGGCTTATCAGAATTTGGAAGCCCCCTTTACAAAGGGGACCCCCAGATTCCGCCCCCCCTATGTGAATTGGTAACGGGGTACATTGTACCCCTACCATTTCACAAAAGAAAGTGTCAAAAATTTTAAAAACCACACAGACACAGTTGTGAAAAGTCCTTTATTAAAAATAAAAAATAAAAAAAGCCATTCCAGCGTTGTAATGCAGTCTGTCCAGCGACGATCCATGAATCTCCACCGATGCGGCGAGTCTCCAGCGATGAAAGACGCACATCTTCCCTGCACCGGAGCCTCCCGGCTAATGACACGCAAGCAGTGTTGACAGTTATTTTATAATGGAGGTCGGAAACCCCCGTGACGCGTTAGTGGGGGCGGGGTTACCCGTAACGTCACGGGTGGCCCCAACCTCGGTTATAAAAGAACTGTCAACACTGCTTGCGCGTCATTAGCCGGGAGGCTCCGGTGCAGGGAAGATGTGCGTCGTTCATCGCTGAAGACTCGCCGCATCGCTGGAGATTCATGGATAAGGGTCTGGTATGGATTTTTGGGGGGAACCCCATGCAGATTTTTTTTTAATTTTGTCACGGAGTTCCCCTTAAAATCCATACCAGACCTGAAGGGTCTGTTAATGGAATTTTGGGGGACCCCCACGCATTTTTTTTTTCAATGACTTTCAATTACTTTTCTCTGTATTGCCGGGACCCGACAATTCATTACAGCCGCGAGTTGTTTTAAATGACTTTTTTTCCTTTAGGCTTCATTCACACGAGGCGGACTCCGTTACCAGAGAGTCCGCCAGCTTCTGCCAGCTCAGTGGGAGATCTCTCGATTGATCTCTGCTGAGCTGGCAGATGACAGGTCCCTCTCTGCTCACTGAGCGGGGAGGGGCTTGTCGAGCGCCACTGTCTCCTATGGAGAGATCGGACGAAAACGGACAGCATGTCCGTTTTCATCAGATCTCACCCGATCTGATCCGCCATGGACGGACGGCGACGTATCGCCATACGTCTGATTTTAGCGGATCGGAGAGGGTCGGATGTCAGCGGACATGTCACCGCAGACATCCGCCGCTCCATAGGCTTACATGGAGCGCCCGTTCAGCTCCGCCGACAAAACTGTCAGGCGGACCTGAACGGTCCGTCCGTGTGAAAGGGGCCTTAGAAATGACATTTTGTGCAGGGACAGTTCTAAGCACGGGAAACCTGCGCTACTTTACAGGCATACTATACACACACCCCAGGTATGAAATTTAAAGGAATAATTCACTTTTATTGTTTCACTTTAAGCATTATTAAAATTACTGCTCCAGAAAAAACTTCAGCTTTTAAAACTTTTTTTGCATTGATACATGTCCCCTGGGGCAGGACCCGGGTCCCCAAACACTTTTTATGACAATAACTTGCATATAAGCCTTTAAAATTATCACTTTTGATTTTTCATGTTCGAGTCCCATAGACTTTAACGGTGTTCGGATGTTCGAACAAATTGTTTGCCTGTTCGCAAACCGAATCGGGGGGTGTTCAGCTCATCACGGTGAGTGCCTGAGGAAAAAAACTTTGTCTAGTACGATGTAGAGGTTCAAACTAAACTGTGTATAGGATTGAAGTTACCCATATCAAATACTGATGAGTAGTGAACGCTGTTTGTGATGACCATGCCTAATGTACTGTCTGTAGGTGGAATTTATGACAGATGCTTATGTTTTTCTATGCACTGTAATGTCTTTCTTTATTTTGTTTTCTATTAAACTTTTTTGAGATAAAAAAAGAATAATAATAATAATAGTATGTGAGTGCTACAGTGCCTTGAAAAAGTATTCATACCCCGCAAAATTTTCCACATTTTGTCATGTTACAACCAAAAATGTAAATGTATTTTATTGGGATTTTATGTAATGGACCAACACAAAGTGGCACATAATTGTGAAGTGGAAGGAAAATGATAAATGGTTTTCAATTTTTTTTTTTTACAAATAAATATGTGAAAAGTGTGGGGGGGCATTTGTATTCAGCCCCCCCCCCCCGAGTCAATACTTTGTAGAACCGCCTTTCGCTGCAATTACAGCTGCAAGTCTTTTTGGGGATGTCTCTACCAGCTTTACACATCTAGAGAGTAGGGATGAGCTTCGTGTTCGAGTCGAACATACGTTCGACTCGAACATCGGCTGTTCGATCGTTCGACGAAGATCAAACGATTTGGGCCGTTCGCGCCAAATTCGAGTGACGCGAACGGCCCACAATGCACTACGCCATCGCAGTGTCATCCAGGCGCTGTGATTGGCCAAGCATGCACTGTGACCCCGCATGCTTGGCCAATCACAGCGCCGGCAGCGAGGAGAGCAATGATTGGCCACAGGCAGGATGCCTGTGGCCAATTATTGCTGAGGGTGTTTAGTACACGCCCCACACTATAAAAGGCCGCCAGCACGGCGGCCTAGTGTAGTGTGTTCCGGAGCAGGGATAGAGCAGCATAGGCAGGGACAGTGACTGTTATTTCTTTCTTGCTTAACCTGGATTCCTTTAGTTTAGGGAAAGAGAAGGATAGGTAGGGAGAGTGTCAGTGTGTTTTGTGCTTGTGCTATAGTGTGCTTAAAAAAAACATTTATTCTAGGGACAGAAAACTGTAGGTAGGGACAGTGTCAGTTTCTTTCACTCTGCAAGTCCTTGTTTCCAGGGACCTGGAAGGACAGTGAGTGAATTGTCCTTGTGCTATATTGTGCTTAAAAAAACATTTATTCTAGGGACAGAAAACTGTAGGTAGGGAGAGTGTCAGTTTCTTTCACTCTGCAAGTCCTTGTTTCCAGGGACCTGGAAGGACAGTGAGTGAATTGTCCTTGTGCTATATTGTGCTTAAAAAAAACATTTATTCTAGGGACAGAAAACTGTAGGTAGGGAGAGTGTCAGTTTATTTCACTCTGCAAGTCCTTGTTTCCAGGGACCTGGAAGGACAGTGACTGAATTGTCCTTGTGCTATATTGTGATTAAAAAAAACATTTATTCTAGGGACAGAAAACTGTAGGTAGGGAGAGTGTCAGTTTATTTCACTCTGCAAGTCCTTGTTTCCAGGGACCTGGAAGGACAGTGACTGAATTGTCCTTGTGTTATATTGTGATTAAAAAAAAAATTTTTTCTAGGGACAGAAAACTGTAGGTAGGGAGAGTGTTTTTTTTCTTTCACTCTGCAAGTCCTTGTTTCCAGGGACCTGTAAGGACAGTGAGTGAATTGTCCTTGTGCTATATTGTGCTTAAAAAAAACATTTATTCTAGGGACAGAAAACTGTAGGTAGGGAGAGTGTCAGTTTATTTCACTCTGCAAGTCCTTGTTTCCAGGGACCTGGAAGGACAGTGACTGAATTGTCCTTGTGCTATATTGTGATTAAAAAAAACATTTATTCTAGGGACAGAAAACTGTAGGTAGGGAGAGTGTCAGTTTATTTCACTCTGCAAGTCCTTGTTTCCAGGGACCTGGAAGGACAGTGACTGAATTGTCCTTGTGCTATATTGTGATTAAAAAAAACATTTATTCTAGGGACAGAAAACTGTAGGTAGGGAGAGTGTCAGTTTATTTCACTCTGCAAGTCCTTGTTTCCAGGGACCTGGAAGGACAGTGACTGAATTGTCCTTGTGCTATATTGTGATTAAAAAAAACATTTATTCTAGGGACAGAAAACTGTAGGTAGGGAGAGTGTCAGTTTATTTCACTCTGCAAGTCCTTGTTTCCAGGGACCTGGAAGGACAGTGACTGAATTGTCCTTGTGCTATATTGTGATTAAAAAAAACATTTATTCTAGGGACAGAAAACTGTAGGTAGGGAGAGTGTCAGTTTATTTCACTCTGCAAGTCCTTGTTTCCAGGGACCTGGAAGGACAGTGACTGAATTGTCCTTGTGCTATATTGTGATTAAAAAAAACATTTATTCTAGGGACAGAAAACTGTAGGTAGGGAGAGTGTCAGTTTATTTCACTCTGCAAGTCCTTGTTTCCAGGGACCTGGAAGGACAGTGACTGAATTGTCCTTGTGCTATATTGTGATTAAAAAAAACATTTATTCTAGGGACAGAAAACTGTAGGTAGGGAGAGTGTCAGTTTATTTCACTCTGCAAGTCCTTGTTTCCAGGGACCTGGAAGGACAGTGACTGAATTGTCCTTGTGCTATATTGTGATTAAAAAAAACATTTATTCTAGGGACAGAAAACTGTAGGTAGGGAGAGTGTCAGTTTATTTCACTCTGCAAGTCCTTGTTTCCAGGGACCTGGAAGGACAGTGACTGAATTGTCCTTGTGCTATATTGTGATTAAAAAAAACATTTATTCTAGGGACAGAAAACTGTAGGTAGGGAGAGTGTCAGTTTATTTCACTCTGCAAGTCCTTGTTTCCAGGGACCTGGAAGGACAGTGACTGAATTGTCCTTGTGCTATATTGTGATTAAAAAAAACATTTATTCTAGGGACAGAAAACTGTAGGTAGGGAGAGTGTCAGTTTATTTCACTCTGCAAGTCCTTGTTTCCAGGGACCTGGAAGGACAGTGACTGAATTGTCCTTGTGCTATATTGTGATTAAAAAAAACATTTATTCTAGGGACAGAAAACTGTAGGTAGGGAGAGTGTCAGTTTATTTCACTCTGCAAGTCCTTGTTTCCAGGGACCTGGAAGGACAGTGACTGAATTGTCCTTGTGCTATATTGTGATTAAAAAAAACATTTATTCTAGGGACAGAAAACTGTAGGTAGGGAGAGTGTCAGTTTATTTCACTCTGCAAGTCCTTGTTTCCAGGGACCTGGAAGGACAGTGACTGAATTGTCCTTGTGCTATATTGTGATTAAAAAAAACATTTATTCTAGGGACAGAAAACTGTAGGTAGGGAGAGTGTCAGTTTATTTCACTCTGCAAGTCCTTGTTTCCAGGGACCTGGAAGGACAGTGACTGAATTGTCCTTGTGCTATATTGTGATTAAAAAAAACATTTATTCTAGGGACAGAAAACTGTAGGTAGGGAGAGTGTCAGTTTATTTCACTCTGCAAGTCCTTGTTTCCAGGGACCTGGAAGGACAGTGACTGAATTGTCCTTGTGCTATATTGTGATTAAAAAAAACGTTTATTCTAGGGACAGAAAACTGTAGGTAGGGAGAGTGTCAGTTTATTTCACTCTGCAAGTCCTTGTTTCCAGGGACCTGGAAGGACAGTGAGTGAATTGTCCTTGTGTTATATTGTGATTAAAAAAAACATTTTTTCTAGGGACAGAAAACTGTAGGTAGGGAGAGTGTTTTTTTTCTTTCACTCTGCAAGTCCTTGTTTCCAGGGACCTGTAAGGACAGTGAGTGAATTGTCCTTGTGCTATATTGTGCTTAAAAAAAACATTTATTCTAGGGACAGAAAACTGTAGGTAGGGAGAGTGTCAGTTTATTTCACTCTGCAAGTCCTTGTTTCCAGGGACCTGGAAGGACAGTGAGTGAATTGTCCTTGTGTTATATTGTGATTAAAAAAAACATTTTTTCTAGGGACAGAAAACTGTAGGTAGGGAGAGTGTTTTTTTTCTTTCACTCTGCAAGTCCTTGTTTCCAGGGACCTGTAAGGACAGTGAGTGAATTGTCCTTGTGCTATATTGTGCTTAAAAAAACATTTATTCTAGGGACAGAAAACTGTAGGTAGGGAGAGTGTCAGTTTATTTCACTCTGCAAGTCCTTGTTTCCAGGGACCTGGAAGGACAGTGACTGAATTGTCCTTGTGCTATATTGTGATTAAAAAAAACATTTATTCTAGGGACAGAAAACTGTAGGTAGGGAGAGTGTCAGTTTATTTCACTCTGCAAGTCCTTGTTTCAAGGGACAGAGAAGGACACCTGAAGGTAGCCCTTATTGCTTTTTTCCCATCTCCCTGCAGGCCATCTATTAGAATGTCTGGAAGGCAAACAAGGAGAGGCAGACAGTCAGGAAGCAATAAAAGAGGGCAAGCAGGCTCTGTGTCTGGGGGCAACAGTGCTGGTCGTGGACGCGGTGCATTGTCATCAGCACATGGCCATGGGACACGCTTGTCCTTCTTTTCGGCAGCTGGACATGTTGAGCCACATCATGCCGAAGACTTGGTAGAGTGGATGACCAAGCCCTCCTCCTCCTCCTCATCCTCTCTCACCCAGGCTCAGGGTACTGGAAAAGCAGCTGCCAAAGCGTCGTCTTCCCTGGTATCAATGTCAGACAAATCATCAGTCACTCCTTCCCTAGACCCACCATGTCCTCCTCCTGAGGAGTCCCCCGAACTGTTTCAGCACAGTGTTGGGTACATGCTCCAGGAGGATGCCCAGCGTTTCGAAGGGTCTGATGATGAAACCCAGCTAGAGGAAGGCAGTAGCGTGAGAGCAGACAGAGGGGATGCTCAAGAAGGACACCAATCTGGCAGTCATGTTCCAGCAGCTGCAGCATACTGCCAGATTGGCTCCAGTGATGAGGAGGGAGGGGATGATGAGGTCACTGACTCCACGTGGGTGCCTAATAGGAGAGAGGAGGAGGAGGAGGATGAGGAGGAGGCACATCTCCAACGAGGCAGGATGCCCTTTGGTGGCCAGCGTAAGGGCAGTACACCGACGGAATCACACCGCAGAGCTCCGCCTGTGCAGGGCGCTGCCTCTGCCCGTCATTCAAAAAGTTCTTTGGTGTGGGCCTTTTTTGAGGCTAGTGCATCAGATCGCACAGCTGCTGTTTGCAACATATGTCTCAAGCGTATATCGCGTGGCCAAAACATCAGCCGCTTGGGTACCACATGCCTGACCAGACATATGTTGACCTGCCATGCAGCTCGTTGGCAAGCCTACCTCAAAGACCCACACCAAAGAACAAAGCGGACCTCTCCTTGCACCGCATCAGCTGGGATCTCCAACCCCACTATAACTTCAGTCCTCTCTGAAACATGCACTGAGAGGAATGAAGGTGTAGAATTAGGTGTGTCACAGCCAAGTACTTGCGCCCACTCTGCTAGCAGTACACCGACGTCCGATTCTAGCAGGCAAATTTCCCTGCCCCAGCTGCTGGACCGTCGAAAGAAGTTCACTCCCAGCCATCCACATGCCCAGCGGTTGAATGCTAGCTTGGCTAAATTGCTAGCGCTTCAACTGCTGCCTTTTCAGTTGGTAGACTCGGCCCCCTTCCGTGAGTTTGTGCAATGTGCAGTTCCTCAGTGGCAGGTTCCCAAACGCCACTTTTTCTCACGGAAGGCTATTCCGGCTCTCTACCGGCATGTGGAAGGCAATGTCTTGGCCTCGCTGGACAGGGCGGTCAGCGGTAAGGTGCATATTACCGCTGACTCATGGTCCAGCAGGCATGGACAGGGACGTTACCTTTCTTTCACGGCCCATTGGGTCACTCTTTTGGCAGCTGGGAAGGATTCAGGACAAGGTGCAGTAGTGTTGGAGGTTGTCCCACCGCCACGCCTCCAAAATGCTACTACTGGTTGTGACACACCTCTCTCCTCCACCCCCTCCTCTTCTTCTTCCTCCATGGCCTCTTCCTGTGGTTTGTCCTATGAACCAGCGGTGCTCCGTAGCCGTTCACGGGGCTACGCAAGTACGCAGGCAAAAAGATGCCATGCCGTGCTTGCGCTGGTGTGTTTGGGGGACAGAAGCCACACTGGGGCAGAGGTCCTGTCTGCTCTGCAGGGCCAGGCCGAGAGGTGGTTGACGCCACGCCAGCTTAAGCCAGGAATGGTGGTTTGCGACAATGGCACCAACCTCCTCTCCGCCCTCCGACAGGGACAACTGACCCATGTGCCCTGTGTGGCTCACGTCCTTAACCTGGTGGTGCAGCGCTTCTTGGGCAGGTACCCGGGCTTACAGGATGTCCTGAGGCAGGCCAGGAAAGTCTGTGTGCATTTCCGCAGATCTTATAATGCCAGTGCTCGCCTGGCTGAGCTGCAAAAGGAGTTGAACCTGCCCAAGAACCGCCTTATATGTGACATGCCCACCAGGTGGAACTCAACGTTGGCCATGCTGCAGCGGCTGCACACGCAGCAGAGGGCCATCAATGAGTACCTGTGCGACTACGGCACCAGGACAGGGTCAGGGGAGCTTGGTTTTTTTTCTCCACGCCAGTGGGGCATGATCAGGGATGCATGCACTGTCCTGGCACCATTTGAGGAGGCCACGAGGATGGTGAGCAGTGACAGTGCATGCATCAGTGACACTGTACCTCTTGTCCACCTGTTGGAGCACACGCTGCGTGGAATAATGGACAGGGCACTTGAGGCAGAACAGAGGCAGGAAGAGGAGGACTTCCTTGCCTCTCAAGGCCCCCTTTACCCAGACAGTGTTCCTTCTGTCCCACCCATCGCACAGGAAGAGGAGGAGGAGGAGGAGGAGGAGGAGGAGGAGGAGGATTGTGTCAGCATGGAGGTGGAGGCTGGCACTCAGCATCATCAGCAGCAGTCTTTTAGGGATGATTTACAGTCCCAAGAAACCAGTGGACTTGTACGTGGCTGGGAGGAGGTGGCTGCGGATCATGTCGTCCTTAGTGACCCAGAGGACTCCGGAGCGAATGCCTCAGCAAACCTACGCTGCATGGCCTCCCTGATCCTGCAAAGTCTGCGGAAGGATCCTCGTATTCTTCGGATCAAGGAGAGGGACCATTACTGGCTGGCCACTCTCCTTGATCCACGGTACAAGGGTAAGGTTGCGGACCTTATGTTACCGTCGCAGAGGGAGCAGAGGATGAGACAACTCCGGGAGGCCTTGCAGAAAGGTCTGTGCAACGCGTTCCCAGAGACTGGGAGGTTGCAAACTCCTGGTCCTGGACAACGAGTTGCTGAGGCTTCGGCCAGTCAAAGAAGGAGCGGTGGGGAAGGTGGCCGTCTGACCGATGCGTTCAGACAATTCTTTAGTCCGCAGCCCCAAAGTATGATCGGTTCCAGCAACCATCGCCAGCGTCTGATAAACATGGTGCAGGAATATCTAGGGGCAAGGTCAGACTTGGACACCTTCCCCACCGAAAATCCTCTGGCTTACTGGGTCTTGAGGATGGATCACTGGCCAGAGCTTGCACAGTATGCAATTGAGCTACTGGCCTGTCCTGCATCCAGCGTTCTTTCGGAACGCACATTCAGTGCTGCTGGAGGATTTGTCACGGATCACAGGGTGCGCCTGTCCACCGACTCGGTTGATCGACTGACTTTCATCAAGATGAACCAGTCTTGGATCACCACCAGCTACCACACACCTGATGCTGATATAACAGACTAATTGATTTTAACATGTCACATCCCTTCAAGACTGATGCTGATGCTGAGTGCCTGTGCTGTTATGTTGACTGGCTATCCTCCTCCTCCGAGTCCTCAATGATACGATTGATGATGATAGCTTGTAAGATCATTTTTGTTTATGGGTGCCGCCACCAGTGCCTAACGCCCAATTTTTCAGCCCCTGTTTAACAGGGGCGTGTAATTACAATTTTTGAAGCAATACTTTGCAACAGGGCTCATTGCTGTGCTCCAAGTACAGTATCTGTGAGGAGTTGCAGTGTTGTGCCACCAGTGCCTAACGCCCAATTTTTCAGCCCCTGTTTAACAGGGGCGTGTAATTACAATTTTTGAAGCAATACTTTGCAACAGGGCTCATTGCTGTGCTCCAAGTACAGTATCTGTGAGGAGTTGCAGTGTTGTGCCACCAGTGCCTAAGGCCCAATTTTTCAGCCCCTGTTTAACAGGGGCGTGTCATTACAATTTTTGAAGCAATACTTTGCAACAGGGCTCATTGGTGTGCTCCAAGTACAGTATCTGTGAGGAGTTGCAGTGTTGTGCCACCAGTGCCTAAGGCCCAATTTTTCAGCCCCTGTTTAACAGGGGCGTGTCATTACAATTTTTGAAGCAATACTTTGCAACAGGGCTCATTGCTGTGCTCCAAGTACAGTTGCTGTGAGGGGTTGCAGTGTTGTGCCACCAGTGCCTAAGGCCCAATTTTTCAGCCCCTGTTCAACAGGGGCATGTAATTACAATTCTTGATCTAATAATTCACAGCAGGGCCCATTGCTGCACCCACCAAGAGTAACTGTCAGGGCTTACAGTGTTGTGGCACCAGCACCACCATCAAAGGCCCAATTTTTACTACCACTGTTCAACAATTATATGTAATTAAAATTCCTGATATAATAGTTGACAGCAGGGCGTTCCAGCACCAACCAAGAGTAACTGTGAGTGCTTACAGTGTTGTGCCAACACCAACAACTAAGGGGCCTATTTCTGCAGAGTATATACGGCAGGTCCCTACTTTCAAACATCCAACTTACAAACGACTCCTACTTGCAAACGCAAGAAGACAACAGGAAGTGAGAGGAAATCTACCACTAGGAAGGAAAATTCTCTCCTGTAAGAATAAATATGGGAGAAAGGTGTCTCCTCTGTACTGATGCTTTATCAGCAATCCTTGTTTCAAGAAAAACACCACATTTCAAAAACAGTTGTCATTGGGACGGAAAGTGAGGTGAAATGTTCTGAACAGGGGCACAGACAGCAAAACAAATGTTACAGGGGTGATAACCCTTACCTATGTTTTCCAAAAAGTTTAAAAATAGATTTTTGGGCTGGAGCTACACTTCAACAATGTACCTGTTCAAAATTACAAACAGACTCTACATAAGAACAAACCTACAGTCCCTGTCTTGTATGCACCGCCTGTATAGGGCTGTTCAGAGTATATAGGGCCTTTTTTATTTTATGTGCGGGGTTCCCCTTAATATCCATACAAGACCCAAAGGGGCTGGTAATGGGCTGGGGTAGGGGGGGGGTCATGGGGTAGCTATGCCATTTTTCTTAAAGAATTTCATCCATATTACCGGGACCAGACATTACATTAAAGCCGCAAGCAGTTTTAAATGGCTTTTTTTTCCTTTAGAAGTGTCATTTTGTGCAGGGACAGTTCTAAACACGGGAAACACGTGGCACTTCACAGGCATACTTTAGACACCCCCCAGGTACGATATTTAAAGGAATATTTGACTTTTTTTTTTTCACTTTATGCATCATTAAAATGACTGCTCCCGAAAAACGACCGTTTTTAAAACTTCTTTTTGCATTGATACATGTCCCCTGGTGCAGAACCCGGGTTCCCAAACCCTTTTTAGGACAATAACATGCATAATAGTTGTTATAATTAGCACTTTAGAATTCGAACGTTCGCATCCATTGTATTTAATAGGGTTCTAATGTTCGTTCGAACTTTCGGTCCGTTCGCGGGTTCTGGTGCGAACCGAACCCGGGGGTGTTCGGCTCATCACTACTAGAGAGGGACATTTTTTTCTTCTTTGCAAAATATCTCAAGCTCTGTCAGATTGGATGGAGAGCGTCTGTGAACAGCAATTTTCCAGTCTTGCCACAGATTCTCAATGTGATTTAGGTCTGGACTGTGAATGGGCCATTCTAACACATGAATATGCTTTGATCTAAACCATTCCATTGTAGCTTTGGCTGTATGTTTCGGGTCGATGTCCTGCTGGAAGGTGAACCTCCGCCCCAGTCTCAAGTCTTTTGCAGACTCTAAAGCCCTGTACACACGATCGGTTTGACTGATGAAAACCGTCCGATGGATGGTTTTCATCAGACCAACCGATCGTGTATGGTACCCATCGGTCTTTTTTCCATCGGTTGTAAAAAATAGAACTTGTTTTAAAATTTTCCGATGGATAAAAAACCGATGGGAATTTCCGATCGCCTATGGGCAAGTCCATCGGTTAAAAAACACACGCATGCTCAGAATCAAGTCGACGCATGCTCAGAAGCATTAAACTTCATTTTTCTCGGCTCATCGGAGTGTTTTATGTCACCGCGTTTGGAACGGTCGGTTTTTTGACTGATGGTGTGTGGCCAAGACTGATGAAAAACAGTTTCATCGGATTTCCGATGGACAAATCCATCGGACGAAAATCCATAGGTTATCCGATCGTGTGTACGGGGCTTAACAGGTTTTCTTCTAAGATTGCCCTGTATTTTGCTCCAACCATCTTCCCATCAACTCTGACCAGCTTCCCTGTCCCTGCTGAAGAAAAACATCCCCACAACATGATGCTTCCACCACCATGTTTCACGGTGGGGATGGTGTGTTTAGGGTGATGTGCAGTGTTTGTTTTCCCCAACAAATAGCGTTTTGTTTTTAGGCCAAAAAGTTAAATTTTGGACCCATCTGACCAGAGCACCTTCTTCCACATGTTTGCTGTGTCCCCCACATGGCTTCTCACAACTGCAAACAGGACTTCTTATGGCTCAATGTTTTTCTTCTTGTCACTCTTCCATAAAGGGCAGATTTGTGGAGAAGCACGACTAATAGTTGTCCTGTGGACAGATTCTCCCACCTGAGCTGTAGATCTCTGCAGCTCCTCCAGAGTTACCATGATCCTCTTGGCTGCTTCTCTGATGAATGCTCTCCTTGCCCGGCCAGTCAGTTTAGGTGGACGGCCATGTCTTGGTAGGTTTGCAGTTGTACCATACTCTTTCCATTTTCCGATGATGGATTGAACAGAGCTCCGTGAGATGTTCAAGGCTTGGGAGATTTGTTTATAACCTAACCCTGCTTTATACTTCTCCACAACTTTATCCCTGACCTGTCTGGTGTGTTCCTTGGCCTTCACAATGCTGTTTGTTCACCAAGGTTCTCTAACAAACCTCTGAGGGCCTCACAGAACAACCTTTTTTTTTTTTTTTTACTGAGATTAAATTACACACACAGGTGGACTCTATTTACTGATTAGGTGACTTCTGAAATCAAATTGGTTCCAATAGATTTTAGTTGGGGGTATCAGAGTAAAGGGGGCTGAATACAAATGCCCCCCACACTTTTTACATATTTATTTGTAAAAAAGTTTGACAGCCATTTATCATGTTCCTTCCACTTCACAATTATGTGCCCCTTTGTGTTGGTCTATCACATAAAATCCCAATAAAATACATTCACGTTTTTGGTTGTAACATGAAAAAATATGGAAAATTTCAAAGGGTATGAAAACTTTTTCAAGGCACTGAATATAAATTTATAATATTAATAGTGTGTGACTGTGGGGCGACATTAGAGTGTAAGCTCCTCTGGTACAGAGACTGATGTGACTGGTCAGTGTTCTCTGTACTACACTATGGAAAATGTCAGAGCTATTAAAATGTATAATAATAATAATAATATTATAGTGAGTGCGGTATACCATTGGAGTGTAAGCTCCTCTGGTGCAAAGACTGATGTGAATAGTACAAAGTCCTCTGTACAGTATGTATGTCAGAGTCATATATATAAAATCCATTTGAACAGTCCCTCTATGTCTGGACCGGTATGTTATGATACGGGCACCCTGTGAGCCTCTCCCACCGCTCTCTGTGCTTCCTCTGCGTCGGTCCCCATGTGTGATTTGGCGGAGCGATCTTCAATTACTCTCCATTAGGAGGAGGGAGCTGCTACTAATTGGCGATATGGTCCAGTGAGCAAAATCACAAACACGCATAAGACAAACTAATTATGCTGCCACATCTGCTTAGGCGAGATGCGGGTGTCACATGGAGGGAGGTGATCCCTCCGGGGACAAGTGACCCCGGCACTACCAAACTGATGCCAAAATCTGCTCCCAGCGCAGACACATTTATTAATAGGGGGGGGGGGCTGATTTTTTTTGTCCAAATTTTATTTATTTTACATTTTCATACTTTGATTTCCTGGATTTCTCTCGTATTGAGCGTGTTACTGTAGACAGAGGGCTTTTATTATCAGGAACACACATATTAAAAATGAATCACACTTATTACTATTTAAGGTCAAATTACACCTGGAATTCGACTTTAAACACTTCAACCCCTTGAGACAGTGATCTCCAAACTGTGCCCTTTGCTTGCATTTATCTGGGGCCCTTGGGGGACAGTTTCATTCACTGAAACCAACAATTGGGCATAATTCCCCCCCACTGACACCAATGATGGGGCACAATTCCTCCCAATGACACCAACGATGGGGCCCAATGACATCAA
Source organism: Rana muscosa (assembly GCA_029206835.1). Classification (NCBI taxonomy): domain Eukaryota; kingdom Metazoa; phylum Chordata; class Amphibia; order Anura; family Ranidae; genus Rana; species Rana muscosa. Next base: position 379,743,035 of record CM055125.1, read on the forward strand.
TGATGAGGAACAATTCCTCCCAATGACACCAACGATGGGGCCCAATGACATCAATGATGAGGAACAATTCCTCCCAATGACATCAACGATGGGGCCCAATGACATCAATGATGGGGAACAATTCCTCCCAATGACACTAACGATGGGGCCCAATGACATCAATGATGGGGAACAATTCCTCCCAATGACACTAACGATGGGGCCCAATGACATCAAAGATGGGAAACAATTCCTCCCAATGAAACTATAAACGGGGCCCAATGACATCAATGATGGGGCACAATTCCTCCCAATGACACAAACGGTGGGGCCCAATGACATCAATAATGGGGCACAATTCCTCCCAATGAAACTATAAACGAGGCCCAATGACATCAATGATGGGGAAAAATTATTTCCAATGACACCAACAAAAACTTCAACTCCTTAAGACAGTGGTCTCCAAACTGTGCCTTTTGCTTGCATTTATCCGGCCCTTGGGGCACAGTTTCATTCGCTGAAATAAACAATTGGGCATAATTCCCCCTCACTGACACCAATGAAGGGGGCACAATTCCTCCCAATGACATTAACAATGGGGCCCAATGACATCAATGATGGGGAACAATTCCTCCCAAAGACACAAACAGCGGGGCCCAATGACATCAATGATGGGGAACAATTCCTCCCAATGACACAAACGGTGGGGCCCAATGACATCAATGATGGGGCACAATTCCTCCCAATGAAACTATAAACGGGGCCCAATGACATCAATGATGGGGAACAATTCTTTCCAATGACACCAACAATGGGGCCCAATGACATCAATGATGGGGCACAATTCCTCTCAATGACACTAACAATGTTGCACAATACCTCCCACTTACACCAATAATGGGGCATAATGACTCTCACTGAAACAAACAATCGGGCATTATTTTTTCCCACTGACATCAGGACCTTTTCTACTCCCACTGGCCACAGCCCGGCCCTTCTAAAGTCTGAAGGACAATAAACTGGTCCTTTCTTTAGAAAGTTTGGAGAACCCTGCCTTAAGACATACCCATAGCAAATGCTTCCTAGAGGATTCTAAAGAGTTAAAAAATGTCATGCTCTGAGGTTTACTAGGTCAACAATGTTGCAAATTGTTACAATGTATCAATGTTGCACCTTATGTGTCCTTAGGTTGACCTGTTTAGCTGGTGGTTCCTGAGAAGGAAGGGTTAAAGAGGAAGTAAACTCCCTCTGCTGACATAAACCAAAGGGCGGCCCGTCCATTAAGGGCACACGGGCGCTGCCCCTCCTATCTATGCCTGCCCCCCTTATCCATGTATCTGGCCCCTATGCAGGTCAATGGATACATGGATTCCAATGGGGCGGGGGTGCTTTTTTAGGCACTTGATTAGCGTCAGAGGATCTAATAGGCTTCAAAATAGGGTGGGCTCAGGGCGCAGAGCACTGCGCAATGAGCTAACCCAGGTGTGAAACACTGATCCTCCTCCCGTCCAATCAGGAAGCGGGTCTGAGACCCGTTTCCCGATTGGCCTTAAGGAGAAGCGTTCCTTTCGAGCCCCGTGCCGTAAATGGCGGCTCCCGCGCGCATGCGTGGGAGTGACGTCACCGCAGCTCCGGCCAATCACAGTGCCAGAGCCCGCAAACCCAGAAGAAACTCTGGGGAAAATGTCAGCCATCTCAGTGGTGTGCGGTTGCCACTGGAACAGTTTTGTTCTAAGGTAAGTATTTCATAATGAGCTAGTATGCAGTGCATACTAGCTGATAATGCTTTGTCTTACAGGTTTTTTATATTTTTTCCTTTTTTTTCAGAGTTTACAACCTCTTTAATGTTGCTGGTTTTCCCAGACTTTTCAGGAAATTTACCACCCCCCCTGCAAGTCATACCATATACAGTGCCTTGCGAAAGTATTCGGCCCCCTTGAAGTTTTCATCCTTTTGCCACATTTCAGGCTTCAAACATAAAGATATAACATTTTAATTTTTTGTGAAGAATCACCAACAAGTGGGACACAATTGTGAAGTGGAACAAAATCTATTGGATTTTTGAAACTTTTTTAACTAAGAAAAAAATGAAAAGTGGGGCGTGCAAAATTATTCGGCCCCCTTGCGTTAATACTTTGTAGAGCCACCTTTTGCTGCGATAACAGCTGCAAGTCGCTTGGGGTATGTCTCTATCAGTTTTGCACATCGAGAGACTGAAATTCTTGCCCATTCTTCCTTTCAAAACAGCTTGAGCTCAGTGAGGTTGGATGGAGAGCGTTTGTGAACAGCAGTTTTCAGCTCTTTCCACAGATTCTCGATTGGATTTAGGTCTGGACTTTGACTTGGCCATTCTAACACCTGGATATGTTTATTTTTGAACCATTTCTTTGTAGATTTTGCTGTATGTTTGGGATCATTGTCTTGTTGGAAGATAAATCTCCGTCCCAGTCTCAGGTCTTTTGCAGACTCCAACAGGTTTTCATCCAGAATGGTCCTGTATTTGGCTGCATCCATCTTCCCCTCAATTTTAACCATCTTCCCTGTCCCTGCTGAAGAAAAGAAGGCCCAAGCCATGATGCTGCCACCACCATGTTTGACAGTGGGGATGGTGTGTTGAGGGTGATGAGCTGTGTTGCTTTTACGCCAAACATATCGTTTTGCATTGTGTCCAAAAAGTTAGATTTTGGTTTCATCGGACCAGAGCACCTTCTTCCACATGTTTGGTGTGTCTCCCAGGTGGCTTGTGGCAAACTTTAGATGAGACTTTTTATGGATATCTTTGAGAAATGGCTTTCTTCTTGCCACTCTTCCATAAAGGGCAGATTTGTGCCGTGTACGACTGATTGTTGTCCTGTGGACAGACTCTCCCACCTCAGCTGTAGTTCTCTGCAGTTCATCCAGAGTGATCATGGGCCTCTTGGCTGCATCTCTGATCAGTCTTCTCCTTGTCTGAGCTGAAAGTTTAGAGGGACAGCCAGGTCTTGGTAGATTTGCAGTGGTCTGATACTCCTTCCATTTCAAAATGATCGCTTGCACAGTGCTCCTTGGGATGTTTAAAGCTTGGGAAATCTTTTTGTATCCAAATCCGGCTTTAAACTTCTCCACAACAGTATTACGGACCTGCCTGGTGTGTTCCTTGGTCTTCATGATGCTCTCTGCGCTTTCAACAGAACCCTGAGACTATCACAGAGCAGGTGCATTTATACAGAGACTTGATTACACACAGGTGGATTCTATTTATCACCATCAGTCATTTAGGACAACATTGGATCATTAAGAGATCCTCGCTGAACTTCTGGAGTGAGTTTGCTGCACTGAAAGTAAAGGGGCCGAATAATTTTGCACGCACCACTTTTCCGTTTTTTATTTGCTAAAAAAGTTTAAAATATCCAATAGATTTCGTTCCACTTCACAATTAAAATTTTATATCTTTATGTTTGAAGCCTGAAATGTGGCAAAAGGATGAAAAGTTCAAGGGGGCCGAATACTTTCGCAAGGCACTGTAAATAGGGGCTCTTTAGTGCCCTAGGAGGTCGGTTAGGGGAAAGACTGCCAAAATGTAGCTAATATGCTGTCAGACTGAACCACCCCTTGGGGGAGGGCCTAGTTGGGGTTCTCATTGGGGTCTGGAGCCTATGGACTTGTGTTACCTTCCATTCACACACAGAGTCATGGCTCGGCCCCACCCCAACCACTCTCTCTCCTCATTGGCTCACTGGCTGTGATTGACAGAAGTGGAAGCCAATGGTTCCCACTGCTGTCTTAGCCAATGAAGAGGGAAAGTCCCCAGAGAGCAGAGGCTCTCATGTGCATCAATGGATCGAGATGGGGCTCAGGTAAGTATTGTTGGGGGGCTGCTGCATGCAGAAGGTTGAGCCTTTACAACCCTTCTAACTGGACTCTTTTATAGATTCTTGCTACCTCTTGTAAATGTACTGCCTATTTTGGACTCTTGCCTTGAGAAGGATGCTTTATGGACTTAGCCACCTGACTAAGGTATGACCAACACATGGGGCACTACTCAGGGCACTAGAGAACTGTGTATAGTAAAGTTTGTGGAAGATGTCTGTGAAAACTGTTTGCTTGTTACCTGCAACTACCTCAGTAAAAGATCTTTATTTTTTCATCTAAACTGCCTGGTCTAAAGTCTCTATAGGGGTGCATGTAAGGTGTATCAAAAGAACAGGGCTTACAACCAGGGGACTGGTTAGAGAAGATACAGTACATGAGTCTAATGAGCAGAATGCTGTACAGAGAAAGCTACATTGCAGTTTCTAAGGGCTGTGGTATATGTGTAACTTGCTAAAGCAAACAACCAGCCAGGAAACGGGTGACATGGCAGGGGTGACAGATACTCTGTAGTGAAGGGGTGGTATGCTTGGCTCCTTCACTAGCGACCAGTTCCCCACATACTGGGACCGACCTCACATCACAAAGTACTTAGGGACCTAGGCTGTTGTTAATCTTTTAGCAATAAAGTTGATCCAAAAAAAATTAAAAGGTATAGTGTGGCATTAAAAATTGCAACAACCACCTATTTATTCTTCAGGGTCTCTGCTGTCAAAAATATATAATGTTTGGTGGTTCTAAGTAATTTTTTAGGATAAAAATGCAGGTTTTTATTCTAATGTGAGAAGTATTAATTAGAATGGATAAAGAAAAAACTGCGCCAACTCTGTTTGCATACAAGACTCCTCAAGAGTCTCAATATAGTCCCAAAATTGAAGTTCAACAGATTGTAAATTATAAAATTCATTGAGAACGTCATCTATGACAAAACGCGTCTAGGGGACACGCAGTGACGTCACCACGCCATCAGTACGGAAGGGTACTTTGTTTGAGCCGGCCGGCTTTTTTATGCTCAAAATTGACATGTGTTTGTGAGTACAATTTATTTTTAATAAAATATCCATAATTTAGAGCTCAACAGCGCTTGATACGGAGAGGGTCTATCTGGAGGTCTGGTGCTGTCTGTGACGGATTGGGGCTACTTGCAGCTTTACATGCTTGTTTTCTATGGGGATCTGGTAAGGGGCCAATTCGTATATAGGTAGTGGTTACTCACAAAAAAAATTCTGTTTGTGCACAGTGGTGGTCTTTTTGTTTTATATAAAACAATATCACCCTATGGTATATATATTTTCTCTCATCTGATACGGAGCCGTCAGGAGCGTTCCTATATCAGTCTACAGATTGCTTGGAGACCCGGTATATTCCATCCAGGAACCAAAGGCCTAGGCTGGGTTAAAGCCATCTGTATATTACCCTTTGGATCTGTGGTAAGGAGCCATTTCACCTACTGGGGATTATTATCCATACAAAGTCATGTTTGCAAGTGGATTTTGGATTCCTTTTTTATAATTTATAATCTGTTGAACTTCAATTTTGGGAATTGTGAGGGGGTTAGCTCGGCAGCGGGTGTGTGTGACCCCCGGGATGGGCTCCCCACACAAAAACAGGCCCAGCAAACGGAGGTTGTGGTTTTCAAAATCAAAAAGGTGCGGTTTATTTTCTATTTACAGTGACAAAACACAGCAAAGCAAAAGAAACATAAATAAAATAAATCCTGGTCAACTTGACCTCTGACTAAACATACAGGTTTCCTAACTAACAACTGGGATCAGCCTAGTGCTGTCCTAGTCCCTAAGTCCCTGATTTTAAATGTCCAAGCAAATAGCCACACAGGCTTTGTCTCACCGCACAGGGGTTCACTCTCCCTAGACAGTCCACACAGGTCTGGTTCCAGGCATGAGCTAACACCTAATGAATCTGGGAGTTCTTATAGAGGCCTAAATGAGCTGACAAGCTTCAGCTGGTCTCATCAACTCCCTGTCTGCACGACGCCCCACACTCTCCCTAGAGGTATGAGTCATCCATGAGCCCACTAGCCTCAGCTGGGCTTATACAACTCTCCACCTAGTTGTATAAGTCGGCGTAAAGCCTGAATCTGGGCGAAATATATCTACCCCCCTGGATGCAACCAGGTGACCCCACCTTCCTGCTGTCACATACCCCCCCCCCCTCTTGTTTTAACCTCGGGGTTGGAACACCAGCAATCAGGCATTCATGTACTCGAGACAAAGCATCCACATTCCCCATTTGAACGCCAGGGCGATGCTTTACTGTGAAGTTGAATTCCTGGAGGGCCAGGAACCACCTATTCACTCTTCTATTTGTTTCCTTGTTTTGAGCCATCCACTTTAACGGAGCGTGATCCGTAACCATGTCAAAGTGCCTACCTAGCAGGTAGTACCGAAGGGAATCTAGAGCCCACTTCACCGCTAAACACTCCTTTTCAACGGTGGCGTAATTTACCTCATGGGACTTCAACTTCCTGCTGAGGTAAATGACTGGGTGCTCTTCCCCGTTCCAGACCTGGGACAATACTGCTCCTAACCCCACATCTGACGCATCACTTTGTACGACAAAGTCTTTAGAGAAGTCGGGTGAGTACAACACTGGCTGGCTACATAAGGCTTGTTTCAAGAATTGGAACGCTGCCTCAGCCTCGGGGGTCCATTTAATCATGACCGACCCTTTCCCTTTCGTCAGGTTGGTTAGGGGCACAGCCTTAGAAGCAAAGTGGGGAATGAAGCGCCGATAATAACCCGCGATTCCCAGAAAGGCTCGTACCTGCTTCTTGCTGTTGGGACGTGGCCAACTCTGGATGGCCTTGACTTTGTTGAGTTGGGGTTTTATTACTCCCCTCCCAATGGTGTACCCAAGATATTTGGCCTCCTCCTGCCCAATGGTACACTTCTTGGGGTTAGCCGTAAACCCTGCTTCCCGAACAGAGTCCAGGACTGCTTGCACTTTTGGCAGATGTGAGGCCCAATCTGTGCTATGGACAATTACGTCATCCAGGTAAGCCGCAGCATACTTCCGATGGGGCCTCAGCATCTGGTCCATTTTCCGCTGGAATGTGGCCGGCGCATTCTGTAACCCGAACGGCATTCTTTTATATTGGAACGCCCCGTCTGGGGTTACAAATGCGGTTTTCTCTTTGGCCGACTTGGCCAGGGGGATTTGCCAATACCCTTTTGTGAGGTCAAGAGTCGTCATGTATCGGGCTGTTCCCAGCCGGTCGATCAACTCATCTATCCGTGGCATGGGGTAGGTGTCAAATTTTGTAACTTTGTTCAACTGACGAAAATCGTTACAAAATCGCCAGCTCCCATCCGGTTTAGGCACCAACACAATGGGACTAGACCAATCACTTTGGGACTCCTCTATCACCCCTAAGTTCAGCATTTTCTGTACTTCCTCCCGTATTGCCTCCCGTCGGGCCTCTGGGATCCGATAGGGTTTTAACTTCACCCTTTCACCGGGCGGGGTAATGATGTCATGCTCTACCCCAGATGTTTGTCCCGGCAGCTCAGAGAATACCTCCTTGTTGCGAAGCACAAACTCCTTAACCTCCTGTTGTTGGGGTTGTGACAAGGTGGCTGCTATTCCAACCTCAGGAATCACGCAACCAGTTTGAGCTGGTGACCAAGTGTCTGCGACTAGGGACTCTCTATCCCTCCAGGCTTTCAACAGATTAACGTGATAGATCTGTTCGGGCTTTCGCCTTCCTGGTTGTCTGACCTTGTAATTCACTTCGCTCACTTTTTCCATTATCTCATAGGGGCCTTGCCATTTGGCAAGGAATTTACTTTCAACCGTAGGGACAAGTACCAGTATCCTATCCCCCGGGGAAAAGGTACGGGTCTTGGCTCCACGGTTGTACACTCTCTGCTGTGCTAACTGCGCTTGGGCCAAATGTTCCTTCACGATGGGCATTACCTGTGCAATTCGGTCTTGCATCAGGGCGACATGCTCAATCACACTCCTGTGGGGAGAACTCTCACTTTCCCAAGTTTCCTTGGCAATATCCAACAGCCCTCTTGGGTGTCTCCCATACAGTAACTCAAAGGGGGAGAATCCCGTAGAGGATTGGGGCACCTCCCTAATAGCAAACATCAGATAAGGAAGTAGACAGTCCCAATCCTTTCCATCTCTATCCACCACTTTCTTCAACATTTGTTTTAGGGTTTTGTTGAATCTTTCAACCAGCCCATCGGTTTGGGGGTGATACACAGATGTACGTAATTGCGTCACTTTGAACAATTTACACAGCTCCTTCATAACCCGGGACATAAAGGGTGTACCTTGGTCCGTAAGCAGTTCTTTACAAATACCCACCCGGCTAAACACAAGAGATAGCTCTTTGGCTATGGTTTTGGCCGAGGTATTTCGGAGAGGGATCGCTTCTGGATAACGGGTGGCATAGTCCATTATAACTAATATGTACTGGTGCCCCCTAGCGGACTTGATTATAGGCCCTACCAAATCCATGGCGATCCTCTCAAACGGGACCTCAATGATGGGTAGAGGGACCAGCGGGCTACGGAAATGTGGCATCGGGGCCGACCTCTGACACACAGGGCAGGAGGAACAATAATTTTCTATGTCCTTCATCACCCCCGGCCAATAGAATCTCTGTAATACCCTCTCTCGGGTTTTCTCTGTCCCCAGATGACCTCCAAGAATGTGCCCATGGGCCAACTCCAACACCAACTTCCTGTAAGGTTTGGGCACCACAAGCTGCTCAACGGTTTCTTCTGCCCTTTTTGCCACCCGATACAGTAGGTCCTTCTCTACGCTGAAGTATGGGTAAGTGCAGGTATTATCTGGGTTCACTAACTCGCCATCTATTTTCACTACGTTTTCCCGTGCCTTTATTAGGGCGGGGTCTTTCAACTGTTCTGTGGCAAAGTTTTCCCTGTGAACCTCAAGATCAGAAAACTCCACAGACGGTAGGTTTTCGTCTGAGGAGGTGGGCTCCTCTCCAGTTTCTTGAGTCTCCCCTGCCAATACTGATAAGGGAAATTCCGGAGAGTCCTCACCACTCTCAGGGGAGTTCTGGCTATCACATTCCTGGTACATAGGGGCACCAGTGGGGGGCTCAGGATCATCCCACAGTTCCCAGAACTTCGGAAAATCCCTTCCCACAATGGCGTCATGCGGTAACTGAGATACTAAGCCCACTGGATGAGAGAGGGTACCTTTGGGGGTCTCGAAACACACTGTAGTCACTGGATACTCTCGGGTGTCCCCATGCACACAAATAACAGCTACCTTGCTATTCCCAAAGACCTCTGTTTTAACTAACTCAGCCTTTATCAGGGTCACAAGGCTACCTGAATCCAGCAATACCACAACATTTCTACCATTAACACACATTTTGCATAAATGTTTCTCAGTTCCTCGAATGGCAGTGCATGCGACTGTCGCACACAGCGACTGACGTCTGCCCGTCAGAAAGTCACACTGCATGGGTTCCTCCACAACCGGGCAATTGGCTGCAATATGTCCCGCTTGCCGGCAGCGGTAGCAAACGATCCTTCTTGCCGCCTCTTGAGCCGCTGATTTCCCAGGCTGTTCTCGCCAAACTTGGGGTAGAGCTCCCACCCTCTCACTCTCTCCACCCTCACCCCTTGGAATCCTCTTATCCGCCCCTGGGGATGGTCTGGTCTTAGGGTGGAAAGTCCGAGTGTCTCTGGAAGAGGCCGTCAGGTTCTCTGTAGCCAAGTATTTCTGAACACGATCCACAAGACCATCGGCCGTCTCTGGGTCTCCATGGCTTACCCACTTTTGGATGGCAGTAGGAAGAGCTCTCAAAAACCGATCCATTACAACACATTCCACAATCTTTGGTGCGGACAAAGTCTCTGGCTGTAGCCACTTTCTGCTCAGGTGAATGAGATCATACATTTGAGACCTGGGGGGTTTTCCAAGCTGGAAAGTCCAGTTATGCACACGCTGAGCCCGGACAGCCTGGGTGACACCCAGCCTTGCCAAAATTTCAGCTTTTAGCATCACATAGTCTTTTGCTTGGTTAGGCTCTAGGTCATAGTAAGCTTTCTGCGATTCACCAGTTAACAGAGGAGCCACCAGTCCAGCCCACTGCTCCTCAGGCCACTTTTCTCTTTCAGCGGTCCTTTCAAATGTGGTCAAAAATACCTCTGGATCATCCTCTCCAGTCATTTTTGTCAATAAACGACTCACCCCAAAGGACGCGGTATTAGTGGGACGGCTTTCCTCACTGGTCTGCGGACGTTGCTGCATTACTGCTTCCATTTGTTGTAGTCTCTGCTCTTGCTTCTGTAACAGGTCTATGAAGCGGGCCTCAGATTGCTGCTGGGCTTGTTGCTGAGCTTCCAGACTCTGTTGGTGAGCTTGCTGCTGGGCTGCAAGGCTCCTTTGCAAACCTGCATTTGTCTGCTGTTGATTGGCATTTGCTAGAGCCAGCTGTTTCAGTATCTCCTCCATGCTGGCTTAAAAAAAACTGCCTGCATTCTCCACCAACTGTGAGGGGGTTAGCTCGGCAGCGGGTGTGTGTGACCCCCGGGATGGGCTCCCCACACAAAAACAGGCCCAGCAAACGGAGGTTGTGGTTTTCAAAATCAAAAAGGTGCGGTTTATTTTCTATTTACAGTGACAAAACACAGCAAAGCAAAAGAAACATAAATAAAATAAATCCTGGTCAACTTGACCTCTGACTAAACATACAGGTTTCCTAACTAACAACTGGGATCAGCCTAGTGCTGTCCTAGTCCCTAAGTCCCTGATTTTAAATGTCCAAGCAAATAGCCACACAGGCTTTGTCTCACCGCACAGGGGTTCACTCTCCCTAGACAGTCCACACAGGTCTGGTTCCAGGCATGAGCTAACACCTAATGAATCTGGGAGTTCTTATAGAGGCCTAAATGAGCTGACAAGCTTCAGCTGGTCTCATCAACTCCCTGTCTGCACGACGCCCCACACTCTCCCTAGAGGTATGAGTCATCCATGAGCCCACTAGCCTCAGCTGGGCTTATACAACTCTCCACCTAGTTGTATAAGTCGGCGTAAAGCCTGAATCTGGGCGAAATATATCTACCCCCCTGGATGCAACCAGGTGACCCCACCTTCCTGCTGTCACATACCCCCCCCCCTCTTGTTTTAACCTCGGGGTTGGAACACCAGAAATCAGGCATTCATGTACTCAAGACAAAGCATCCACATTCCCCATTTGAACGCCAGGGCGATGCTTTACTGTGAAGTTGAATTCCTGGAGGGCCAGGAACCACCTATTCACTCTTCTATTTGTTTCCTTGTTTTGAGCCATCCACTTTAACGGAGCGTGATCCGTAACCATGTCAAAGTGCCTACCTAGCAGGTAGTACCGAAGGGAATCTAGAGCCCACTTCACCGCTAAACACTCCTTTTCAACGGTGGCGTAATTTACCTCATGGGACTTCAACTTCCTGCTGAGGTAAATGACTGGGTGCTCTTCCCCGTTCCAGACCTGGGACAATACTGCTCCTAACCCCACATCTGACGCATCACTTTGTACGACAAAGTCTTTAGAGAAGTCGGGTGAGTACAACACTGGCTGGCTACATAAGGCTTGTTTCAAGAATTGGAACGCTGCCTCAGCCTCGGGGGTCCATTTAATCATGACCGACCCTTTCCCTTTCGTCAGGTTGGTTAGGGGCACAGCCTTAGAAGCAAAGTGGGGAATGAAGCGCCGATAATAACCCGCGATTCCCAGAAAGGCTCGTACCTGCTTCTTGCTGTTGGGACGTGGCCAACTCTGGATGGCCTTGACTTTGTTGAGTTGGGGTTTTATTACTCCCCTCCCAATGGTGTACCCAAGATATTTGGCCTCCTCCTGCCCAATGGTACACTTCTTGGGGTTAGCCGTAAACCCTGCTTCCCGAACAGAGTCCAGGACTGCTTGCACTTTTGGCAGATGTGAGGCCCAATCTGTGCTATGGACAATTACGTCATCCAGGTAAGCCGCAGCATACTTCCGATGGGGCCTCAGCATCTGGTCCATTTTCCGCTGGAATGTGGCCGGCGCATTCTGTAACCCGAACGGCATTCTTTTATATTGGAACGCCCCGTCTGGGGTTACAAATGCGGTTTTCTCTTTGGCCGACTTGGCCAGGGGGATTTGCCAATACCCTTTTGTGAGGTCAAGAGTCGTCATGTATCGGGCTGTTCCCAGCCGGTCGATCAACTCATCTATCCGTGGCATGGGGTAGGTGTCAAATTTTGTAACTTTGTTCAACTGACGAAAATCGTTACAAAATCGCCAGCTCCCATCCGGTTTAGGCACCAACACAATGGGACTAGACCAATCACTTTGGGACTCCTCTATCACCCCTAAGTTCAGCATTTTCTGTACTTCCTCCCGTATTGCCTCCCGTCGGGCCTCTGGGATCCGATAGGGTTTTAACTTCACCCTTTCACCGGGCGGGGTAATGATGTCATGCTCTACCCCAGATGTTTGTCCCGGCAGCTCAGAGAATACCTCCTTGTTGCGAAGCACAAACTCCTTAACCTCCTGTTGTTGGGGTTGTGACAAGGTGGCTGCTATTCCAACCTCAGGAATCACGCAACCAGTTTGAGCTGGTGACCAAGTGTCTGCGACTAGGGACTCTCTATCCCTCCAGGCTTTCAACAGATTAACGTGATAGATCTGTTCGGGCTTTCGCCTTCCTGGTTGTCTGACCTTGTAATTCACTTCGCTCACTTTTCCATTATCTCGTAGGGGCCTTGCCATTTGGCAAGGAATTTACTTTCAACCGTAGGGACAAGTACCAGTATCCTATCCCCCGGGGAAAAGGTACGGGTCTTGGCTCCACGGTTGTACACTCTCTGCTGTGCTAACTGCGCTTGGGCCAAATGTTCCTTCACGATGGGCATTACCTGTGCAATTCGGTCTTGCATCAGGGCGACATGCTCAATCACACTCCTGTGGGGAGAACTCTCACTTTCCCAAGTTTCCTTGGCAATATCCAACAGCCCTCTTGGGTGTCTCCCATACAGTAACTCAAAGGGGGAGAATCCCGTAGAGGATTGGGGCACCTCCCTAATAGCAAACATCAGATAAGGAAGTAGACAGTCCCAATCCTTTCCATCTCTATCCACCACTTTCTTCAACATTTGTTTTAGGGTTTTGTTGAATCTTTCAACCAGCCCATCGGTTTGGGGGTGATACACAGATGTACGTAATTGCGTCACTTTGAACAATTTACACAGCTCCTTCATAACCCGGGACATAAAGGGTGTACCTTGGTCCGTAAGCAGTTCTTTACAAATACCCACCCGGCTAAACACAAGAGATAGCTCTTTGGCTATGGTTTTGGCCGAGGTATTTCGGAGAGGGATCGCTTCTGGATAACGGGTGGCATAGTCCATTATAACTAATATGTACTGGTGCCCCCTAGCGGACTTGATTATAGGCCCTACCAAATCCATGGCGATCCTCTCAAACGGGACCTCAATGATGGGTAGAGGGACCAGCGGGCTACGGAAATGTGGCATCGGGGCCGACCTCTGACACACAGGGCAGGAGGAACAATAATTTTCTATGTCCTTCATCACCCCCGGCCAATAGAATCTCTGTAATACCCTCTCTCGGGTTTTCTCTGTCCCCAGATGACCTCCAAGAATGTGCCCATGGGCCAACTCCAACACCAACTTCCTGTAAGGTTTGGGCACCACAAGCTGCTCAACGGTTTCTTCTGCCCTTTTTGCCACCCGATACAGTAGGTCCTTCTCTACGCTGAAGTATGGGTAAGTGCAGGTATTATCTGGGTTCACTAACTCGCCATCTATTTTCACTACGTTTTCCCGTGCCTTTATTAGGGCGGGGTCTTTCAACTGTTCTGTGGCAAAGTTTTCCCTGTGAACCTCAAGATCAGAAAACTCCACAGACGGTAGGTTTTCGTCTGAGGAGGTGGGCTCCTCTCCAGTTTCTTGAGTCTCCCCTGCCAATACTGATAAGGGAAATTCCGGAGAGTCCTCACCACTCTCAGGGGAGTTCTGGCTATCACATTCCTGGTACATAGGGGCACCAGTGGGGGGCTCAGGATCATCCCACAGTTCCCAGAACTTCGGAAAATCCCTTCCCACAATGGCGTCATGCGGTAACTGAGATACTAAGCCCACTGGATGAGAGAGGGTACCTTTGGGGGTCTCGAAACACACTGTAGTCACTGGATACTCTCGGGTGTCCCCATGCACACAAATAACAGCTACCTTGCTATTCCCAAAGACCTCTGTTTTAACTAACTCAGCCTTTATCAGGGTCACAAGGCTACCTGAATCCAGCAATACCACAACATTTCTACCATTAACACACATTTTGCATAAATGTTTCTCAGTTCCTCGAATGGCAGTGCATGCGACTGTCGCACACAGCGACTGACGTCTGCCCGTCAGAAAGTCACACTGCATGGGTTCCTCCACAACCGGGCAATTGGCTGCAATATGTCCCGCTTGCCGGCAGCGGTAGCAAACGATCCTTCTTGCCGCCTCTTGAGCCGCTGATTTCCCAGGCTGTTCTCGCCAAACTTGGGGTAGAGCTCCCACCCTCTCACTCTCTCCACCCTCACCCCTTGGAATCCTCTTATCCGCCCCTGGGGATGGTCTGGTCTTAGGGTGGAAAGTCCGAGTGTCTCTGGAAGAGGCCGTCAGGTTCTCTGTAGCCAAGTATTTCTGAACACGATCCACAAGACCATCGGCCGTCTCTGGGTCTCCATGGCTTACCCACTTTTGGATGGCAATAGGAAGAGCTCTCAAAAACCGATCCATTACAACACGTTCCACAATCTTTGGTGCGGACAAAGTCTCTGGCTGTAGCCACTTTCTGCTCAGGTGAATGAGATCATACATTTGAGACCTGGGGGGTTTTCCAAGCTGGAAAGTCCAGTTATGCACACGCTGAGCCCGGACAGCCTGGGTGACACCCAGCCTTGCCAAAATTTCAGCTTTTAGCATCACATAGTCTTTTGCTTGGTTAGGCTCTAGGTCATAGTAAGCTTTCTGCGATTCACCAGTTAACAGAGGAGCCACCAGTCCAGCCCACTGCTCCTCAGGCCACTTTTCTCTTTCAGCGGTCCTTTCAAATGTGGTCAAAAATACCTCTGGATCATCCTCTCCAGTCATTTTTGTCAATAAACGACTCACCCCAAAGGACGCGGTATTAGTGGGACGGCTTTCCTCACTGGTCTGCGGACGTTGCTGCATTACTGCTTCCATTTGTTGTAGTCTCTGCTCTTGCTTCTGTAACAGGTCTATGAAGCGGGCCTCAGATTGCTGCTGGGCTTGTTGCTGAGCTTCCAGACTCTGTTGGTGAGCTTGCTGCTGGGCTGCAAGGCTCCTTTGCAAACCTGCATTTGTCTGCTGTTGATTGGCATTTGCTAGAGCCAGCTGTTTCAGTATCTCCTCCATGCTGGCTTAAAAAAAACTGCCTGCATTCTCCACCAACTGTGAGGGGGTTAGCTCGGCAGCGGGTGTGTGTGACCCCCGGGATGGGCTCCCCACACAAAAACAGGCCCAGCAAACGGAGGTTGTGGTTTTCAAAATCAAAAAGGTGCGGTTTATTTTCTATTTACAGTGACAAAACACAGCAAAGCAAAAGAAACATAAATAAAATAAATCCTGGTCAACTTGACCTCTGACTAAACATACAGGTTTCCTAACTAACAACTGGGATCAGCCTAGTGCTGTCCTAGTCCCTAAGTCCCTGATTTTAAATGTCCAAGCAAATAGCCACACAGGCTTTGTCTCACCGCACAGGGGTTCACTCTCCCTAGACAGTCCACACAGGTCTGGTTCCAGGCATGAGCTAACACCTAATGAATCTGGGAGTTCTTATAGAGGCCTAAATGAGCTGACAAGCTTCAGCTGGTCTCATCAACTCCCTGTCTGCACGACGCCCCACACTCTCCCTAGAGGTATGAGTCATCCATGAGCCCACTAGCCTCAGCTGGGCTTATACAACTCTCCACCTAGTTGTATAAGTCGGCGTAAAGCCTGAATCTGGGCGAAATATATCTACCCCCCTGGATGCAACCAGGTGACCCCACCTTCCTGCTGTCACAGAATATATTGAGACTCTTGAGGAGTCTTGTATGCAAACAGAGTTGGCACAGTTTTTTCTTTATCTATTTCGTTTTTACATGCTTATCTCATTATTACTGCTTGCCTTTTTTTAATTCAATATTAGTTATAAGTGCAGTTTTTCCTGTTCCATTAATTAGAATGGGCCTGGGGTAAGGTGGTTAAAGTGTATGGCCTCATGTACACGGGACACTGGTGCAAACTCTTCTGAACGAATGTTGAAACCGGTGTTTAGAAACGCCCGTTTTGACGCGTTTGCATGCTGTGTTTAGCCGCGTTTTACGGCATTTGCGTCTAGAAGCTTTAGTTAAGAAACATCATAAGGACCCTCCCTAAGATCAAAAAACAGTATTATTAACCATTTCAGCCATTTTGTGAGATCAGAGTGAGTAACAGCAGCTAAGAGAGCAGCAGTGTACTTGTATTTAGCGTGTCACTTGCCACATTACCTGCCACAAGTTGTGGATTGTCCACTTGCCACGTCACCTGGCCGCGTCACCTTCCACAAGTTGTGGATTGTCCACTTGCCACGTCACCTGGCCGCGTCACCTTCCACAAGTTGTGGATTGTCCACTTGCCATGTCACCTGGCCACATCACCTGCCACAAGTTGTGAATTGTCCACTTGCTACGTCACCTGGCCACGTCACCTGGCCACGTCACCTGCCACAAGTTGTGAATTGTCCACTTGCTACGTCACCTGGCCACGTCACCTGGCCACGTCACCTGCCACAAGTTGTGGATTGTCCACTTGCCATGTCACCTGGCCACGTCACCTGGCCACGTCACCTGCCACAAGTTGTGAATTGTCCACTTGCTACGTCACCTGGCCACATCACCTGGCCACGTCACCTGCCACAAGTTGTGGATTGTCCACTTGCCATGTCACCTGGCCACATCACCTGCCACAATTTGTGGATTGTCCACATGCCATGTCACCTGGCCACGTCACCTGGCCACGTCACCTGCCACAAGTTGTGGATTGTCCACTTGCCATGTCACCTGGCCACATCACCTGCCACAATTTGTGGATTGTCCACATGCCATGTCACCTGGCCACGTCACCTGGCCACGTCACCTGCCACAAGTTGTGGATTGTCCACTTGCCATGTCACCTGGCCACGTCACCTGCCACAATTTGTGGATTGTCCACTTGCCACGTCACCTGGCCACGTCACCTGCCACGAGTTTTGGATTGTCCACTTGCCATGTCACCTGCGACGTCACCTGCCACGTCACCTGGCCACGTCACCTGCCACAAGTTGTGGATTGTTCACTTGCCACAAGTGGTGGATTGTCCAATTGCCACGTCACCTGTCACAAGTTGTGGATTATCCACAATGCAATGCAAGCCATTAGAGTTTTTTTTAATATTTTTTTAATGTTTTTTTCATCATTTGCCATCATTTTTGAGATTTTTTATATAAAAAAACAGGTCACCTTTAAAAACGCTTATAAACGAAAACGCGGCTAAACGCCTGTACCACGTTTAGCCGCATTTGGCATCTGAAACGTGGAAATCTTTGGCGTCTAAACACATTTTTTTGCTTTCAGAAAAACAAGGTTAAACGCAACTGCCTAAAAACTGCAATAAACGAGATTGTGTGCATGGACACATAGGATAACATTGAATGAGTTCAGGGGCAGTTGAAAAAAGTGTCCAACTGCCTCTGAACGCGCGTTTAACAGTGTCTCGTGTACATGGGGCCTGTGTCAAAACACTATCTTTTTTTTATTCTAGATTTGGACATAATTGGGTAGAACTAGAACTTCTATCGGGTTTTTACTGCTTTCCATCAGCAAGATTTCCCCTTCACTTCATGTCCTGCTGACAGCTGTTTTGATAGACAGGAAGTGAGAAAAAACCTGCAACATGGAGAAAGACCTAAAAAAAAAAAAACTGACAGAGGCTCTAGCCTAATGCTACTCTAATAAAGATTTTTTTTTTTTTTTCCTACTGTGTTGCTGTTGGAGCGTTATCCTCACTTCCTGTCTGGCTTAAACATTGTCAGCAGTACAGGAGGGTAAATCCCCCAAATGGCTCCCTAGATAACAGTAAAACTTTAAAAAAAAAACTTTTTTATGCAAACATTTTATAATGAATGTTAAAAATATGCATTAATCAAGTGGACAAGTGGACTTGCATTCAAGTGGACAAGACCTGCAAATCAAGTGGACAAGACCTGCAAAGCATTCAAGTGGACAAGACCTGCAAATCTTATTGCCTTCTGCATTATCCATAGTCTCCACTGCAAACCCTGGGACAAGGTGACAACACAGAAGACTAATTAGGAGGCAGGGACAGAGAGTTGTCACCCTACAACAGGAAATGCCTGAATAAGGACCTTCATCTCAGGTATCAGGATCACCAGGGACTATCTAACAAAAGCCTGAGATTTAAAATGATTGCAAATGGTTTTTGAAATGAAATGACATGAACAAGTTATTTTGTCAGGGCAGCATTAGGAGAAGATGTGCACATGCACCAATGCACAGAACAAGGGTCATTGCCAGTAGGATGCGTGTGCACGGACGTTTGTGAAAACATGCTAGTTCACATAGACCAAGCCTGCCTTTAGACTTTTCTTCTCTGTGCCTTCCTGCTTTTGGCCTCAGCTAGTTCCTGACCACGACTTATCTGCAGATTCCTAGTTTGCTCTCAGATATTTCCTGACCACGGTTAGTCTCTGCTGATTCCCTGTTTGACCTCAGCTAGTTCCTGACCATGGCATATCTCTGCTGATCCCTGGTTTGACCTCAGCTAGTTCCTGACCATGGCTTGTCTCTGCTGATCCCTGGTTTGACCTCAGCTAGTTCCTGACCATGGCTTGTCTCTGCTGATCCCTGGTTTGACCTCAGCTAGTTCCTGACCATGACTTGTCTCTGCTAATCCCTGGTTTGACCTTAGCTAGTTCCTGACCATGGCTTGTCTCTGCTGATTCCCGATTTAACCTCAGCTAGTTCCTGACTAGGGATCAGCTTCGTGTTCGAGTCGAACATACGTTCGACTCGAACATCGGCTGTTCGATCGTTCGACGAAGATCGAACGATTTGGGCCGTTCGCGCCAAATTCGAGTGACGCGAACGGCCCACAATGCACTACGCCATCGCAGTGTCATCCAGGCGCTGTGATTGGCCAAGCATGCACTGTGACCCCGCATGCTTGGCCAATCACAGCGCCGGCAGCGAGGAGAGCAATGATTGGCCACAGGCAGGATGCCTGTGGCCAATTATTGCTGAGGGGGTTTAGTACACGCCCCACACTATAAAAGGCCGCCAGCGCGGCGGCCTTGTGTAGTGTGTTCCGGAGCAGGGAAAGAGAAGCATAGGCAGGGACAGTGTCATTATTTTTCCTTTACTAATCCTGGATTCCTTGTGTTTAGGGACAAATAAGGATAGGTAGGGAGAGTGTCAGTGACAGTGTGCTATTCTGTGCTAATCCTTGTTTGTAGGGACAGAGAGGTACAGTGAGGGAAAGTGTCAGTGTGCTATTCTGTTCTAAATCTATTTTGCTGAACCATATTTTCAATCCTTGAGTTTAGGGACAGAGAGGTACAGTGAGGGAAAGTGTCAGTGTGCTATTCTGTTCTAAAACTATTTTGCTGAACCATATTTTCAATCCTTGAGTTGAGGGACAGAGAGGTACAGTGAGTGAAACTGACAGTGTGCTATTCTGTTCTAAACCAATTTTGCTGTTCCATATTTTCAATCCTTGAGTTTAGGGACAGAGAAGGACACTCGTAGAAATTATCAGTGTGCTATTCTGTGCTAAATCTTGTTTGTAGGGAGGGACAGAGTAGGACAGTGAGGGAAAGTGTCAGTGTGCTATTCTGTTCTAAAACTATTTTGCTGAACCATATTTTCAATCCTTGATTTGAGGGACAGAGAGGTACAGTGAGTGAAACTGACAGTGTGCTATTCTGTTCTAAACCAATTTTGCTGTTCCATATTTTCAATCCTTGAGTTTAGGGACAGAGAAGGACACTCGTAGAAATTATCAGTGTGCTATTCTGTGCTAAATCTTGTTTGTAGGGAGGGACAGAGTAGGACAGTGAGGGAAAGTGTCAGTGTGCTATTCTGTTCTAAAACTATTTTGCTGAACCATATTTTCAATCCTTGAGTTGAGGGACAGAGAGGTACAGTGAGTGAAACTGACAGTGTGCTATTCTGTTCTAAACCAATTTTGCTGTTCCATATTTTCAATCCTTGAGTTTAGGGACAGAGAAGGACACTCGTAGAAATTATCAGTGTGCTATTCTGTGCTAAATCTTGTTTGTAGGGAGGGACAGAGTAGGACAGTGAGGGAAAGTGTCAGTGTGCTATTCTGTTGTAAAACTATTTTGCTGAACCATATTTTCAATCCTTGAGTTGAGGGACAGAGAGGTACAGTGAGTGAAACTGACAGTGTGCTATTCTGTTCTAAACCAATTTTGCTGTTCCATATTTTCAATCCTTGAGTTTAGGGACAGAGAAGGACACTCGTAGAAATTATCAGTGTGCTATTCTGTGCTAAATCTTGTTTGTAGGGAGGGACAGAGTAGGACAGTGAGAGAAAGTGTCAGTGTGCTATTCTGTTCTAAAACTATTTTGCTGAACCATATTTTCAATCCTTGAGTTGAGGGACAGAGAGGTACAGTGAGTGAAACTGACAGTGTGCTATTCTGTTCTAAACCTATTTTGCTGTTCCATATTTTCAATCCTTGAGTTGAGGGACAGAGAGGTACAGTGAGTGAAACTGACAGTGTGCTATTCTGTTCTAAACCAATTTTGCTGTTCCATATTTTCAATCCTTGAGTTTAGGGACAGAGAAGGACACTCGTAGAAATTATCAGTGTGCTATTCTGTGCTAAATCTTGTTTGTAGGGAGGGACAGAGTAGGATAGTGAGGGAAAGTGTCAGTGTGCTATTCTGTTCTAAAACTATTTTGCTGTTCCATATTTTCAATCCTTGAGTTGAGGGACAGAGAGGTACAGTGAGTGAAACTGACAGTGTGCTATTCTGTTCTAAACCAATTTTGCTGTTCCATATTTTCAATCCTTGAGTTTAGGGACAGAGAAGGACACTCGTAGAAATTATCAGTGTGCTATTCTGTGCTAAATCTTGTTTGTAGGGAGGGACAGAGTAGGACAGTGAGGGAAAGTGTCAGTGTGCTATTCTGTTCTAAAACTATTTTGCTGAACCATATTTTCAATCCTTGTGTTTAGGGACAGAGAAGGATAGGCAGGGGACAGTGTCAGTGTCATTGTTGCTAAGCCTCCTGCACAGTATACACCTGAAGGTAGCCCTTATTGCTGTTTTTCCCATCTCCCTGCAGGCCATCCATTAAAATGTCTGGAAGGCAACCAAGGAGAGGCAGACAGTCAGGAGGCAAAAAAAGAGGGCAAGCAGGCTCTGTGTCTGGGGGCAACAGTGCTGGTCGTGTACGCGGTGCATTGTCATCAGCACATGGCCATGGGACACGCTTGTCCTTGTTTTCGGCAGCTGGACATGTTGAGCCACATCATGCCGAAGACTTGGTAGAGTGGATGACCAAGCCCACCTCATCCTCCTCATCCTCTCTCACCCAGGCTCAGGGTACTGGCAAAGCAGCTGCCAAAGCGTCCTCTTCTCTGGTATCATTATCTTCATTAGTCAATCCTTCCCTAGACCCACCATGCCCTCCTCCTGAGGAGTCCCCCGAACTGTTTGAGCACAGTGTTGGGTACATGCTCCAGGAGGATGCCCAGCGTTTGGAAGGATCTGATGATGATACCCAGCTAGAGGAAGGCAGCAGCGTGAGAGCAGAGAGAGGGGATGCTCAAGAAGGACACCAATCTGGCAGTCATGTTCCAGCAGCTGCAGCATACTGCCAGATTGGCTCCAGTGATAAGGAGGGAGGGGATGATGAGGTCACTGACTCCACGTGGGTGCCTAATAGGAGAGGGGAGGATGAGGAGGAGGCACATCTCCAACGAGGCTCCAAACTGGTGTGTTTGGGGGACAGGAGCCACACTGGGGCAGAGGTTCTGTCTGCTCTGCAGGGGCAGGCCGAAAGGTGGTTGACGCCACGCCAGCTTAAGCCAGGAATGGTGGTTTGCGACAATGGCACCAACCTCCTCTCCGCCCTCCGACAGGGACAATTGACCCATGTGCCCTGTGTGGCTCACGTCTTTAACCTGGTGGTGCAGCGGTTCTTGGGCAGGTACCCGGGCTCACAGGATGTCCTCAGGCCAGGAAAGTCTGTGTGCATTTCCGCAGATCTTATAATGCCAGTGTTCGCCTGGCTGATCTGCAAAAGGAGTTGAACCTGCCCAAGAACCGCCTTATATGTGACATGCCCACCAGGTGGAACTCAACGTTGGCCATGCTGCAGCGGCTGCACACGCAGCAGAGGGCCATCAATGAGTACCTGTGCGACTACAGCACCAGGACAGGGTCAGGGGAGCTCTGGTTTTTTTCACCACGCCAGTGGGGCATGATCAGGGATGCATGCACTGTCCTGGCACCATTTGAGGAGGCCACGAGGATGGTGAGCAGTGACAGTGCATGCATCACTGACACTGTACCTCTTGTCCACCTGTTGGAACATACGCTGCGTGGAATAATGGACAGGGCACTTGAGGCAGAACAGAGGCAGGAAGAGGAGGACTTCCTTGCCTCTCAAGGCCCCCTTTACCCAGACAGTGTTCCTTCTGTCCCACCCATCGCACAGGAAGAGGAGGAGGAGGAAGAGGATTGTGTCAGCATGGAGGTGGAGCCTGGCACTCAGCATCATCAGCAGCAGTCTTTTAGGGATGATTTACAGTCTCAAGAAACCAGTGGACTTGTACGTGGCTGGGAGGAGGTGGCTGCGGATCATGTCGTCCTTAGTGACCCAGAGGACTCCGGACCGAATGCCTCAGCTAACCTACGCTGCATGGCCTTCCTGATCCTGCAAAGTCTGCGGAAGGATCCTCGTATTCTTCGGATCAAGGAGAGGGACCATTACTGGCTGGCCAGTCTCCTTGATCCACGGTACAAGGGTAAGGTTGCGGACCTTATCTTACCGTCGCAGAGGGAGCAGAGGATGATACAACTCCGGGAGGCCTTGCAGAAAGGTCTGTGCAACGCGTTCCCAGAGACTGGGAGGTTACAAACTCCTGGTCCTGGACAACGAGTTGCTGAGGCTTCGGGCAGTCAAAGAAGGAGCGGTGGGGAAGGTGGCCGTCTGACCGATGCGTTCAGACAATTCTTTTGTCCGCAGCCCCAAAGTATGATCGGTTCCAGCAACCATCACCAGCGTCTGATATACATGGTGCAGGAATACCTAGGGGCAAGGTCAGACTTGGACACCTTCCCCACCGAAAATCCTCTGTCTTACTGGGTCTTGAGAATGGATCACTGGCCAGAGCTTGCACAGTATGCAATTGAGCTACTGGCCTGTCCTGCATCCAGCGTTCTTTCAGAACGAACATTCAGTGCTGCTGGAGGATTTGTCACGGATCACAGGGTGCGCCTGTCCACCGACTCGGTTGATCGACTGACCTTCATAAAGATGAACCAGTCTTGGATCACCACCAGCTACCAAACACCTGAAGCTGATATAACAGACTAATTTATTTTCAAATTTCACATCCCTTCAAGACTGATGCTGATGCTGAGAGGCTGTCCTGTTATGTTGACTGACTATCCTCCTCCTCCTCAATGATCCGATTGATGATGATATCTTGGAAGAACATTTTTGTTTCTGGGTGCCGCCACCAGTGGCTAAGGCCCAATTTTTCAGCCCCTGTTTAACGGGGCCATGTAATTACAATTTTTTATGCAATGCTTTGCAGCAGGGCTCATTCCTGCACTCCAACTAGAGTATCTGGGAGAGGTTGCAGTGTCGTGGCACCAGCACCAGTGGCTAAGGCCCAATTTTTCAGCCCCTGTTTAACAGGGGCGTGTTAGTACAATTTTTTATGCAATGCTTTGCAGCAGGGCTCATTCCTGCACTCCAACTAGAGTATCTGGGAGAGGTTGCAGTGTCGTGGCACCAGCACCAGTGGCTAAGGCCCAATTTTTCAGCCCCTGTTTAACAGGGGCGTGTAATTACAATTTTTGATGCAATACTTTGCAACAGGGCTCATTGCTGTGCTCCAAGTACAGTATCTGTGAGGGGTTGCAGTGTTGTGGCACCAGTGCCTAAGGCCCAATTTTTCTGCCCCTGTTTAACAGGGGCATGTAATTACAATTCTTGATCTAATAATTCACAGCAGGGCCCATTCCTGCGCCCACCAAGAGTAACTGTGAGGCCTTACAGTGTTGTGTCAACACCACCACCACCACCACCAAAGGTCCAATTTTTCAGCCCCTGTTCAACAGGAGCATGCAATTACAATTCTTGATCTAATAATTCACAGCAGGGCCCATTCATGCGCCCACCAAGAGTAACTGTGAGGGCTCACAGTGTTGTGGCAACACCAACATGTAAGGGGCAAATTTCAGCTGAGTATATACGA
Organism: Rana muscosa; assembly: GCA_029206835.1. Taxonomy (NCBI): domain Eukaryota; kingdom Metazoa; phylum Chordata; class Amphibia; order Anura; family Ranidae; genus Rana; species Rana muscosa. The sequence continues at coordinate 379,767,417 of CM055125.1, forward strand.
CAGGCCCCTACTTTCAAACATCCAACTTACAAACGACTCCTCCTTGCAAACGGAAGGATACAACAGGAAGTGAGAGGAAATCTACCCCTAGGAAGGCAAATTCTCTCCTATAAGAGTTAATATGGGAAAAAAAGTGTCTCCTCTCCACTGATGCTTAATCACCAATTCTTGGTTCAATAAAAACCCCAAATTTTCAAAAAACATTTGTCATTAGGACGGAAAGTGAGGTGAACTGTTCTGAACAGGTGCACACTGCACAGACAGCAAAACAAATGTTACAGGGGTGATAACCCTTCCCTATGTTTTCCAAAAAGCTTAAAAATAGTTTTTTTGGCATGGAGCTACACTTAAACAATGTACCTGTTCAAAATTACAAACAGATTCTACATAAGAACAAACCTACAGTCCCTGTCTTGTATGCACCGCCTGTATATGGCTGTTCAGAGTATATACAGTAGGGCCTTTTTTATTTTGTGTGCGGGGTTCCCCTAATATCCATACAAGACCCAAAGGGGCTGGTAATGGGCTGGGGTAGGGGGGGGGGGGGGTGTGTGATGGGGTAGCTATGCCATTTTCTTAAAGATTTTCATCCATATTACCGGGACCAGACATTACATTAAAGCCGCAAGCAGTTTTAAATGGCTTTTTTCCCTTTAGAAATGTAATTTTGTGCAGGGACAGTTCTAAACACGGGAAACACGTGGCACTTCACAGGCATACTTTAAGACACCCCCCAGGTACGATATTTAAAGGAATATTTGACTTATTTTTTTTTCACTTTATGCATCATTGAAATGACTGCTCCCGAAAAACGGCTGTTTTTAAAACTTCTTTTTGCATTGATACATGTCCCCTGGTGCAGAACCCGGGTTCCCAAACCCTTTTTAGGACAATAACATGCATAATAGTCATTATAATTAGCACTTTAGATTTCGAACATTCGCATCCATTGTATTTAATAGGGTTCTAAAGTTCGTGCGAACTTTCGGTCCGTTCGCGGGTTCTGGTGCGAACCGAACCCGGGGGTGTTCGGCTCATCACTAGTTTCCAACACCTTATGCAATGAAGAATTAAGGCAGTTCTGAAGGCAAAAGGGGGTCCAATTCGGGACTAGCCAGGTGTACCTAATAAAGTGGCTGGCGAGTGTGTTTATACATTTTTAAAACATGATTCACAAAACGTTCACCTATTTTTTCCAGTTGTGGCCATTTAGAAAATTGTGGGAATCGTGGGTGAAATATGTGTGAATTTTGGGTGTAAATAGACCTCCAAGTCTGTTTTGTAGAATTTTTAATGATCATTCCAAAAACGAATGTGTGAATCGGATAAACGTTGCGCATTGTGTGTAGGTTGAAACATAGAACATTAACATGCTACATTACTTGTATCTGAATTTTGAACAAATAATATGGGATTTATAAGGGGATAAATTTTGCGGTTGAACTGTAGTAGTCAGAAGATATAAGGTGTGAGCAGATGTTCAGCGGGTGACCGTAATTTGGTGCGGAGAATATCCGTCTCCTGGAAGGCGGACAGGCTCCGGGCAGATGTGGGAATTTATACTCTCCGATATTAATTAACGTGGACAGGTACAGATGTGGTTGTCATAATAACTTGCTGGTGTCAGAATGAATGAAACGGATTAAAATAGCGGCTGGACCAGAGTAATCACATCATGCATCCAGGAAAAAAAAAAAAGAGTACCTGGATCTGTAACTATTTTTTAATGAGGATTTTTTTCATTGATCAGATACATTTTATAAAGTGATGATTAATTGAAATAGTTACAATTGATTTACACCCTTGCGACCAGCCGCGTCATTATACTGTGGCATGTTGGCACGGCTACGCAAATCTCCATAGGTGTATGTCGGCCGCTTTAAGAGCAATAGCAGGCGCACACCCGCGGCGCGACGCAGAAGCTGAATCGTGTGGCCGGCGGCCGCGATGTCCGCCGGCCACCCGCGATCGCTCCACAGAGATCCAGAACGGGGATATGTGTCACGTAGCTGGTTGGAGGCCGAGATGCCAAGAGGGCTCCCCTTGCGGCTGAGTGCAGTACACCTCTGAGGTTGGGTACAGAGGGTGTAGTGCCCAGAGAAGCAAAGGTTGCCAGATGGGTCCAGGAGAGCAGAGCTGGTGGGATCCTGAAGAACACCGGTGGATGCAGGACACCACTCAAGAAGTAGTAGTGGCAGCCAGGCTGGGGGTCAAACCCAGTATATCCAGCAGGAGGAAGAAGCGGGTTGCAGGAACGGAGACAAGCCAATGGTCTGGTAACAGTAAACAGGCAGGAACAGAAGACTGTGGCAAAGTCCGTGGAACAGGCCGGGATCAGGTGAAGGAGAAGGCAACAGGTCAGTAAGGCAAGCCAGGGGGTCAAACCAGAAGAGCAGATCAGACAGGTCAGGAACAAGCTGGGTCACAACAGGGAATCCAAACAGCAGTTTAACAGAGTCTCAGGAACACAGGAAGGCTGATGACCATCAAGCAATGAGATGGGCTCAGTGGCAGTCTTATACAGGCCAGCAAGTGGCTGCATCTGTTGTGTGCGCCAATTGACGCACCCCCGCGCATGCGCGCGCGCCCGTTGGTTCCATTGCGCATGTGCGTGCGCCCGTTGGTTCCATTGCGCATGTGCCTGCGCCCGTTGGTTTCATTGCGCATGTGCGTGCGCCTATTCACGCCGCTTGCGCCAATGCGCACAGGGATGTGCTGGAAGCGGCCATTACCAGTACTGGCACTATTGCCAGTTCTCCTACGGCCATTTCCCTGACAATATGTCAATGTAAACAAACAGATCCCTGTTCTGACAGGGGAGGAGAGATTGTCTGTTCCTAGTGATCAGGAACAGCGATCTCTCTCCTCCTCCAGTCAACTCCCAAACAGTTAGACACCTCCCAGGCTCCACTTAACCCCTTGATCGCCCCCTAGTTTTAACCCCTTCCCTGCCATTGTCATTTATACAGTAATCAGTGGCTATTTTTAGCACTGATCGCTGTATAAATGTCACTGGTCCCAAAAAAGTTGTCAAAAGTGTCCGGTCTGTCCGCCGCAATGTTGCAGTCCCGCTTAAAATCGCTGATCACCGCCATTACTAGTAAAAAAATAATAATAATAAAAATGCCATAAATCTATCCCCTATTTTGTAGACGCTATAACTTTTGCGCAAACCAATATACACTTATTGCGTTTTTTTTTTTTTTTTTACCAAAAATATGTAGAAGAATACATACAGTATTTGCCTAAACTGATGAAGATTTTTTTTTGAGGATATTTATTATAGCAAAAAATATTGTTTTTTTTTATCAAAATTGACAGTCTTTTTTTGTTTATAGCGCAAAATATAAAAACCGCAGAGGTGATCAAATACCACCAAAATAAATCTCTATCTATGGGAAAATAAGGACATTAATTTTGTTTGTGTACAACGTCGCAGGACCGCCCACCTTTTCTTAAACTGAAGGATGATGGGAACTTTTATTAAAGCTGAACAGTTTCTAGTGTCTGCAAAACAGTAAATTTATTCTGGGCTCCATCTAGTGGGCAGGCAGAACAACTTAATAAATATCCCTACTGGAGGCAGAACACCTTACATTGATGGTCAGAAGTGTAGCACACAGATCCTTTTCCTGCTTACCTTCACTTGCAGGATAGGACACACCATGCCACATGCCCAGTATCCTCCATCTTTGTAGAGGTTGAGCGGTGTTAACAGTTTTGGGTCCTGCAGCGAGTTACCTCCTTCCATTGGTTCTCGTCCCTGGAGTGTAGGGAAAAGTCTATTTCCTCTAATAAGAAGCCCAATGTCTAGACAGTGTTAAACTCCAACAGACGACTTTATTTTCTCTTTGCTGGTAACTTAGTAGGAAAAGTTGAAGATAGAGATAGAGTTGGATAGGGAGGCAGGTTCAGGCACGCGGCACTTATTTACCCTTGTCACCACTCAGGCCTGAGTGGGCTTTGCTCACCCGGATAGTTCCCTCTCACGGTCCCAGCAGCCGGAGTGGAGCACGAACAATTACTTTAGCTTTGTTTCTCCTAGGGACGTATTAGGAAGATCCCCTGCCACAGAACCTTTTGGATCCTAAGTCCTGAACTTTTTAGCACTTGTAACTAGAAACCAAAGGTGCCAATGGGGCACGTTACAAGAGCTTAAGGTGTATCACAGAATCCTTCCCTCTGACAGGTAACCAGGCCTCTCCCGAGACGGCGACATCCTTCACCGATCTCCTTAGAAAGGTCCTCCCCTGGTTGCCTCTCCTTCAGAGCGGGTCACCCTCCCATGGGCACCCTGGGATTCCGCTGCTTGGTTGTAGGCCTCAGTTAAAGGTATTGGGCCTACCTGGAACGATGGAGCCTCGGGCTAAATGTGCCTGGGACCCAGCACATTCACACGCACCCCTGGCCATGAGGGCCACCGAAGGTGGGGTACGTGTATATCCTTCCCGGACCAAGGGGTCCTCCGATTCGCCTCACGCCCAATGGCGCCTGCCCCTTAAGTACGCTCTACCGGCATGCACATCAGGTAGACCACGCCTACTGCACAGCCGCCGAGAGAGGACACCCAATTACATCGCAATGCCACCTGTGGTTCGACCCGAGACCTGGGCAACAATGCCACCTACAGGTCAAAGGGGAACTATACACCCAGGCAACACCACAGCAGAGCAGAGTCCAATTTAAGGAAATTAGACAGCCTGAGCCAAACTATTGCTCAGGCAACCCTCTAAATTTCAGGCATAGCAACCCCATATTTGGGGGTCCGCTACAGTAGAAAGAATGCAACTCACGGTGGCCAGAATGCAACTTTTAGGGACAGCTAAAAGGTTCTTTGCTTTATGCAAATGGGTAGTGGTGTATTTAGTTTTTTAGTGCTGCCCTAGGCAAGACTAAAATCGGGCATTCCCCCCATCTAAATTTGTCCCACCCCAGCTGCGGTATACCGTTCTTGTCTCAGAGTTTGATGAGGAAGCTGCAATTGGCACTAATAGGCAGCACTGATTGGCAGCACTGATTGGCACTGATAAGCAGCACTGGTGGACACTGTTGGGCCCCTTTTACACTTGCCTGTTACCGGCTCTCCTCTCCTCACGCTGTGGCAGCATGAGGAAAGGAATACCGATAAACAGCAAGTGTGTTTAGATCGTGATCAGCTGTGATTGGACACAGCTGATCACACGGTAAAGAGCTGCTGTAATTGGCTTCACACCCTGATTTGTGATCCAAAGGACACAGCTGATCACAGATTGCGCTGGGTGCGTGCCGCAGCAGGCGCGTCGATAGACGCCCTCCCAGAACTGGGCGACCGCGATGTAGCCATCATTTGACTATAGCATGGTTGTCTTGAGGGCGTCACCCCCCCCCCCCCCCTGAAAAATGTCGCCCGTAAAAATTACCTTGTTTGCCTCGTGGAAGATATGCCCCTGAAAATGGGTCTAACAAGTGGTGTTGACCCTGGGACTATGCAGGCACCATCAAATGGGAAGGAAACCAGCCACAGCTGAAGAAACCCTGAGCAACCCCTTGGGGGAACCCTAGAGTTCCACAGAGCTCTGGTTGAGAATTGCTGTTCCAAAGGGTTGGGGGGGAAAAGTGCGCCCACAGTGGTCTTGGATACGGTTTGCCTATCTTGTTTTGGGAAAAACAGGTGTGGGATTCCCCTTCTTGTTCCAACCAGCCCCCCGCTCCAAGCATACCGCCTAAGGGTAAGGGAAGGGAGGCAGCCCAATCTAGGAACGCCCACTCCTCCCGACTGCCACCCACCCATCAGGGCATTTTAAAATTTGCATAACTCCTCCCAAGAGCCAGCCCACTGCTTGCATTAGGACTGAGGGCTCTTGGGAGGAGTACTGAGGCTGGGTGCTGGCCCCTCCCACCTGCCATGATTTGCTTGCATTGCATAGAGAAGCACAGAAACACATCACCGGGTCTAAAATAAAGTATGTAATGAAAATGGAAAGGTAGTGATTAGCATGTTGATGAGGAGGAAATCAAAGAAGGCAAACTATATTCAGGTTAAATTTCATCATGAACAGGGAAAGCAGGGATTCCAGCGGCCGAACAGAAATGCTGGTAATTTATGCTGCTTTTTACTTCCAGCCAATTTAAGTCTGGGTGTAATTGGCAAATTTAAGTTTTCACACCATTTCCCAGCTCAATTACACAAATGTATGCGGAGTAAAGCTACGGCGGTTATTATAATGATGTATACCGGGCAGAGGAGACGCCATGAAATCCAGCCCTGTAATTAGTTTCTGAGCGCTTTTTTCATTACGTGTTTTTTTTTTTTGTAATCAATTTTTTTACTCTTTTCGGTTGACACTTTCCCATTCGCCAAAACACGGGGTAACGACGCGTTTCTTTGATAACGAGTTGGGCGGAGGAACTTTAACTTTGTTTTTAAATGAAACTCCAGTTTTCTTAACCCTTTCGTGCCTATTTCTGACATGTGTTGCTTACGAGTTAAAATCCGTATTTTTTGCTAGAAATTTACCTTGAACCCCCAAACATTATGTATATTTTTTAGCAGAGACCCTACAGAATAAAATGGCAATCGTTGTAAATGTTTTATGTCACACGGTATTTGCGCAGTGGTCTTTCAAACGCAATTTTTTGGGAAAAAATACACTTTCACAAATAAAAAAAAATCAGTAACGTTAGCCCAATTTTTGTTGTAAAATGTGAAAGATGATGTTACGCCGAGTAAATAGATACCTAAAATGTTATGCTTTGAAATTGCGCACGCTCGTGGAATGGCGGCAAACTACGGTACCTAAAAATCTCCATAGGTGATGGTTACCAGGTTAGACTTACAGAGGAGGTCTAGCGCTAGAATTATTGCTCCCACTCTGACGATCGCGGCGATACCTCACATGTGTGATTTGAACGCCGTTTACATTTCTGGGCGTAACTTACGTATGTGTAACCTTCCTTTGCACCTAAAAGTATTCCGATCGCCAAAATCGGCGTTTCTGAATACTGTCTTTTTTTTTTAAAATCTGCTCCATTGGCAGCCGAGTAAACCGGAAGTGACATTGCTTATGGGATTTTACATTGGAGACCCGATCAGAGCCGAATCAATGTCTCTCTGACACAGCCCATCCCCGATCAGGGTAAAGAGCCAATGAAATTGGCTCTTTACCACATTACCGGCTGTGTCCAATCACAGACGGTCACAGAATGTAAACAAGCCGTGGTAACTAGCTGTTACCGGGTTCTTCTCCTCTATGAGGAGGAGATTGCGGTAATAGCAAGGTACTGATTACAGTGCACACCAAAAACACACTGATTGCCCAGTAATAAAGAGTACCTGTCACCAGTCCATTTGAGTACCTAAATACCAGTCACCAGTTTATCAGAATACCTGAGCACCTGCCTGTCACCAGTCCATAAGAGTACAGAGTACCTGTCACCAGTCTATCAGTGTACCCGAGTACCCATCATCAGCCCATATAAGTACAGAGTACCTGTCACCAGTCCATCAGAGTACCTGAGTACCTGCCTGTCACCAGTCTATCAGTGTACCCGAGTACCCATCATCAGCCCATATAAGTACGGAGTACCTGTCACCAGTCCATCAGAGTACCTGAGTACCTGCCTGTCACCAGTCTATCAGTGTACCCGAGTACTCATCATCAGCCCATATAAGTACCGAGTACCTGTCACCAGTCCATCAGAGTACCTGAGTACCTGTCATCAGCCCATATAAGTACCGAGTACCCATCACTAGCTTATAAGAGTACCGAGTACCTGTCACCAGTCCTACAGAGTACCTGTCATCAGCCCATATAAGTACGGAGTACCTGTCACCAGTCCATCAGAGTACCTGAGTACCTGCCTGTCACCAGTCTATCAGTGTACCCGAGTACTCATCATCAGCCCATATAAGTACCGAGTACCTGTCACCAGTCCATCAGAGTACCTGAGTACCTGTCATCAGCCCATATAAGTACCGAGTACCCATCACTAGCTTATAAGAGTACCGAGTACCTGTCACCAGTCCTACAGAGTACCTGTCATCAGCCCATATAAGTACCGAGTACCCATCACCAGCCCATCAGAGTACTTGAGTACCTGTCACCAGCCCATAAGAGTACCGAGCACCTGTCACCAGTCCTACAGAGTACCTGAGTACCTGTCACCAACCCATCAGAGTACCCAAGTACCCTTCATCAGCCCAAATAAGTACCGAGTACCTGTCACCAGCTCATCAGAGTACCCGAATACCTGTCACCAGCCCATCAGTGTACCCGAGTACCTGTCCCCAGCCCATCAGAGTACACAAGTGGTATTAAACCCAAAACCAAAAATGGCATATATTACAGCTTACTAATCATTAGATGTGGTGGTTGCATTCGTTTTTAGTCTTTTTTCCCCCCTCTGTTTTTTTATGTGATGATCCAGCCAGTAACACACCTCCTGTATTAGAGCGCCCCTAGAGGAAGGAGCAGAATATCAAAAGAAGACCTTGCGGTCCTACCTCCTCCTGATGATATTACTTCTAAGGCAGTGGTACATGCAGGGGGAGGCCCATCACAGGACACAATTAACCCCTACATAATCACACTTTAACCCTTAGTGCAAAATACCATATATACTCGAGTATAAGCCGAGATTTTCAGCACATTTTTTTTGTGCTGAAAATGCCCCCCTCGGCTTATACTCGAGTCACCTTTTTGCGCCTGATCTCCCGGGTTTTGGGGACCCAGTACCGGCCAAACTTGGCACACATGTAGCCCCACTCTTCCTCTACAAGTGTGCAAAGTTTTTCAAAGCCAGACACCACTTCCATTGACTCCAATGTTAAGCGGTCATTTCTCCGGTGACTTTGGGGACGCGGTAGCGGCTGGTCATAGGTCCCCTGAACCCGGAACATGGCACACATGTAGCCCAATTTCTCCTCTACAAGTGTGCAAAGTTTTTTGTCTGGGGAACCTACGGCCGCGGAGCACTGATTTTTCAAAGCCGGGCACCCCTTCCATAGACTCCCATGTTAAACGTCAGTCTAGTCATGGACACAGTGAGGCATGGGCACAGTGAGGCATGGGCACAGTGAGGCATGGGCACAGTGAGGCACAGTGAGGCATGCAGATGGACACCCTAGGCTTATACTCGAGTCAATACGTTTTCCCAGTTTTTTGTGGTAAAATTAGGTGCCTCGGCTTATATTCGGGTCGGCTTATACTCGAGTATATACGGTACCCACATATTAGGCACCTGCCTACACACTGGAATGGAGATTCCAATTCCCAGAACATACACTGACTCTTTCCTATGATAGTACATTGTACGGGGCGGGGAGGGGGTTGTGGATTGTAGAGGACAAATGGACCATATGTTGGTTTATCCCTTTATGATGTCATAGTTAGAGGACTGATCATACGATTGTTAAATATTTATCCTATGTGCTTGGATGATATGTGACCGATGGTGATCATATGGATCATATGGACCCCCAAACATATATTTTTTAAAAACCAACGGTCACTATTCCTACTCTTGGAGCTTGATACAGTTCACCACCCCCTCCTCCTCAAAAAACTCTATTCCCTTGGTCTGCATGACTGTACTCTCCGACATGGATGAGCCGAACACCCCCCTGTTCGGTTCGCACCAGAACCTGCGAACAGACAAAATGTTCGTGTAAACTTTAGAACCCTATTAAATACAATGGACTCGAACGTTCGAAATCTAAAGTGTTAATTATAAAGGCTAATATGCAAGTTATTGTCCTAAAAAGTGTTTGGGGACCCGGGTCCTGCCCCAGGGGACATGTATCAATGCAAAAAGAAGTTTTAAAAACGGCCGTTTTTTCGGGAGCAGTGATTTTAATAATGCTTAAAATGAAAAAATAAAAGTGAAATATTCCTTTAAATTTCGTACCTGGGGGGTGTGTATGATATGCATGTGAAGTGGCGCATGTTTCCCGTGCTTAGAACTGTCCCTGCAAAAAATGTCATTTTTGAAAGAAAAAAATGCATTTAAAACTGACTCGCGGCTATTAATGAATTGTCGGCTCCCGGCAATACATACAAAAGTCATTGATAAAAAAAAAAGCGTGGGGGTTCCCCAGAATTCAATTACCAGGCCCTTCAGGTCTGGAATGGATATTAAGGGGAACCCCGCCGCAAATTTAAAAAAAAATTGACGTGGGGTTCCCCCAAATATCCATTCCAGGCCCTTCAGATCTGGCATGGATTTTAAGGGGAACTCCACCCCAAATTTTAAAAAAAAATGGCGTGGAGTCCCCCTAAAAATCCATACCAGACCCCTTATCCGAGCACGCAACCTGGCCGGCCGCAGGGGAAAAGGGGGGGACGAGAGAGCGGCCCCCCCTCCCTCCTGAACCGTACCAAGCCACATGCCCTCAACATGGGGAGGATGTCCCCATGTTGATGGGGACAAGGGCCTCATCCCCACAACCCTTGCCCGGTGGTTGTGGGGGTCTGCGGGCGGGGGGCTTATCGGAATCTGGAAGACCCCTTTAACAAAGGGGACCCCCAGATCCCGGCCCCCCCCTATGTGAATTGGTAAGGGGTACGTTGCACCCCTACCATTTCACGAAGAAAGCGTAAAAAAATGTTTAAAAAAACACACAAACACCTTGAAAAAGTCCTTTATTAAAAAAAAATAAAAAAAAAAACATTCCAGCGGTGAAATCCAGTGTCCCGCGGCGATCCCGATGTCCAGCGCTGTCCTTCATTGGTTGTGCCTGAGCGGACCTGATGGGGAACTCCCTCTCAGTATTTTAAATGTATAGACTCGCCCCTTCTGAAGTTCCCCATCAGGTCCGCTCAGCGGACCAGATGCGGAACATGAGAAGGGGCGGGTCTATACATGTATTACCAAAGTGAGAGCAGTTCCCCATCAGGTCCGCCCCCTCGGTATGTCGGACCCGCCTACGTCATTGGCTTGAGCGGGGAACTTCCTTCACTATGTAAATTTAAATTACACAGTGAAGGAAGTTCCCCGCTCAAGCCAATGACGTAGGCGAGTCCGACATACCGAGGGGGCGGACCTGATGGGGAACTTTAGAAGGGGCGGGTCTATACATTTAAAATACTGAGAGGGAGTTCCCCATCAGGTCCGCTCAGGCACAACCAATGAAGGACAGCGCTGGACATCGGGATCGCCGCGGGACACTGGATTTCACCGCTGGAATGTTTTTTTTTTTTTTTTTAATAAAGGACTTTTTCAAGGTGTTTGTGTGTTTTTTAAACATTTTTTTACGCTTTCTTCGTGAAATGGTAGGGGTACAATGTACCCCTTACCAATTCACATAGGGGGGGCCGGGATCTGGGGGTCCCCTTTGTTAAAGGGGTCTTCCAGATTCCGATAAGCCCCCCGCCCGCAGACCCCCACAACCACCGGGCAAGGGTTGTGGGGATGAGGCCCTTGTCCCCATCAACATGGGGACATCCTCCCCATGTTGAGGGCATGTGGCTTGGTACAGTTCAGGAGGGAGGGGGGCCGCTCTCTCATCCCCCCTTTTCCCCTGCGGCCGGCCAGGTTGCGTGCTCGGATAAAGGGTCTGGTATGGATTTTTAGGGGGACTCCACACCATTTTTTTTTTAAATTTGGGGTGGAGTTCCCCTTAAAATCCATGCCAGATCTGAAGGGCCTGGAATGGATATTTGGGGGAACCCCACGTCAATTTTTTTTAAATTTGCGGCGGGGTTCCCCTTAATATCCATTTCAGACCTGAAGGGCCTGGTAATTGAATTCTGGGGAACCCCCACGCTTTTTTTTTTTTTTTATCAATTACTTTTGTATGTATTGCCGGGAGCCGACAATTCATTAATAGCCGCGAGTCAGTTTTAAATGCATTTTTTTTCTTTCAAAAATGACATTTTTTGCAGGGACAGTTCTAAGCACGGGAAACATGCGCCACTTTACATGCATATCATACACACCCCCCAGGTACGAAATTTAAAGGAATATTTCACTTTTATTTTTTCATTTTAAGCATTATTAAAATCACTGCTCCCAAAAAAAAGCCGTTTTTAAAACTTCTTTTTGCATTGATACATGTCCCCTGGGGCAGGACCCGGGTCCCCAAACCATAACTTGCATATAAGCCTTTATAATTAGCACTTTAGATTTCTCCCATAGGTTTTTCGAATTTGCCGCGAACACCCCAATTTGTTCGTTGTTCGGCGAACGGGCGAACAGGCAATGTTCGAGTCGAACATGAGTTCGACTCGAACTCGAAGCTCATCCCTACTCTCCGATGGTTTGAATATTACTTATCTCACCGCACCTTCATTGTCTACTTCCTCCTCTCCTATTCCTCGTACCGTTGGGGTCCCCCAAGGTTCTGTCTTTGGATATCTCAAGTTCTCGATCTACACATCCTCCAGTGGTCTGCTGATAGCCTCCAATGGCTTTCAATATCATTTCTACGCTGACGACACCCAAATCTATCTCTCTACCTCTCAGCTCATCCCATCAGCTTCCTCACGTATCACTGATTTACTAACAGACATATCAACCTGGATGTCACACCCCTTCCTCAAACTCAATCAATCCAAAACCAAGTTCTTAATATTTCTTCCTCCACATGCTCCTTCCCCTGACTCCTCTGTCAAGAACAATGGCACAAATATCAGTCCGTCCCCACATGCCAAGGTGCTAGGGGTAACCCTGGACTCTGAAAGCTCCTTTGTGACCCACATCCAATCCCTGTCCAAATCTTGCCACCTCAACCTCCACAACATCTCTAGAATACGCCCCTTTTTAACCAATGACACCACAAAGCTTCTAATCTACTCCCTGGTCATCTCTCACCTCGACTACTGCAACTTCCACCTTATTGGATTACCTTTACATAGGCTATCCCCACTTAAAGCGGAGGTCCACACAAAAATGGAACTTCTGCTTTTCGGAACCCTCCCCCCCTCCGGTGTCACATTTGGCACCTTTCAGGGGGCAGGGGGGTGCAGATACCTGTATAATCCCGCAGAGTCTACACCACTTCTCGTCTCCCCCTCCCCCCCGATGTCTTCTGGGAGACACACAGGTCCCAGAAGACAGCAGGGACCATTTAGATTGTGCAGCACGACTCGCGCATGCTCAGTAGGAAACCAGGAAGTGAAGCCGCAAGGTTTAACTTCCTGATTCCCTTACACCGAAGATGGTGGCGGCAGCATCCGAGGACCGAGTGACGGGTCGGCCTCGGGTGCCCTGGACAGGTAAGTGTCCATATTTTAAAAGTCAGCAGCTGCAGTATTTGTAGCTGCTGACTTTAAAAAAAAAAAAAAATTGGCGGACCTCCACTCTAAAGTGGTTGTAAACCCACTCTTGCAACTTGCCCCTACAGCTAAGCCTAGATTAAGGCTTACCTGTAGGTCTTTGCAATATCTCCTAAACTAGGGTGACCAGACATCCCCGGTTTCCGGGGACAGTCCCCGGATTGAGGACACTGTCCCCGGACCAAGGCTGTCCCCGGTTTTGTCCCCGGATTGGATTTGAACAGGGGCTGGGGCAATTTCAAAGACAGTCAGTGCAGAATAAAAAAAATAAAAAAAATCTGAATTACACCCCACCGCTTCGCTCCCCACCCAGTAGTTGCCGGGGCCCATAGAGTGAGACTTGACAGGCTGCGAGGTGGGCGGTGGCAACGGGCAGAGAGCCGCTGATTGGCGCCATTACTAATTTGAAAAAAATGTCCCCAGATTTAATTAAAAAATGCTGGTCACCTTAACCTAAACCTACAAGGTTTAGGAGATATTTGCAAAAAAAGGTACACCGATGTGTACGGTGCATGCGCGCCGTACACATTGGCGCAGGCACACTGTAAATGCCGGTTTTATGAATGATAACGCCGGCTTTGAAGGCTCCCGCGCACATGCGCGGAGTGACGTCATCGCCGCTCCGGCCAATCACAGCGCCGGATCGGCAATACCAGGAAGAAGCTCCGAGGGGACATGGCGGCGGCGGCGGCGGAGGGGGGAACGAGGAGAACTTTGGGGGCTTCGATTTCAGGTAAGTGCCACATAATGAGCTAGTATGCAGGTCTTATTTTATCCCGTATCTTCGCGGGGGTTTACTTCCTCTTTAAGTCCATCATGAATTCTGCTGCCAGATTCATCCACCTTATCAACCGCTCAGTGTCCTCCACCCCTCACTGTCAATCCCTCCATTGGCAGCCACTCACCCAACAAAGAAAATTCAAAGTACTAACAACAACTTACAAAGCCATCCACAACTCTGCCCCCCCCCCCCCCCCAGCTACATCACTAGCCTAGTCTCAAAATACCAACCAAACTGCAGTCTTCCCAAGACCTCCTGCTCTCTAGCTCCCTCGTCACCTCCTCCCATGACCACCTCCAGAACTTCTCCCGAGCCTCTCCCATCCTATGGAACTCCCTAACCCAATCTGTCCAACTATCTCCTAATCTATCCATCTTTAAACGATCCCTGAAAACCCTTATCTTTAAAGAAGCCTATCCTGCTTCTAACTAATACACTGTATTTTTGTTTTCTCCATCAGCTCACCCCCCACAACTGTTAAATTTTGTATCACTTGACCCTCCCTCATAGATTGTAAGCTCTAACGAGCAGGGCCCTCTGATTCCTCCTGTACCAAATTGTATTGGAACTGTAATGTTTGCCTTCATTTTATAAAGCACTGCGCTAACTGTTGGCGTCATATAAATCCTGTATAATAAGACTGAGTGCAGTGCGGTCACTCCATCTACGTAACAAAATCTCAAAAAAACACTTTTCTCCCTTCATTTCGTTCTGCCGATATTTTCTCTCCGTGACACCTGCCCTCCGACAACAGATTAATGTCACCATTTCCTTCTTTAAAAATGTTCTAACTCATTTGTGGCCCCCCTCCATTACAGGCGTTGGCGGAGTTCTGAGATGTGAAAATGAAATCTTGTTCACCCTTCATGGATGAGATCCCAGGAGACGTCCTCTCCACCGCGCCATATAATGGATGTGCCGTTTTATTGGTCCGCAAGCTGCCCAAACTCTCCTGTGTGTTTCTAACACTCCTAAACAAGATATAAAAAGCAGAGAAGGGAGAGGGGCATGCTGGGTAATCGGACGCACACCGGCTCCTTCTGCACAGCCGGAGGTCTGCGGAGAAATAACCGTGTAAAGTGATATTTTATGTATCTCTTCCACTGAATTATCACCGCTGGCATTGTCTTCATCTATAACAAGTCTGCCGTGTTCTCTGAACACATATTTGTTGGGTTATTACTTTGTTCCGACATTATTACAGTTATTGCTGTTCCATATTTCCATTATTGTATTGTATGTATAGGTTATTATGTTCTCCCTTTAGTGGCTGTCTGTATTTTATCAATGCAGTCACTCCCGGATCAGCAAAACCTCAGATATAGGCTCAGAGATGGCTCATAATACTGTATGGTCGGGGTATTGAACTCATACCCACTGTGGTCTGGTCAGTAAAATTTTCTTCCAGCAGAAGTCCAAGTCTCATATCAGTGTCCTCAGTCCCCTTTTCACATTACAGTCCCACTTTTACAGCAGTGTCCTCAGTCCCTTCAGCATATCCATATCCGGCTGGGGGGGGGGGGGTTGTATCTGTGGATTGTAGAGGACAAATGGACCATATGTTGGTTTATCCCTTCATGGTGTCATTGTTTAGAGGACTGATCATACAATTGATAAATCTTTATCTCATGTGTTTGGATGATATGTAACCGATGGTGAGCATATGGACCCTCAAACATTATATACGTTTTTTAAGAACCAATGGTCACTATTCCGTACTCTTACTCTTGGACCTCTCCGCTGCCTTCGAAACAGGTCCACCTCCTCGTTAAAAAAACTCTATTATCTTGGTCTCTGTGATCGTACTTTCAGTTGGTTCGAATGTTACCTATCTCACCAAACCTTCAGTGTCACTTTACAACTCTACTTCCACCTCTCCTATTCTTCTTACCGTTGGGGTCCCCCAAGGTTCTGTCTTTGGATATCTCCTATTCTCGATCCACACATCCTCCAAGGGTCAGCTGATAGCCTCCAATGGCTTTCAATGAAATTTCTACAGCAATGTCCTCAGTCCCGTCTTCATATCCAAGCCCCCCCCACTTTACATCCCCGTTCCCTTCACATCATAGTTCCCCCTTCACATCATAGCCTCCTTTACATAACAGTTCCCCTTTTACAGCAGTGTCCTCAGTCCCTTCTTTATATCCATCCCCCCTCCCTTTACGTCACAGTACCATTCACACCACAACCCCCCTTTACATCATGGTTCCCTCTTTGCATCATAGTCTCCCTTTTACATCACAGTCCCCCCGTATTACAGTAGTATCCTCAGCCCTTTCTTTACATCACAGCCCTCCTTAACCTCACAGCCCCCCTTTACATTAGCATTAGTGTCCTCAATCCCTCCTTCAAATCACAGCCCCCACATAACAACCATCAGTCATTTATATCACAGTCCCCCTTTTACAGCAGTGTCCTCAGTCTCTTCTTCACATTACAGTGCCCTCCTTTCTATCCCATCCCCCTCCTACATCATAGCCACCACTCATTTACATCACAGCCCCCCCTTTACATCAAAGTCCCCCCCTTTAACAGCAGTGTCTTTAGTCCCTTCTTCGCATCATAATCCCCCCCCTTTTTTACATTACACTCCCCTTCATATGAAAGCCCCTCCTTCACATAACAGTCCCCTTTTACAGCAGTATTCTCAGTCCTTTCTTCATATCCATGCCCCCCCCCCTTACATCACAGTACCATTCATATCACAACCCACCTTTACATCATGGTTCCCCCTTTACATCACAATCCCCCTTTTACATCACAGTCCCCCCTTATTACAGTAGTATCCTCAGCCCTTTCTTCACATCACAGCCCTCCTTAAACTCACAGCCCCCCTTTACATTAGCATTAGTGTCCTCAATCCCTCCTTCAAATCACAGCCCCCACATAACAACCATCACTCATTTATATCACAGTCCCCCTTTTACAGCAGTGTCCTCAGTCTCTTCTTCACATCACAGTGCCCTCCTTTCTATCCCAGCCCCTCCTACATCATAGCCACCACTCATTTACATCACAGCCCCCCCTTTACATCACAGTCCCCCCCATTAGCAGCAGTGTCTTCCGTCCCTTCTTCGCATCATAATCCCCCCCCTTTTTTACATTACAGTCCCCTTCATATGAAAGCCCCCCTTTACATCATAGTCCCCCTTTTACAGCAGTGTCCTCAGTCTCTTCTTCACATTACAGTGCCCTCCTTCCTATCCCAGCCCCCTCCTACATCATAGCCACCACTCATTTACATCACAGCCCCCCGTTTACATCAAAGTCCCCCCCTTTAACAGCAGTGTCTTCCGTCCCTTCTTCACATCATAATCCCCCCCCCCTTTTTACATTACAGTCCCCTTCATATGAAAGCCCCCCTTTATATCATAGTCCCCCTTTTACAGCAGTGTCCTCAGTCTCTTCTTCACATTAGAGGCCCCTCCTTCACATAACAGTCCCCTTTTACAGCAGTATTCTCAGTCCTTTCTTCATATCCATGCCCCCCCCCTTTACATTACAGTACCATTCAAATCACAACCCACCTTTACATCATGGTTCCCCCTTTACATCACAATCCCCCTTTTATATTACAGCCCCCTATTACAGCAGTCCTTTCTTCACATCACAGCCCCCCTTTACATTAACAATGGTTTCCTTAGTCCCTCCTTCAAATAATCCCCCCCCCCACATTACAGCCACTACTTATTTACATCACAGTCCCCCTTTACATCACAGTCCCCCTTTTACAGGCAGTGTCCTCAGTCCCTTCTTCATATCCAAGCTCTCCCACTTTACATCAAAGTCCCCTTTTTACCTCACAGCCCCCTATTACAGCAGTATCCTTAGTCCTTTCTTCACATCACAGCCCTCCTTAACCTCACAGCCCCCCTTTACATTAGCATTAGTGTCCTCAGTCCCTCCTTCAAATCCCCCCATCTCACACACACACACACACACACATTAAAGCCACCACTGATTTGCATCACAGCCCCCCTTTACTTAGCAATTGTGTCCTCAGTCCATCCTTTAAATCACAGCCCCCCCACCCACATAACAGCCATCACTCATTTATATCACAGCCCCCTCTTTACATCACAGTCCCCCCATTTAACAGCAGTGTCTTCAGTCCCTTCTTTGCATCATACCCCCCCTTTTTTACATTACAGTCCCCTTCATATGAAAGCCCCCCTTTACATCATAGTCCCCCTTTTACAGCAGTGTCCTCAGTCTCTTCTTAACATTACAGTGCCTTCTTCATATCACAGTCCCCTTTTAGAGCATTACTCTCAGTCCTTTCTTCATACCCAAGCCCCCCCCCCCTTTACATCACAGTACCATTCACATCACAACCCCCCTTTACATCACAGTCCCCCTTTTACATTACAGACCCCTATTACAGCAGTCCTTTTTTTTTACATCACAGCCCTTCATTAACCTCACAGCCCCCCTTTACATTAGCATTGGTTTCCTTAATCCCTCCTTCAAATCACTCCCCCCCACACACATTTCAGCCACTACTTATTTACATCACAGTCCCCCCATTAACAGGCAGTGTCCTCAGTCCCTTCTTCATATCCAAGCCCCCCCCCCCCACTTTACATCAAAGTCCCCTTTTTACCGCACAGTCCCCCCTTATTACAGCAGTATCCTTAGTCCTTTCTTCACATCACAGCCCTCCTTAACCTCACAGCCCCCCTTTACATTAGCATTAGTATCCTCAGTCCCTCCTTCAAATCCCCCCATCTCACACACACATTAAAGCCACCGCTGATTTGCATCACAGCTCCCCTTTACATCACAGTCCCCATTTTACAGCAATGTCCTCAGTCCCTTCTTCATATCCAAGCCCCTCCCCCCTTTACATCACAGTACCATTCACACCACAACCCACCTTTACATTATGGTTCCCCCTTTACATCAAAGTCCCCTTTTTACATCACAGCCCCCCTATTACAGCAGTATACTTAGTCCTTTCTTCACATCACAGCCCTCCTTAGCCTCTTAGCCCCCCCCCCCCTTACATTAGCATTAGTGTCCTCAGTCCCTTCTTCACATCAAAGCCTCCCCCCTTTACATCACAGTTCCCCTATTACAGCAGTCTCCTAAAGTCTTTTTTCACATCACAGCCACCATTTACATCACAGCCGTCCTTAACCTCACCCCCCCTCCTTTTTACATTATTGTCCCCAGTGCCCCTTCAAACGAAAGCCCCCTCCCTACAGCCAATTACATCACAGCCCCCCTTTTATTACAACCCCTCCCCCACATCACAGTCCCCCTTTTACGGCAGTGTCCTTAGTCCCTTCTTCACATCACAGCTCCCCATTTACATCACAGTTCCCTTCACATCACAAGCCCCCCTTTACCTCAGTCCCCCCTTTAAATCACAGCCCCTCCTGTACATCACAGCTGCCCCTCCTTTACACTGTCCCCCTTTTACATTACAGTTCCCTGTTTATAGCACTGTCCGTAGTCCTTTCTTCACATCACAACCCTCCTATCCAGGTTACTTGTCTCCTGCTGCCCCCTGGCCCCTGGGTGTTCCCCTGGTCCCCCCTCCCCACTTGCGATGAGGCCCTGGCATTCTGCCTCTGTTGGGGGGGGGCAAGATGGCAGGAAGGGGGCTTGCTGCATAACATGTGAAAGGGTCCTGCTGCTGAACCTGTAATAAAGGGCCTCGCGATGGGAGTTTTATGGACCTGGGATCATTAGGAAGGGCTTGGAGGAAAGGACCCTGGCCGGGGGTCAGGGGGGGGGCCTTCATGTTTTCTTGCACCGAGGCCTTAAAGGATCTAGTTATGGCAGAGGCGGCTCTTGGCTTTGTGAGGCCTTAGGCAAAACTTAGACATGAGGCCCCACTCACACCCATAATGGGAAAAATAATTCAAGCAAGAAAAATGGCTGCAGAAAATGCACGGGTCTAGCACACAGGTGATCAGCACCACTTCCAGGGCACCCTCCTCACCCATCAGACATATTCAGCCAATGCAAGAGGGGGGCGAGAGGGGGAGGTGAGAAAGAGAGAGGGGTAATAGAGAGATCCGATGACGCCGACATTAGTATTGATCACAGGCAAATTAGGCGGCCGCGAGGCCCCTGTGAGTGCGAGGCCTTAGGCGACCGCCTAATTTGCCTAATTAGAGAGCCGCCTCTGAGTTACGCCTCTGCATCGTGCAATATTTGTTCAAGCGTCATTCATTCCATCTATTTTCTGGACTGCCGCTTCTTAGCTACAAAGGTACAATGTTGCAGTTTGATCACTGTGGGAGGGGTGACTGAGGAAATACTTTTCCTGCCTGCAGCAGACTGATGACATCATCTCAGCCTAGGTAAAGTCACTGACTGGAGCTCAAGGATGGCTTTTTGATGATAGAAGGTGGAACTTTTTGTGAAAAATGATACTGTTGCTTTATACTATGACATATTAGGAATGAATTCATGCAGGTCCACTTTAAAAAATAGCAGAAACTTTCCTTTAAGGAAATGCATAGAAAAAAAATGCATAAGCACTTTCAGTCTCTCGGGCCCAGTTGGGCTCCCTGGGGAAGTGGTCATCATAGAGAGGTGCATTGAATGTTCCCCCGATTGTAGCTCCACGCTGATTTCATAAACATTTTCTACCATTTTCATCTTTGAATTACAAAGTGAAGAAATCCATTTTCTACTGTCCAGAGAGTCAGAAATGTTTCAATAAGTAATACTTTTTTTTTTTTCATTAATGAAATTTCCTCAACTCGCCATATCAATTTCAGCGGTTAATTTTTATCCGGAGACGAGTGCGGCGAAGGTCCCCTGACAATGGCACATCAAAGCCTGTGAAGGTTTCCTTCAGTCCTCTGGTCACCTTCACGCAACTTTTTTCAAAAAGCGTTCTCGTCTGCCGGTTCAGCAGTGGGACTGGATCGATGAGCTTAACACTTGCAGAAGGCTTGTCCGCCACTGGGAAGAGGATAATTAGGTCTACTGGGGCTACAGAAAGGAAAGGCACCAGGCAGGAGAGGAGCTGATTAACCTCCAATTGTACTCTGGCTGCCCACTTGCAAGTTTGCCACTTCTCTTTAGAAGATTAGTTTTTTTTCTCCAAAGGTTGCACAGAAGTGACTTTGGGAATGAAGATGGAGCACTTCAGACTGCTAAAAAAAAAAAATGGCCTCAACCTCTCTTCCATTTTTAATTTCCAAGAAATATCTCTCTTCAAACGTAGATAGGCAAAAAAAAAATGTCCGTTAAAGTTTCAGCTGTAAAATAAGTAAGTAACATTTGTAATCAACATATACAGTATATGGTGACCCATACAAGAAAATACTCCAAGCCCCAATATGTTTGCCCTGTGACTCTAAACACTACCAGGTGCCAGCTTCCAAAGGGTCTGTCCATCCTGATAAGGTAATCTGTCAAAAAGAAACATGGAGGAGACCGTGAGACCGCCCAGTTAAATATATGTAGCGGACAGGGTCGCCCGACCCCCACCACACTCCCAATCCCCTCTATTAAAGTTCTCGCTCGCAATGTCTCTGGTCTAGGGGTATGATAGGAAAGGGAGTGCGGCCGCTACGCCAGACCTCCACCACAGATGTATAAGTGGTATTAGCAGAAGTTTATTTTACCTTCGGGCCTGCATTGTGCATCGGGTCCTCCCTCCAGGAGTCATCTGCCAGGAAACGAGCCTCACACCGTTGCAAGTCCAACACTCCTTTATTTGAACATAGCATGGACTTACTTGCTTTACAAAACAGAACAGAAGGTGTGAATGCGTATGTAGGCCCAGACACAAGTTCTTTCCTCCACTCTCCTCCAAAGAGTGGGCAATAGTGATGAGCCGAACACCCCCGGGTTCGGTTCGCACCAGAACCCGCAAACGGACCGAAAGTTCGCACGAACATTAGAACGCTATTAAATACAATGGATGCGAACGTTCGAATTCTAAAGTGCTAATTATAACGACTATTATGCATGTTATTGTCCTAAAAAGGGTTTGGGAACCCGGGTTCTGCACCAGGGGACATGTATCAATGCAAAAAGAAGTTTTAAAAACGGCCGTTTTTCGGGAGCAGTCATTTTAATGACGCATAAAGTGAAAAAAAAAAAATCAAATATTCCTTTAAATATCGCACCTGGGGGGTGTCTAAAGTATGCCTGTGAAGTGCCACGTGTTTCCCGTGTTTAGAACTGTCCCTGCACAAAATGACATTTCTAAAGGAAAAAAAAAGCCATTTAAAACTGCTTGCGGCTTTAATGCAATGTCTGCTCCCGGTAATATGGATGAAAATCTTTAAGAAAAATGGCATAGCTACCCCATCACAGCCCCCCCCCCCCCCTACCCCAGCCCATTACCAGCCCCTTTGGGTCTTGTATGGATATTAAGGGGAACCCCGCACACAAAATAAAAAAGGCCCTATATACTCTGAACAGCCGTATACAGGCGGTGCATACAAGACAGGGACTGTAGGTTTGTTCTTATGTAGAATCTGTTTGTAATTTTGAACAGCTACATTGTTTAAGTGTAGCTCCAGCCCAAATACCTATTTTTAAGCTTTTTGGAAAACATAGGGAAAGGTTATCACCCCTGTAACATTTGTTTTGCTGTCTGTGCCCCTGTTCAGAACATTTCACCTCACTTTGCGTCCCAATGACAACTGTTTTTGAAATGTGGTGTTTTTATTGAAACAAGGATTGGTGATAAAGCATCAGTAGAGAGGAGACACCTTTCTCCCATATTAATTCTTACAGGAGAGAATTTCCCTTCCTAGGGGTAGATTTCCTCTCACTTCCTGTTGTCTTCTTCCGTTTGCAAGTAGGAGTAGTTTGAAAGTTGGATGTTTGAAAGTAGGGACCTGCCGTATATACTCTGCAGAAATTGGCCCCTTAGGTGTTGGTGTTGGCACAACACTGTGAGCCCTCACAGTTACTCTTGGTGGGTGCTGGAACGCCCTGCTGTCAACTATTATATTAAGAATTGTAATTACATATAATTGTTGAACAGTGGTAGGAAAAATTGGGCCTTTGATGGTGGTGCTGGTGCCACAACACTGTAAGGCCTCACAGTTACTCTTGGTGGGCGCAGCAATGGGCCCTGCTGTGAATTATTAGATCAATAATTATAATTGCATGCCCCTGTTGAACAGGGGCTGAAAAATTGGGCCTTAGGCACTGGTGGCACAACACTGCAACCCCTCACAGATACTGTACTTGGAGCACAGCAATGAGCCCTGTTGCAAAGTATTGCATCAAAAATTGTAATTACACGCCCCTGTTAAACAGGGGCTGAAAAATTGGGCCTTAGGCCAGTGTTTCTCAACTCCAGTCCTCAAGGCGCCCCAACAGGTCATGTTTTCAGGATTTCCCTCAGATCAAACAACTGTGGTAATTACTAAGGCAGTGAAACTGATCAAATAACCTGTGCAAAATAATGGAAAGCCTGAAAACATGACCTGTTGGGGCGCCTTGAGGACTGGAGTTGAGAAACACTGCCTTAGGCACTGGTGGCGGCACCCAGAAACAAAAATGTTCTTCCAAGCTATCATCATCAATCGGATCATTGAGGAGGAGGAGGATAGCCAGTCAACATAACAGCACAGGCACTCAGCATCAGCATCAGTCGTGAAGGGATGTGACATTTTAAAATAAATTAGTCTGTTATATCAGCATCAGGTGTGTGGTAGCTGGTGGTGATCCAAGACTGGTTCATCTTGATGAAAGTCAGTCGATCAACCGAGTCGGTGGACAGGCGCACCCTGTGATCCGTGACAAATCCTCCAGCAGCACTGAATGTGCGTTCTGAAAGAACGCTGGATGCAGGACAGGCCAGTAGCTCAATTGCATACTGTGCAAGCTCTGGCCAGTGATCCATCCTCAAGACCCAGTAAGCCAGAGGATTTTCGGTGGGGAAGGTGTCCAAGTCTGACCTTGCCCCTAGGTATTCCTGCACCATGTATATCAGACGCTGGCGATGGTTGCTGGAATACTTTGGGGCTGCGGACAAAAGAATTGTCTGAACGCATCGGTCAGACGGCCACCTTCCCCACCGCTCCTTCTTTGACTGCCCGAAGCCTCAGCAACTCGTTGTCCAGGACCAGGAGTTTGTAACCTCCCAGTCTCTGGGAACGCGTTGCACAGACCTTTCTGCAAGGCCTCCCGGAGTTGTCTCATCCTCTGCTCCCGCTGCGACGGTAACATAAGGTCCGCAACCTTACCCTTGTACCGTGGATCAAGGAGAGTGGCCAGCCAGTAATGGTCCCTCTCCTTGATCCGAAGAATACGAGGATCCTTCCGCAGACTTTGCAGGATCAGGGAGGCCATGCAGCGTAGGTTAGCTGAGGCATTCAGTCCGGAGTCCTCTGGGTCACTAAGGACGACATGATCCGCAGCCACCTCCTCCCAGGCACGTACAAGTCCACTGGTTTCTTGGGACTGTAAATCATCCCTAAAAGACTGCTGCTGATGATGCTGAGTGCCAGGCTCCACCTCCATGCTGACACAATCCTCCTCCTCCTCCTCCTCTTCCTGGGCGATGGGTGGGACAGAAGGAACACTGTCTGGGTAAAGGGGGCCTTGAGAGGCAAGGAAGTCCTCCTCTTCCTGCCTCTGTTCTGCCTCAAGTGCCCTGTCCATTATTCCACGCAGCGTGTGCTCCAACAGGTGGACAAGAGGTACAGTGTCACTGATGCATGCACTGTCACTGCTCACCATCCTCGTGGCCTCCTCAAATGGTGCCAGGACAGTGCATGCATCCCTGATCATGCCCCACTGGCGTGGTGAAAAAAACCAAGCTCCCCTGACCCTGTCCTGGTGCCGTAGTCGCACAGGTACTCATTGATGGCCCTCTGCTGCGTGTGCAGCCGCTGCAGCATGGCCAACGTTGAGTTCCACCTGGTGGGCATGTCACATATAAGGCGGTTCTTGGGCAGGTTCAACTCCTTTTGCAGCTCAGCCAGGCGAGCACTGGCATTATAAGATCTGCGGAAATGCACACAGACTTTCCTGGCCTGCCTCAGGACATCCTGTAAGCCCGGGTACCTGCCCAAGAAGCGCTGCACCACCAGGTTAAGGATGTGAGCCACACAGGGCACATGGGTCAGTTGTCCCTGTCGGAGGGTGTAGAGGAGGTTGGTGCCATTGTCGCAAACCACCATTCCTGGCTTAAGCTGGCGTGGCGTCAACCACCTCTCGGCCTGCCCCTGCAGAGCAGACAGGACCTCTGCCCCAGTGTGGCTCCTGTCCCCGAAACACACCAGCGCAAGCACGGCATGGCATCTTTTTGCCTGCGTACTTGCGTAGCCCCTTGAACGAATACGGAGCACCGCTGGTTCCGAGGACAAACCACAGGAAGAGGCCATGGAGGAAGAAGAAGAGGAGGGGGTGGAGGAGAGAGGTGTGTCACAACCAGTAGTAGCATTTTGGAGGCGTGGCGGTGGAGCAACCTCCAACACTACTGCACCTTGTCCTGCATCCTTCCCAGCTGCCAAAAGAGTGACCCAATGGGCCGTGAAAGAAAGGTAACGTCCCTGTCCATGCCTGCTGGACCATGAGTCAGCGGTAATATGCACCTTACCGCTGACCGCCCTGTCCAGCGAGGCCAAGACATTGCCTTCCACATGCCGGTAGAGAGCCGGAATCGCCTTCCGTGAGAAAAAATGGCGTTTGGGAACCTGCCACTGAGGAACCGCACATTGCACAAACTCACGGAAGGGGGCCGAGTCTACCAACTGAAAAGGCAGCAGTTGAAGCGCTAGCAATTTAGCCAAGCTAGCATTCAACCGCTGGGCATGTGGATGGCTGGGAGTGAACTTCTTTCGACGGTCCAGCAGCTGGGGCAGGGAAATTTGCCTGCTAGAATCGGACGTCGGTGTACTGCTAGCAGAGTGGCCGCAAGTACTTGGCTGTGACACACCTAATTCTACACCTTCATTCCTCTCAGTGCAGGTTTCAGAGAGGACTGAAGGTATAGTGGGGTTGGAGATCCCAGCTGATGCGGTGCAAGGAGAGGTCCGCTTTGTTCTTTGGTGTGGGTCTTTAAGGTAGGCTTGCCAACGAGCTGCATGGCAGGTCAACATATGTCTGGTCAAGCATGTGGTGCCCAAGCGGCTGATGTTTTGGCCACGCGATATACGCTTGAGACATATGTTGCAAACAGCAGCTGTGCGATCTGATGCACTCGCCTCAAAAAAGGCCCACACCAAAGAACTTTTTGAATGACGGGCAGAGGCAGCGCCCTGCACAGGCGGAGCTCTGCGGTGTGATTCCGTCGGTGTGCTGCCCTTACGCTGGCCACCCAAGGGCATCCTACCTCGTTGGAGATGTGCCTCCTCCTCATCCTCCTCCTCATCCTCCTCTCTCCTATTAGGCACCCACGTGGAGTCAGTGACCTCATCATCCCCTCCCTCCTCATCACTGGAGCCAATCTGGCAGTACGCTGCAGCTGCTGGAACATGACTGCCAGATTGGTGTCCTTCTTGAGCATCCCCTCTCTCTGCTCTCACGCTACTGCCTTCCTCTAGCTGGGTATCATCATCAGATCCTTCGAAACGCTGGGCATCCTCCTGGAGCATGTACCCAACACTGTGCTCAAATAGTTCGGGGGACTCCTCAGGAGGAGGACATGGTGGGTCTAGGGAAGGAGTGACTGATGATGACATTGATACCAGGGAAGAGGACGCTTTGGCAGCTGCTTTGCCAGTAACCTGAGCCTGGGTGAGAGAGGATGAGGAGGATGAGGAGGGCTTGGTCATCCACTCTACCAAGTCTTCGGCATGATGTGGCTCAACATGTCCAGCTGCCGAAAAGAAGGACAAGCGTGTCCCATGGCCATGTGCTGATGACAATGCACCGCGTCCACGACCAGCACTGTTGCCCCCAGACACAGAGCCTGCTTGCCCTCTTTTATTGGCTTCTGACTGTCTGCCTCTCCTTGTTTGCCTTCCAGACATTCTAATGGATGGCCTGCAGGGAGATGGGAAAAACAGCAATAAGGGCTAGCTTCAGGTGTATACTGTGCAGGAGGCTTAGCAACAATGACACTGACACTGTCCCCTGCCTATCCTTCTCTGTCCCTAAACACAAGGATTTGCAATATGCTTCAGCAAGATTGGTTTAGCACAGAATAGTACACTGACACTTTCCCTCACTGAGTGTCCTTCTCTGTCCCTAAACACAAGGATTTGCAATATGCTTCAGCAAGATTGGTTTAGCACAGAATGGTACACTGACACTTTCCCTCACTGAATGTCCTTCTCTGTCCCTAAACACAAGGATTTGCAATATGCTTCAGCAAGATTGGTTTAGCACAGAATGGTACACTGACACTTTCCCTCACTGAGTGTCCTTCTCTGTCCCTAAACACAAGGATTTGCAATATGCTTCAGCAAGATTGGTTTAGCACAGAATGGTACACTGACACTTTCCCTCACTGAGTGTCCTTCTCTGTCCCTAAACACAAGGATTTGCAATATGCTTCAGCAAGATTGGTTTAGCACAGAATGGTACACTGACACTTTCCCTCACTGAGTGTCCCTCTCTGTCCCTAAACACAAGGATTTGCAATATGCTTCAGCAAGATTGGTTTAGCACAGAATGGTACACTGACACTTTCCCTCACTGAGTGTCCCTCTCTGTCCCTAAACACAAGGATTTGCAATATGCTTCAGCAAGATTGGTTTAGCACAGAATGGTACACTGACACTTTCCCTCACTGAGTGTCCCTCTCTGTCCCTAAACACAAGGATTTGCAATATGCTTCAGCAAGATTTGTTTAGCACAGAATGGTACACTGACACTTTCCCTCACTGAGTGTCCCTCTCTGTCCCTAAACACAAGGATTTGCAATATGCTTCAGCAAGATTGGTTTAGCACAGAATGGTACACTGACACTTTCCCTCACTGAGTGTCCTTCTCTGTCCCTAAACACAAGGATTTGCAATATGCTTCAGCAAGATTGGTTTAGCACAGAATGGTACACTGACACTTTCCCTCACTGAGTGTCCCTCTCTGTCCCTAAACACAAGGATTTGCAATATGTGTTTAGGGACAGAGAGGGACACTTCAGCAAGATTGGTTTAGCACAGAATGGTACACTGACACTTTCCCTCACTGAGTGTCCTTCTCTGTCCCTAAACACAAGGATTTGCAATATGCTTCAGCAAGATTGGTTTAGCACAGAATGGTACACTGACACTTCCCTTCACTGAGTGTCCCTCTCTGTCCCTAAACACAAGGATTTGCAATATGCTTCATCAAGATTGGTTTAGCACAGAATGGTACACTGACACTTTCCCTCACTGAGTGTCCCTCTCTGTCCCTAAACACAAGGATTTGCAATATGCTTCAGCAAGATTGGTTTAGCACAGAATGGTACACTGACACTTCCCTTCACTGAGTGTCCCTCTCTGTCCCTAAACACAAGGATTTGCAATATGCTTCATCAAGATTGGTTTAGCACAGAATGGTACACTGACACTTTCCCTCACTGAGTGTCCCTCTCTGTCCCTAAACACAAGGATTTGCAATATGCTTCAGCAAGATTGGTTTAGCACAGAATAGTACACTGACAATTTCCCTCACTGAGTGTCCTTCTCTGTCCCTAAACACAAGGATTTGCAATATGCTTCAGCAAGATTGGTTTAGCACAGAATGGTACACTGACACTTTCCCTCACTGAGTGTCCTTCTCTGTCCCTAAACACAAGGATTTGCAATATGCTTCAGCAAGATTGGTTTAGCACAGAATGGTACACTGACACTTTCCCTCACTGAGTGTCCTTCTCTGTCCCTAAACACAAGGATTTGCAATATGCTTCAGCAAGATTGGTTTAGCACAGAATGGTACACTGACACTTTCCCTCACTGAGTGTCCCTCTCTGTCCCTAAACACAAGGATTTGCAATATGCTTCAGCAAGATTGGTTTAGCACAGAATAGTACACTGACACTTTCCCTCACTGTCCTTCTCTGTCCCTACAAACAAGGTTTAGCACAGAATAACACACTGACACTCTCCCTACCTATCCTTCTCTGTCCCTAAACACAAGGAATCCAGGATTAGTAAAGAAAAAAAATGACACTGTCCCTGCCTATGCTTCTCTTTCCCTGCTCCGGAACACACTACACAAGGCCGCCGCGCTGGCGGCCTTTTATAGTGTGGGGCGTGTACTAAATCCCCTCATTAATAATTGGCCACTGGCATCCTGCCTGTGGCCAATCATTGCTCTCCTCGCTGCCGGCGCTGTGATTGGCCAAGCATGCGGGGTCACAGTGCATGCTTGGCCAATCACAGCGCCTGGATGACACTGCGATGGCGTAGTGCATTGTGGGGCGTTCACGTCACTCGAATTTGGCGCGAACGGCCCAAATCGTTCGTTGTTCGCCGAACGATCGAACAGCCGATGTTCGAGTCGAACGTACGTTCGACTCGAACACCGAGCTCATCCCTAGTGGGCAATGGTCTCCGCACGAGGGAAATTCACCTTCCGGACGGTCTCCGACAAGAGGCTCACCCGTCACTGGCAGTATGCTGCACCGGGTCTTCAGATGAGGAGCTCTTCCCGGTCCATTACGTCCACCTCGGATTCAGGCGTCTGTCTCCGGAGCACCCTAGGATCCTTCCCTCGCGGAACGCAGTGTTGGGCACTGAGCTCCGGACCGCCAACCGAGTACCTCACCCCAGGCTAAAGGTGCCTGAGGTGGAACACGACCTCCGGTGGTCCTCTAGGCCCAGTCCGCCTAGAGGACAAACACGAACTCCGTCCGCAGGCTGAAGGTGCCAGGGACAACCAACCCCGTGACAAAATGGCCGGCCCCCTTTATACCTTCCCCCGGCATGCGCAGCGGGTTCCCCGCCCCACCACACGGCTGCCGAGAAAAGACAAAAAAAGGATTCGACCCAGCAATGACTCGTCCGTCGGCCCAAAGTGACAGCGCCACCCGGTGGACCGCCGGAGGTACACCACTGGTGTCACCGCAAAAATTCAAAATTACTGTCGGGAAAGTAAACACCCGCTACATATACAACAGATAGGATTCAAGCCATACCTCTCTAATGGGTTTCACCCTCTCACAGGCCCAGGCGTCACTTGGGAGGAGTCAAGCTGAAGTCTATATGTCACACATTTGATTGGGTGGTCTCCAGGTGTGCGCTTCCATGTTTCTTTTTGACAACATTATGTTGATAAGAGGACCTAAGGAGCTCATACACCCCATCTATTATATCCCTCACCGTGCTGAACTCCCTCTCAAAATGCTGTACAGGGGCGGAGGCTATAGCCGCATGTCAAAAACGAAAGTAAAATACGAGATTTCGAATCGTTACAAATAACCGCAATGTATTTAGAAAAGTACGAATCCATTCAAAGCACGTTAGGCATAATAGACAGCGCCATTGTGAGAGAGACATGGAAAATTACGAATCAACGAACCAAAAAAAAGTTACGAAAGTAGGAGTCGTGTCCAGAATCAACGAAAAACAATGTACTCTACCGAAAGTACGAATTCTAAATCAACTAAAAATAAGGCTTACATTTATATGAATCATTCCGATTCAACAAAAAATGTCGCTTGCGAAAATACGAATTTCCGTTGCATCAGAGGGGGGCGGGGTCACCCGCACGTCACTGGGAAAGCCTGGGTTCCCCTTGCGTCAGAGGGGGACGGGGTCACGTGACGGGTGGCCCCGCCCTCAGCTACTTAAGAGCTGTCACTGGCTGAAGCCGTGTCATTCCCGGGGGTCTCCGCTCCGGTGAAGAGTGCTGTTCCTCGCTGCACTGGACATCATCAGCCTGGACCCCGGAGAGGAGAGATCATCCATCGCTGGACCCCGGAGAGGAGATCACCCATCGCAGGATACCGAGAGTGGATGACCGCCCCTGGAATCTTTTTTTAATTTATTTTTATTTTTAATAAAGGACTTTTCCCAACGGTGTCTGTTTTTTTTACAATTTTTTTACACTTTCTTTGTGAAATGGTAGGGGTACAATGTACCCCTTACCAAATCACAATGGGGGGGCGGGATCTGGGGGTCCCCTTTGTTAAAGGGTTCTTCCAGATTCCGATAAGCCCCCCCACCCGCAGACCCCCACAACCACCCCCACATCCACACCAAATTTTAAAAAAAATGGCGTGGAGTTCCCCCCAAAAATCCATACCAGACCCTTTATCCGAGCACGCAACCTGGCAGGCCGCAGGAAAAGAGGGGGGACAAGAGAGCGCCCCCCCCCTCCTGAACCGTACCAGGCCACATGTCCTTAACATGGGAAGGATGCTTTGAGGGTCTGTGACCCCTCAAAGCACCATGTGGGGACAAGGGCTTCATTCCCACAACCCTTGCCCGGTGGTTGTGGGGTTCTGCGGGCGGGGGGGCTTATCGGAATCTGGAAGACCCCTTTAACAAAGGGGACCCCCAGATCCCGCCCCCCCATGTGATTTGGTAAGGGGTACATTGTACCCCTACCATTTCACAAAGAAAGTGTAAAAAAATTGTAAAAAAAACACACAGACACCGTTGGGAAAAGTCCTTTATTAAAAATAAAAAAAAATTAAAAAAAGATTCCAGGGACGGCAATCCACTCTCGGTATTCTGCGATGGGTGATCTCCTCTCCGGGGTCCAGCGATGGATGATCTCTCCTCTCTGGGGTCCAGGCTGATGATGATGATGTCCAGTGCAGCGAGGAACAGCACTCTTCACCGGAGCGGAGACCCCCGGGAATGACACGGCTTCAGCCAGTGACAGCTCTTAAGTAGCTTGAGGGCGGGGCCACCCGTCACGTGACCCCGTCCCCCTCTGACGCAAGGGGAAACCCAGGATTTTCAAGTGACGTGCGGGTGACCCCGCCCCCCTCTGATGCAACGGAAATTCGTATTTTCGCAAGCGTCATTTTTCGTTGAATCGGAATGATTCGTATTAATGTAAGCCTTATTTTTAGTTGATTTATAATTCATACTTTCAGTAGAGTACATTGTTTCTCGTTGATTCTGGACACGACTCCTACTTTCGTAACTTTTTTTTGGTTCCTTGATTCGTAATTTTCCGTGTCTCTCTCACAATGGCGCTGTCTATTATGCCTAATGTGCTTCGAATAGATTCGTACTTTTCTAAATACATTGCGGTTATTTGTAACGATTTGAAATCTCGTATTTTACTTTCGTTTTTGACATGCGGCTATAGACTCCGCCCCTGTACACCATTTTGAGAGGGAGTTCAGCACGGTGAGGGAGGAGCAGAGAGCAGAGCAGAGTGTTATTGTGCTTCGAATGGATTCATACATTCGTAACTTTTTTCGTAACAAATTATGCCGAAGGCATTCGGGCATTCGCTATTTGCGATATAATTTATTTCGGATTCGGTTTTATTCGTAATTGCTTTGTTCGGAAATTCGAATGCTTCTGAACGTCCAAAAGTTGCTAAATTCGTTTGAATTTCGATTCGTTACGAAACTAATTTCACAAGCCTATTGAGAAGTGCTAGCTTGGTGTCCTAGCTGCATTATCCACTGAAATATTCTCATGTGTAGTCTGTGTTATTGAAGTGTAATTGAACATTTGTGCCAACATCTAGGTCCAAATGTCCTCAACTTTGGTAGGGTACCCTGCAAGGGAAGAGGGGGGATACACAAACCACTACAGCGCACCACAAGTTTAAGCTACAGTATCCAGAATCAATCGCACCAGTGGCATCTGGTGCTGTATATTTTTTTTGGGGGGGCAAACAACCACAACCCCCCGGTCAGTCTGGTCGGTCGCTCGTCCAGCACTTATCCCATCTATCAGCTTTGGCTCCTTCCTGCGCCTCCTCCTCCATGGTGGCAGCTTTAATCTTGGCAGCTTCACCCTGCGTCTCCGGCTTCACAGCGGGTTCATCCCCAGTGGCTTTCCCCCTCCTTCCTTCGGCAGCCAATACGATTGCTTTTCCTCTCAGTCAATCGGGTCTCACCTGCTTCCTGATTGGCCGGGAGGAAAATCAGGAAGACAATAGTGATTATTAATTCACTATTGTCACACAACTGGGTAGGCTCAGGGCGCAGTGCTCTGCGCCTCGAGCCCACCCTTTTTTAAGCCAATTAGAGTCTCAGGCTCTAATCATGTGTTTAAAAAAAAGAAACCCCATTGGAATCCATGTGTCCGGTGCCCTGCATGTAGATTAGGGACCAGGCGCATAAACTAAGGGTGGCAGCGCCCCTGCGCCCCTAATGGACGGGCTGCCACTGAATGGCACCAAAAAGTTCCATCTAGGCCACAAGGGAACCAAGAATAATGGCGTAAAAGGATCCTGCAGCTTCCACAAAGGGCCCGGGGTGACCCAGTGCAGCTTAAACGGAAGAAAGACAGGTTAGAAAAAAAATCAACTGATTTATTAACAAAAATCTGGTAGATCAGAATGGGAAGCAGAGGGCACCAGGACAGATACATAACCAGGCCAAGCTGGAGCAGCGGCAGCTCCCGATCTAATAGCTGGCATACAGTGATCTTACTCTAAAAGCCGTAAAAAGAAGCGCCAATGGACAGCATCCTCAGCCGCCTAAGTGTGCTATAAATTTTTGTTATTCTTTTATGCTAACTTGGATCCCGCACTCTTGTTTTGCACAGGGGGTGGCCAATCCTCTCTCTCTTGCAAGACACCTTGACCCAATGTTGATTCAGACAAAGGCTTCGTCTCCACATCTAATACCCCTTTATTGGAATCTAAAAGCCTCATTTAGAATAAGGGGACCCCTGGATATCTACCCTACCCCCTTTTGTGAATGAGTACAGGGTACACCGTCTCTCTTGTTGTTCACAAAACAATTGGAAATCAAATAAAAACATAGACACCTTGAAAAAAAAGTCCTTCATTAAAAATGTCCAATCTCAGTCATGGCATCCAGCAATGTATTGTAGGTGCAGCTTTAATCACAATGAGTGATTCCAGACAGCCTGCAGACAAGATAAACCACTATAATGATGATACCACAATGCTGCTACACCTGGTACAAATGACAGCTCCCTGGCATTGCTGGAATGTCAACAACAGTGGTGGAAAACCTGGATGTCGTCATTGATCAAATATGATCATGACCATATCTGGTCAATGATGTCACCTGAGATCCCTGCTGGCTTGTTTAGAAGCTGGTGGGAATCTATCATTTAGAATAGATCCTAACTCAGCAGGGGATGTGTCAGACCCAAGGCTGGATTAACAGAGGGGCTATTGGAGCTGCAGCTCCGGGCCCTTTCCTTAAGATAGGCCCAGCCCAGTGGTGTGAGTGAGTCACTAATGCTGCCCACCCCTGCTTTGTGTGCAGTGTACACATGATTGATATAAAAATTGTGGGTGGCATCAATATGTAAATCGTGGGTGGCATTGAGCCCTGGTCCACCATCACCTTTGTTGAATGCTGCCAACATTGGGGATGTACAACAAGCCCTGCCTGCCACAGTCACTGAGCCTTCTATCAGCCCGTACTGCAAAGGTGAGCATGAGCAGATAGATGGGGGTTGTCCAGGGGTATACAGAGAAGGGATTACAGTTTGAAGGGTAAACATGACCAAAGAGGGGGTGTGCAGGGGAGGTTGGAGTGCAAAGATGAGCAGAGGCATGTGGAGTTAAGCAGAGATGATGGGTTTGGGGTGCAGGGGATGGTTTGGGGTGGAGAGGTTAGCAGGTGAATTTAGAATGCACAGGTGTACTGAGAGGAGGTGGATAAAAATGCAGATATTAATCAAGAGGCAGGTAAGGGTCTGTCATAGAAAATACCCCTGTTGCATGGTTGGTAAGTGTGAAGCCCTGTACACACGATAGGTTTAACGGATGAAAACAGTCCGATGGATTTTTTTCATCGGACAAACCGATCGTGTGTGGGCCCCATCGGTCTTTTTTCCATCGGTGTTTAAAAATAGAACATGTTTTAAATTTATCCGATGGTTAAAAAACCGATAGCAAATTACTATCGTCTGTGGGGAACTCCATCGAATAAAAAACCCACGCATGCTCAGAATTAAGTTGACGCATGCTCAGAAGCATTGAACTTCATTTTTCTCGGCTCATCGGAGTGTTTTACGTCACCCGCGTTTGGAACGGTCGGTTTTTTGACTGATGGTGTGTAGGCAAGACTGATGAAAGTCAGCTTCATCGGTTTTCCGATGGAAAAATCCATCGGTTAAAAAACCATAGGAAATCCGATCGTGTGTACAGGGCTTAAGGCTCCATTCACATCATGTAGATGTGACAGAGCGAGCACGTTCCCATGCATCGCATGTAGGGCAGCCCCTCCCACTTGTACAGTAATGTGGCTCCACCCACAGTTCATTGTGTCAAAGGAGCCTTCTCTCTCTCACCCCCTTCCACTCTCCTCCTCCCTCGCTCTCTCTCTCTCTCCCCCTATCTTTCTCTCCCTCCTCCCTCCCTCTCTCAATCCCCCCTCCCTCTCTCTCTCCCCCCCTCTCTCTCTCTCCGTCCCTCTCTCTCTCCCCCTCCCTTGCTCTCTCCCCCTCCCTCGCTCTCTCCTCCCTCCCTCGCTCTCCCCCTCCCTCGCTCTCTCTCCCCCTATCTTTCTCTCCCTCCCTCCCTCTCTCTCTCCCCCCTCTCTCCCCCCCTCTCTCTCTCTCTCTCCCTCTCTCTCCCTCTCTCTCTCCCCCTCTCTCGCCCTTTCCCCCCTCCCTCGCTCTCTCTCCCCCTCTATCTCGCTATTCCTCTCACTCTCTCTCTCTCCCCCTCTATTTCTCTAACACTCCCTCCCTCTCTCTCCCCCTCCCCCTCTCTCCCCCTCCCTCCCTCTCCCACCCCTCTCTCTC
The DNA here is from genome assembly GCA_029206835.1 of Rana muscosa. Classification (NCBI taxonomy): domain Eukaryota; kingdom Metazoa; phylum Chordata; class Amphibia; order Anura; family Ranidae; genus Rana; species Rana muscosa. The sequence goes on from CM055125.1 coordinate 379,803,188, forward strand.
TATCCCCCCTCCCTCTCCCCCTCTCTATTTAATTTAGCTTGTTTAAATATTTAATTTGTTTTAACAAATTCATTTTTGCATTTTTATCTTATTTATTTCCATAAAAAGGGCCGCTCAATTCCTCAGCACCAGGCCCATGATGCTCTTAACCACTTACCTACCGGTCACTTGTTCCCCCTCTTCCTGCCCAGGCCAATTTTCAGCTTTCAGCGCTCTCGCACTTTGAATGACAATTGCGCGGTCATGGAACTCTGTACACGTATGACATTTTTAGCATTTTTTCCACACAAATAGAACTTTCTTTTGGTGGTATTTAATCACTCCTGTTTTTTTTTTTTTTTTGCTAAATAAACAAGTAAAGACTGAAAATTTTGAAAAAACCAAAACAAAACATTTTTCATAAGTTTGTTATAAAATTTAGCAAACAGGTAATTTTTCTCCTTCACTGATGGGCACTGATGGTTACTGATAGGTGGCACTGATAGGTGGCACTGATAGGCGGCACTGATAGGCGCTGATTGGTGGCACTGATGGGCACAGATGAGGCGGCACAGATGAGGCAGCACTGATGAGGCAGCACTGATAAGCGGCACTGATGAAGGGGCACTGATGAGGCGGCACTGATGGGCGCTGATTGGTGGCACTGATGAGGTGGCACTGATGGGCACTAATAGGTGGCACTGATTAGGCAGCACTGGTGGGCACTGATCAGGAGGCAATGATGAGGCTGAACTGATAGGTGGCACTGATTGTTGGCACTGATAGGCGGCACTGAAGGGCATTGAGAGGTGGCACTGATAGGCAGCACTGATAGGTGGCACTGATATGTGGCACTGATAGGCGGCACTGAAGGGCACTGATACACACTGATATGTGGCGTTGATAGGCGGCACTGATAGGCACTGGTAGGCGGCACTGGTAGGCGGCACTGATAGGCAGAACTGATAGGTGACACTGATGGGCACTGATAGGCAGCATTGATAGGTCACACTGATGATGAGGCACTGATAGGCATTGATTAGCAGCACTACTGAGCACTGATAAGTGGCACTGGTGGGCACTGATTAGCAGCACTGGTGGGTAATGGTGGGACCGATGTTCCTTTAACAGAAGCCGGTTACCAGCTTTCTTCTTCTCTCCTCACGCTGTGAACTCGATAAAGGGCTTCTATTAACATCCTGAATTCAGCTGTCAATGACTGACAGCTGATCACATGGTAAAGGGCCGATGTAATTGGCCCTTTACCCCCGATCACAGAGCGCGCTGCCCGTGTCCCGCAGGGGACATGCAGGCAGCGCGAGCATGGGAGGACGTCCATGCACGCCCCCTCCTGGCATTGTAAGCCCATGCTGTAGCCATCTTTCAGCTTATAGCGTGGGGGGGAACTGGTTAATCCGGCCCTGGTCAGACCTCTGCAGAGAGACCGCTGCTTCCACACAGAGAGCAAGGGTCCTTCTCTGTAGCATGCTGACAGGGAACAGGCTTTACTACTGAGGCTGTGGCTGCTTACTAAAAAAATAAATAAATAAAAAATCAACCGTAAGACTTTGCACACCTTTTGCTTTAATGCACTTGGAATGAATTCAGCTGATTAAAACTGAAAGTTCATTTGGGCTTTAATGTGCCACCTTGCACTTACACATCCTCCAATACTCTGCGGTGTATATTCCCACCTGGAGAGGGTTCTGCCAGAACACTGACACAATAAAGCAGCGTGTGATGCTAAGCGTCATAGGTGGTAATTGCCTCCTGGCCTGTGTATATATATATATTTTTTTTTATGGCTGCTTTTCACATCTGCCAAAAGTGCCGCATCGACACGGAGACAATTCACCTTCAAGTGCTCACGTCTTCCTTTCAAACAAGGTGAAGTAACGCTGACTGTCTAAACCCGGAGAAGAGCTGAGCTGGCATCTAAAAAACCTGAACAAGTGATCTACGCTTTATAGTATAAATGAGATTTTATCTTCTTGAAAAATAATGCATTCATGAAAGCCCAGCTCCAGGAATTAGAAAGAAATCGACCATTGCAGCCCCCCCCCCAACCTTCACTATTATGTCTAGGGGTGCCATAATATTGAGTAAATGCTTACCTTATTCCATGCTCCAGGACTAGGGTGACCACATTTCCAAACTGCCATTCAGGGACACACCCTGTCTCACCTTCCCCAAAAAAAGATGAGGGGGGGGGAAATGTAGTCTCGGGGTTGATGGGGAATTTGGCGGCGGGTTATTGGTCAGGTGAATGTGCCACTTGCCACCAGATGCAGTGCCGTTTGCCACCCATAGCCTGCCACCAGATGCAGTGCTCCTGTCACTCCCTCTGCATGAGCCGCGTGCGTAGAAGGAAGGGAGTGGCGTCACTATCTGGAGAGTGAAGATCACACCAGTCCCTGCTGCTTGCCGCTGGGTGCTGGAGAAGAAGGAGGTGCCGAGGTGGGTGGGGACAGCAGTGCTGCACTAGGCGCAGGCCTCACTGTCTGAGAGTAAATTGTCACTGGTTGCAAGATGCCAGGCAGCGCTGGCCCTAGCAACCAGTTCCAGAAATGTAGTTATTAGTTAGTAGGGGGTAGCTGTGTCCTCCATTTCATTCCGGGACATTGTATTGTCCCAGATTGAAGGTGCCCGGGACCCAGGACAGACATGTCAATTACGGGACAGTCCCGGGCAATCCGGGACACGTGGGCATCCTAAGGGTGACCAGACATCCCGGGTTTCTGGGGACAGTCCCCAGATTGAGGACACTGTCCTCGGACCAAGTCTGTCCCCGGTTTTGTCCCCAGATTGGATTTGAACAGGGACTGGGGCAATTTCAAAGACAGACCGTGCAGAATCTAGCTTAGGGGGGTGTATTTTTTCCATTATCTGTGCCCCTTTCTGATGATCATGTGCTGGTCGGAGCGGAGGGAATATTTCTTCAGTTTCGGGTGAATTCAGCTCCGCTCGCATGTTCTTCTGCCTTGGCTCAAGTCCCGGCCAGCCGCCTGCCTATCTCCTTGCCATCCCTGGTGTAGTGATCTTCCTCCGCTACCCACCCAGTAGTAGCCGGGGGTACGGAGAGTGAGACTTGACAGGCTGTGATGCGGGCGGCGGTGGTGACAGGCAGAGAGTCACTGATTGCCACTATTACTAGTAAAAAAAAAATGTTGGGTGAGAGTGGAAACTGCGAGCCAGGCCTTCTCACCCAACATCAGTGCCTGACCTCACAAATGTACTTCTGGAAGAATGGTCAAACATTCCCATAGACACACTCCTAAACCTTGTGGACAGCCTTCCCAGAAGAGTTGAAGCTATTATAGCTGCAAAGGGTGGGCCAAATCAATATTGAACCCTACGGACTAAGACTGGGATGCCATTAAAGTTCATGTGCATGTAAAAGGCAGGTGTCCCAATACTTTTGCTAATATAGTGTATGTCATAATTTCCTGATTGCAGAGAGAGACTACTTCTGAATGCAGAGGATTGTGGGATATATAGTCTGAAGGGCTGGGATTTCTATGGACATGCTGCAAACTACAAGTACCAGCTGGCTGGAGAGAAGAGGAATTCTGGGTTAGAAGATAAATAGAATGATCTGGGGAGGGGCTCGCTCTCTTGCGAGCCCGACCTACAGCTGCAGAGCAGGGACAAGGCTGTTCCGGTAGATATGAGCGGGCGCTACGGCCTGGACGGCGTGGAGTGCTTTCCATGAGTGAGCCTTATCCCTGGAGACAGGCCCTCAGCTACCCGGCTTCCATCGGTAGTTTGGTTATCCGGAGCCACTTTCACCTGCACCGACACCGCTGAATCCCTGGGTTGTCCAATCGGCGTCTCTCATCTCATCTGACTACAGGTCTTACAAGAGCCTGTTCTGGATGCCCTCTTCCCAAGAGCTTTGATAGCTCCAGGATTGGTGAGCGGGCAGAAGCCTGCCATTAACATTCTATTCAGAGACACTGCATGTAGACACCTTTATCCTTTCCTTCCCACACCCAAGGCTTTCCCAGAGAGACACCTTGCTTGTTACTTCCACTGTGGCTGGTCGCCATTACACAGCAATATTTTAGGCCACTTCATAGCTAGCTGAAGATCTTGGACAACTTACCTCAAGAACTACCCCCTCCCCCCCAAAAAAAATAATAAAAAAGAATCAGCTTATAACACCTGCTCATCCCAAAGGGGAATTCTTTTTCAGGTTGCGCTTATTGTGCCTTCTATTCCATTTCGCCGGTGACATTGGGGTTTATAGGGAGCTGTTTGACAAAAAGTCTTTCTTTTCTCTCTTATACTGTACCTGGGTCTGGATCGTAGGTTCTCCTAGGTTATTATTGTTATTGACATCTCATTGTATATTTTCTGTAATTCTGTTTAACCACTTCAATACCATGCACTTATACACCTTCCTGCCCAGGCCAATTTTCAGCTTTCAGCGCTGTCGCAATTTGAATGACAATTGCGCGGACATGCAACACTGTACCCAAACAGTAGGATTTTTAAAACAGCTTACCTGTAAAATCCTTTTCTTGGAGTACATCACGGGACACAGAGCAGCATAGTCATTACTATGTGGGTTATATAGAATTACCTTCAGGTGCTGGCACTGGCAACTTCCAAAACAGGAAGTACCCTCCCCTATATAAGCCCCTCCCATCCGGGAGTACCTCAGTTTTGTAGCAAAGCAATACGTGTCCCCAAAAGAGGGGTGGGAGCTCTGTGTCCCGTGATGTACTCCAAGAAAAGGATTTTACAGGTAAGCTGTTTTAAAAATCCTACTTTCTTGTTCATACATCACGGGACACAGAGCAGCATAGTCATTACTATGTGGGACGTCCCAAAGCAATGCCAAATGAGGGGGGGGATACACCATACATAAGCTGGGCGCCATCAGGCATGAGGATCTTTTGCGGCCTGCAACACACTGCGCCCAAAGGCGACATCCTCCTGACTTCTAACGTCCACCTGGTAGAACCTAGTAAACGTGTGTACTGAAGACCATGTTGCGGCCTTACAAATTTGAGCCAGGGAGGCCTGGTGATGCACTGCCCATGAAGTTCCAACTACTCTCGTGGAGTGCACCCTAACTTTGAACGGAGGCGGTCTACTTCTCAAGCATAGGCTTGTATTATGACCTGTCGAATCCACTTGGCTAAAGTAGATTTTGATGCTGCCTGACCCTTTCTGGGGCCTTCCGGCAGAACAAACAAAGAATCCGTTCTACGAATCTGAGCAGTGGCTTTTAGATAAGCTTTAACTGCTCTTACTACATCCAAAGAATGCAATAACTTTTCCTCTACCGAGCTTGGTTTGGGGAAAAAAGAAGGAAGAACCACATCCTGGTTCAAGTGAAACCTCGATACCACCTTAGGAAGAAAGGCTGGATGAGGGCGTAATACTACTCTGTCCTTATGAATAACCAGATATGGCTCTTTACAGGACATGGCGGCTAATTCCGACACTCTTCTAGCCGAGCATATGGCTACTAAAAATATCAATTTTCTGGTGAGTAGAACCAAGGAAATGTGCCGCAAAGGTTCAAATGGCTGCTTCTGCAGAACCGACAGAACCAAATTTAGATCCCATGGGCATATGGGAGCTTTAATCGGTTGAATAATACGAGTCACACCTTGCATAAAGGATTTGACAAGTGAATGCATAGCCAGGGGCCTTTGAAATAGTATTGATAAGGCCGAAACCTGGCCCTTGATAGTACTTAAGGCAAACTTCCTGTCTACAGCCCACTGCAGGAAGTCCAGAATTCTGCCTATAACGTACTTACGTGGATGCCATTTTCTGGCCTCGCACCAAGTGATGTACGCCTTCCAAACTCTATAGTAGATCTGCCTGGATACAGGCTTCCTGGCATTGATTATAGTTGATACCACAGAGTTAGAGAGACCTCTCTTCTTTAGGATGTGGGATTCAATAGCCAGGCCGTTAAACTTAGAGTTAGTAAGGAAGGGTGGTATATTGGTCCTTGCGAAAGCAGGTCCGGTCGACGTGGAAGGGTCCAAGGACTCCCCACAGACATTTTGATGATCTCCGCGTACCAGGCCCTTCGGGGCCACGCTGGAGCCACCAGGATCACCGGCTTCTTTTCCAACCTGACTCTGCGAAGGAGTCGAGGCAACAATTGTAGCGGAGGGAATGCATATATCAGTCTGAACTGATCCCAAGGGAACACCAGAGCATCCGCGCCGCAAGCGAGGGGATCCCTTGTCCGGGAGACAAATCTGTCCACCTTTGCGTTGAATCTGGATGCTAGCAGATCTACATCCGGTGTTCCCCACCGCTGACATATTGCTCTGAAGACCTCGGGATGAAGGGACCATTCCCCTGGGCATAACTGTTGGCGACTCAGAAAGTCCGCCTTCCAATTCTCCACCCCTGGAATGAAGACAGCTGATATACATGGGACATGCTTTTCTGCCCATTCCAGGATGTGACTTACTTCCCTCTGGGCTGCACGACTCCTGGTGCCTCCCTGATGATTGATATATGCCACTGCTGTGGCATTGTCTGATTGAATTCTGACAGGGGACCCTTGGAGTCTGGATGTCCAGGCTACTAGGGCATACCGGGCTGCTCGTATCTCTAAGAGATTGATGGGCAGGGTTCTTACTACATTTGACCATCTGCCCTGGAGAGACCATTGCTCCAGTACTGCCCCCCAGCCTATAAGGCTGGCATCTGCAGTGACCACCTTCCAGGATATCGGACTGAAGGGTTTTCCCTTCTGGAGATTCTGGGGGATCAACCACCAGCAGAGACTCTTCCGAACGGAAGGGGACAAAGCCATCGGGAAGTCTAGAGCCTGAATCTTTCCGTTCCAGGCTGACAATATGGCCCTCTGTAAATTCCTTGAGTGGAATTGGGCGTATGGCACAGCTTCGAATGATGCTACCATCTTTCCTAGCAGCCTCATGCACAGGCGTATGGACGGCTGTCTTTTTGCATAAAGCAGACGGACCAAGCCCCTCAGAGAGGATACCTTTTCTAGAGGTAAGAAAATCTTCCTCTGGTCTGAATCCAGCCGTAGCCCTAGATATACCAGGTTTTTCACTGGCTGTAGGGCTGACTTGTCCCGGTTGATGACCCAACCGTGAGATTCTAGATACTTGATTGTATCGACAATTACCACTTCTAGCTTGGCAACTGAGTGGTCCATCAACAACAGGTCGTCTAGGTATGCCATTATCGTTACACCTCGTGTTCTTAGATCGGCCAACAGTGGGGCCAGAATTTTTGTGAACACTCGTGGTGCTGTGGCCAGACCGAAAGGTAAGGCTCTGAACTGAAAATGGCGCCCTTCTACTGCAAAGCGTATAAATTTTTGATGACCTGGAAAGATGGGAACATGCAAGTAAGCATCTTTGATGTCGATCGAGGCTAACCATTCCTCCCCCTGTAGGGCAGCGGTGACCGATCGGATTGACTCCATCCGGAAAGACCGGACGTTTAGAAATTTGTTTAGACTCTTTAGGTCCAATATGGGTCTTATGTCCCCGTTTGGCTTCGGGACTGTGAAAAGGTTTGAGTAGAAACCCAACCCCCACTCTTCCATAGGAACCTCCATAATTACTCCTTGGAGCAATAGTTGTTCTAACGCCAATAGGAGAGACCCTCTTTTCAGAGGGTCTCTTGGCATGCCTGACCACATAAAATGGGAAGGAGGAGACTCTTTTAACTCCAACTTGTATCCCCGAGTTACTGCGGAGAGCACCCATCTGTCTTTGATCGTCTCCCGCCAGGTCTCTGTGAACAACTGAAGTCTTCCCCCCACCCGTTTGAGTGGGGGCAGCCCTTCATAGGCTTGACTTGGAGGCTGGTTTAGTACCCCTTCGGATCCAGGGTTTCTTATTACCCTGTGACTGTCCCTGATTTTTACCCCCTGAGTTTGACTGAGGAGGCCGTCGGAACTGCTTAGTAGCAGACGTCGCAGGGATAGGAGAGGTAGTCCTCTTAAAAGATGGACCCCTAGACCTCTTCTTACTCGGTAAGAGAGTACTTTTACCACTGGAAATCTTCTGGATATACTTATCCAGGTCCTCGCCAAAAAGGCGTTCCCCATGAAATGGGAAGCTAACTAAGAGCTTCTTACAGGGAGCTTCAGCAGACCAGTTTTTGAGCCACAGAAGCCTACGCATATGTACCAAAGACAGCGTGAGGCGGGAGGCCTGATGGATAGAATCCTTGATGGCGTCAACCGCAAAGCATAATGCTCTAGGCAGATCAGCCAGAGCCTGGGCCTGCTGGTCTGGCAAATCCCTCAGGACCATTTTCATCTGATCCTTTAAAGCTTGGCAGACCCCAATAGCTGCCACTGCTGGCTGTGTAACAGCCCCTGCTGTGGAAAAAGCAGATTTTAATAAAGATTCCAATTTTTTATCTACTGGATCTTTGAACATTTGAACATTATCTACTGGGCATGTCAGTGATTTGTTCACAGAAGAGATGGCTGCATCCACCGTAGGAACATTCCATCTCTGGGTGAACTTTTCCTCCATGGGATAGATCACCGGAAATTTCTTAGGCGGAACAAATAGTTTATCAGGATGTTCCCAGTCCTGGTATATAAGTCCTTCCAATAATGGATGTATTGGAAAGGAGCAATTAACCTGGGGAGCTTTTAGCGACCCCAATGAGGAGACAGCAGTAGTTGATGGTTCAACAAGAGGCATTTTAAATGCAGATCGAACCATGTCAGTTAGGGTCTGGACCCACAATCTTTCAGTCTGTGATGCTGAAAATGGTTCATCTACTGTCGATTCCTCAAAAACAGAGTTAACCTCCTCCTGATCCCCTTCAGGTAGGTCGGTCCCTTCCTGGGACTGTTGCTCTGCCAACAGGCACTCTAATGGAGGTGATGGAGATCTGGCGCGCTTTCTTTCCTGCAGAGAAGAAGCGATCAATGCTGCCAATCTCTGCTCCAATCCCTCCAGAGTTGAGGAAAAAACCTCCTCTGTTATATATGCAGGAGCAGGTGGACTGAGGACAGCCGCAGTACCTGGCACTCCCGGGGGTTCCTTATGGGTATTAACCTCTGATTTCTCAGGGGAGGAGGGTGCAGATGACTGCTCCAGATCCTCAGAGCCCGATGGAGACCCCCTACACTTCCTGAGAGGTATATCTCTGAGTTTTTTAGGCGGCATATTCCTTAGTTCAAAGCTGAGGTATTCCAGCCGCAATACACCCCTTTACTGAAATAGTCTAATGCAATTTGCTGCTATGTACATCAGTGGGTGTCTACTAATGTGTCTTTCTGGGGATGCCTGTATCAACCGCCCGCTGTAAGCCCCTATACCATGCTACCAGCTCCTTTTCATGCTCTGTGTCCATAGCAAGCAGCGTGGACTGAGTCCTTTTATCTTGCTGGGACGCCCGCACATGCGCAGAAGCGCTGGGCGCACAGAGCGCGTCATCCGCCAGGCTCCTCCCACTTTTTTGAAGCTAAATCTATAAAAAGAAAGCGTGTGTGTGCGCGCGCGCGCGTGCACGTGTGCGCTCTTGGCGCCCTGTAGGGCGAGGAGCCAGGGTCCCTGTTTCACCAGGACTCGGGGATGGAAGGAAACTACTTGGCAGCATGACAGAGGAATGCAGCTTCCCTGATAGAGAGCTCACTCATCTGCCTGGACTTTCACCATGGAAGGAATAGTCCCAAGAAAAAAAGACGTTCCACAGCGGCCTCTAGTGGACAAACACAGGTACCGCACTTTTGTCTCTTTTTTTTTTTTTTTTTAAAACCTCCTTTATGAAAAACATTCCCAGGTTTACAGTTTTTAAAACTTCCTTTATGAAAAAACATTTCTAGGATTTCTTAGGCATATACAGCTATTAGCGGGAATACCTTTTAGGTAACAGGCAGAAAGACATATTAGGCTTGGGGGTCCCCTCAATAGAACCAAGTTCCTGAGGGGCCCCCACTTACCTTTTCCCCGCCTCAGGACTTTGTTTGGTCCACAAAAGCCCAAACTTCACCTCTCACGGCAGGCATTGTACTAGACCTTCAGGGACCGGGTTCCCAAGGATTCCACTCCCCTGGACCTGTATAGCACCCTGCACAGATAGCCTCTTGGTTTTGGGTATGACCAGAGCTCTGGATCCCAGGGTCCAGCCCTCCTAAGAGAGGCATTACAGGCAAAACCTTGCTCTTCTCTGCAAGGCCCGGGTACCGACCGTTTAGCTATGAAGCTTTTTTGGTTGGATCCGGAATAGCTTGCTAAGGCCCAGAGAACCTGTACACAAGCCCAGATGAATACATGTTAACCTTGGCCAACACCTTAGACACTGGCAAAAAACTGAGGTACTCCCGGATGGGAGGGGCTTATATAGGGGAGGGTACTTCCTGTTTTGGAAGTTGCCAGTGCCAGCACCTGAAGGTAATTCTATATAACCCACATAGTAATGACTATGCTGCTCTGTGTCCCGTGATGTATGAACAAGAAAAATGTTTTATCATTTTGTTCCCACAGATAGAGCTTTCTTTTGGTGGTATTTGATCACCTCCGCGATTTTTATTTTTTGTGCAACAAATAAAAAAAGAGCGAAAATTTTGGAAAAAAAAAAATATTTTTCTTTGTTTCTGTTAATTTTTTTGTAAATAAGTACATTTTCTTCTTCAATGACGGGCACTGATATGGCTGCACTGATGGGCACTGATAAGGCAGCACTGATGGGCACCGATGAGGTGGCACCAATGAGGTGGCACTGATGAGGTGGCACTGATGGTCACTGATAGGCAGCACTGATATGCGGCACTGATGGGCACTCATAGGTGGCACTGATGGGCACTCATAGGCGGCACTGATGGGCACTCATAGGCAGCACTGATGAGTACTTATGGGTGGCACTGATAGGTGGCACAGAATGGCACTGATAGGTGGGCACTGATGGGCACTGATAGGTGGCATTGATGGACACTGGTGGGTGGCACTTGTGACACTGGTGAGTGGCATTGCTGGGCATCACAAATTTTGTTGGTGCCATGATGGTGCCAGTCAGTGCCCATTTGTGGGCACTGATTGGCATATGTTATCAATACATTTGTACATGTGGATGGCCATGGGGGACTTACCTGGCCATCCACATGTTAGGTGCTTCCCTGGTGGTCCTGGGCGGCATCCTGGTGGTGGTCCAGTGTGGGCATCCGAGGGGGGGGCAGCACTGATAAACAATCAGCGCAAACCCCCCCTGTCAGGAGAGCCGCCGATCGGCTCTCCTCTACTCGCGTCTGTCAGACACGAGTGAGGAAAAGCCGATCAACGGCTCTTCCTGTTTACATCGTGATCAGCCGTGATTGGACACGGCTGATCACGGGGTAAAGAGCGTCCACCCGAGGCTCTTTACCGAGATCGGTGTTGCGACGTGTCAGACTGACACACCGCACCACCGATTGCTGCGATCACCCAGTCAGGATAACTGAACCACCGCCCGGCTGTCATTTTGCTATAGGCCGGGCGGGAAGTGGTTAATGCTAAAGTTCGCAATTTGAGGAATATTTACATTCTTCTTTCTTTGGTTTATTCTAGTAAAATACGCATTTGCCATTTCTATTGTTTCTCCGGTGTCTTTTTCAAGTGCACATTTGCATCTCAAAAAATTTGAATATCATCAAAAAGTTAATTTATTTCAGTAATTCCATTTAAAAAGTGAAACTCCATATATTTTATATGGAAAAAAAAGGGGAGTTATACCAACTAGAGATAAACAACATCTATATACAGCTGCAACAAAAACCATCAAATATCTCTATGGTGCAAAAACAATTATATAAACATAAGTTGCGCTCGTAATTGTGACATATATATTGAAAAAAGTTAATTGATGAGAAAATAAAAACAATTAAGTCAGTGACATATATAGTGAGAAAAAATTAATAGTGAGAAAAATTTATAGTGAGAAAAAATTAATTAATGGAAAAATAAAAAACAATTAAGTCCATATATCAAAAAAGATAGTGAAAACAATGATGATGGAAAGTCCAAAGAAGAAGTAAGATCCAGAGTCCATCCACCTTCACCAAGAAACAGAAGAAGAGGAAGGGGGGTAAGGGAAAATCCCCAATTAAAGATAAATCCCACTCTGTGTGTGGGAGCCCTTACCCGAACTGGTGGACCCCCTAAAGAGCAAGGTCATAAACACCAGCAGATTAAGCCCTCTGCAGGGACAGATGGATCTCCCGTGTCACCGGAATCCTCGTAGTGTGATCAGAACTCCTCCGTGATGCTCAATAGGGAAAGAGCAGAGACTCCAATATAAGGATACACACTCTGACCGAAAGCCATGAGTGCGGAGGGACAAGGAACTCCAATAGTGTGATATTGTAAAAAAAATAGCCTTTATTGCTTAAAAGGAACGAGCTGTAACAACCGCATAATACATAAAAATAGCCGGCAAGCTTTAAAACTAACAAACACCCGTGTACCGGGGTCACCTGGTGCGTAATAGCGTCAGTACGTAACATGTGTCGTCATACGTGACGTCTTCCTGGGGATATTTTATATAGATGCGTTACACACAGAGTGATGCATTTCAAGCATTTCTTTCTTTTAATTTTGATGATTATGGCTTACAGCGAGTGAATATCCAAATTTCAGTATCTCATAAAATTTGAATATTACATAAGACCAATAAAAAAAGGATTTTTAATACAGAAATGTTGACTTACTGAAAAGTATGTCCATGTACAGTATAGTATGCATGCAATACTTGGTCGGGGCTCCTTTTGCATGAATTACGGCATCAATGTGGCGTGGCATGGAGGTGATCAGCCTGTGGCACTATTGAGGTGTTATGGAAGTCCAGGTTGCTTTGATAGCGGCCTTCAGCTCATCTGCATTGTTGGTTCTGGTGTCTCTCATCTTCCTCTTGACAATACCCCACAGATTCTCTATGGGGTTTAGATCAGGTGAGTTTGCTGGCCAATCGAGCACAGTGATACCATGATCATTAAACCGGGGATTGGTACTTTTGGCAGTGTGGGAGGTGCCAAGTCCTACTGGAAAATTAAATCAGCATCTCCATAAATCTGGTCAGCAGAGAGAAGCATGAAGTGCTGTAGAATTTCCCGGTAGAGGGCCTGAGCTGACTTTGGACTTGATAAAGCACAGTGGACCAACACCAGCAGATGACATGACTCCCCAAATCATCACAGACTGTGGAAACTTCACACTGGACCTCATGCAACTTAAATTCTGTGCCTCTCCACTCTTCCTCCAGACTCTGGAACATTAAATTCCAAATGAAATGCAAAATTTACTTTCATACAAAAAGAGGACTTTGGACCACTGAGCAACAGTTCAGTCCTTTTTCTCCTTAACCCAGGTAAGACGTTTCTGACGTTGTCTCTGGTTCAGGAGCGGCTTGACACAAGGAATGCGACATTTGTAGCCCATGTCCTGGATACGTCTGTGTGTGGTGGCTCTTGAAGCACTGACACCATCCGTAGTCCACTCCTTGTAAGTCTCCCCCAAATTCTTGAATGGCCTTTGCTTCACAATCCTCTCAATCCTCTCATTGCTTCACAATCCTCCCTGTTGTTTGTGCACCTTTTCCCACCACATTTTTTCTTCTACTAAACCTTCCATTAATATGCTTGGATACAGCACTCTGTGAACAGCCAGCTTCTTTAGCAATGACCTTTTGTGACCTACCCTCCTTGTGGAGGGTGTCATTGACTGTCTTCTGGACAACTGTCAAGTCAGCAGTCTTCTCCATGATTGTGTATCATACTGAACACGACTGAGAGACCATGAGTTTACAATATTAAACTTTTTCACAAAAATTAAATTTTTTGAGATACTAAATCTTGGGTTTCACTAGCTGTAAGTAGGGATGAGCCGAACACCCCCCAGTTCGGTTTGCAGCAGAACATGCGAACAGGAAATAAATTTGTTCGAACATCCAAACACCGTTAAAGTCTATGGGACACGAACATGAAAAACCTAAAGTGCTCATTTTAAAGGCTTATATGCAAGTTATTGTCATAAGTGTTTGGGGACCCGGGTCCTGCGCCAGGGGACATGTATCAATGCAAAAAAAAGTTTTAATAACGACTGTTTTTTTGGGAGCAGTGATTTTTATAATGCTTAAAGTGAAACAATAAAAGTGAAATATTCCTTTAAATTTCGTACCTGGGGGGGGGGGGGGTGGTGGTGTATAGTATGCCTGTAAAGTAGCGATTGTTTCCCATGCTTAGAACTGTCCCTGCACAAAGTGTCATTTCCGAAGAAAAAAAAGGAATTTAAAAGCACTCGCGGCTATAATGAATTGTCGGCTCCCGGCAATACAGAGAAAAGTCATTGAAAGTCATTGATAAAAAATAAAAAATGCGTGGGGGTCACCCCAAATTCAATTACCAGGCCCTTCAGGTCTGGTATGGATATTAACCTCCCTAGCGGTAATCCCGAGCGTGACTCGGGGTTGTTTTTTTATGCTAGGATCGGTAACCCCGAGTCACGCTCGGGGTAGACATTGCAGAGCTCGCAGCGGAGTTTCCTTACCTTCTCCTGGCGATCCAGCGATGATGTCCTCTGCTGTGATCGCCAGCGAGACCTCCGGCGAGTGTCGGCACTTTCGACCACATCTGACTTCCTAGTTCCGTTCCCTGCGAGCCGCAGCGGCGCAAGGGAGCGGAACTGGGCGGCAAATTCAAAAAGGTAAACACATAGTATACATACAGTATACTGTAATCTTGCAGATTACAGTACTGTATGTAATAATTACACACACCCTTTGTCCCTAGTGGTCTGCCCAGTGTCCTGCATGCACTTTTATATAATAAAAATCGTTCTTTCTGCCTGGAAACTGGGGATTGTCCATAGCAACTAAAAAGTGTCCCTTTATGTCAAAAGTGGTTTTAGACCAGCTAGAAAGCAGCGATAATAAATTAGAATCACTCGCAGAATTGAGCGATAGTGATTTGTGGGGAAATTCGTCATCAAACACTAAATCTAATGACAGCGACAATTCTGCAACTGAGCAAATTTCAGTGTTTTTGATTTGATTACATTATTGAATAATTTTTATTATAATTAGATTACTATTTTTTATAATTATTTATAGTTATTTATTATATTATAATTTATAATTTTGTGTTTCATATTTATCATACCCGGGATGTTTACTAGACTCTGGTTTGGTCAGGTTTAAGTAAGTAATTACTAAGAATCGCAGGCCTATAATACATAACACCAAATTTTCATGCAAAATAATTGTACCGCTTTTGGTACATAATTCCAGAAAGAATCATACCGCCAGGGAGGTTAAGGGGAACCCTGTGTCAATTTTTTTTTTTTTAAATGACGTGGGGTTTTCCCCAAATATCCATACCAGACCCTTCAGGTCTGGTATGGATTTTAAGGGGAACTCCATGCCAAATTTTAAAAAAAAAATGACGTGGAGTTCCCCTCAAAAATCCATACCAGACCCTTTATCCGAGCACGCAACCTGGCAGGCCGCAGGAAAAGAGGGGGGACGAGAGAGCGCCCCCCCTCCTGAACCGTACCAGAGGGGGGCGGGGTCACCCGCACGTCACTGGGGAAGCCCGAGTTTCCCCTTGTGTCAGAGGGAGAAGGGGTCACGTGACGGGTGGCCCTGTCCTCAGCTACATAAGAGACCTGTTAGGCTGCCGGGATTCCCGGGTGTCTCCGGTGGAGACAGGATGCTTGCTGTGCCTCGCTGCGCTGGACATCTCATCGTTGGAGCCTGGACCTGGAGAGGAGAGATCATCCATCGCTGGACCCCGGAGAGGAGATCACCCATCGTAGGATACCGACAGCGTTGGAGTGGAGACTGAGAGTGGATTACCACCGCTGGAATCTTTTTTTTTTTAATAAAGGACTTATCCCAACGGCGTCTGTGTGTTTTTTTTTACAATTTTTTACACTTAGTTTGTGAAATAATAGGGGTATAATGTACTACTTACCAATTCACATGGGGGGGCCGGGATCTGGGGATCCCTTTTGTTATAGAGGTCTTCCAGATTCCGATAAGCCCCCCCGCCCGCAGACCCCCACAACCACCGGGCAAGGATTGGGGCGATGAGGCCCTTGTCCCCATCAACATGGGGACATGGTGCTTTGAGGGGTCACAGACCCCCAAAGTATCCTCCCCATGTTGAGGGCATGTGGCCTGGTACGGTTCAGGAGGGGGGCGCTCTCTCGGCCCCCCCCCTCTTTTTCTGCGGCCTGCCAGGTTGCGTGCTCAGGTAAAGGGTCTGGTATGGATTTTTGGGGGGAACTCCACGCCATTTTTTTTTTTACATTTGGTTGGAGTTCCCCTTAAAATCCATACCAGACCTGAAGGGTCTGGTATGGATATTTGGGGGGAACCCCACGTAATTTTTTTTAAAAAATTGACGCAGGGTTCACCTTAATATCCATACTAGACCTAAAGGGGCTGGTAATTGAATTTGGGGGGACCCCCACGCATTTTCTTTTTTTTTATCAATGACTTTCATTGACTTTTCTCTGTATTGCCGGGAGCCGACAATTCATTAATAGCCGCGAGTGCTTTTAAATTACTTTTTTTCCTTCAGAAATGACACTTTGTGCAGGGACAGTTCTAAGCACGGGAAACAAGCGCTACTTTACAGGCATACTATACACACCCCCTAGGTATGAAATTTAAAGGAATATTTCACTTTTATTGTTTCACTTAAGCATTATTAATATCACTGCTCCCGAAAAAACGTATTCTCTCTTTGAATGTTGTCAGAACCAGTGTTGTAACTAACGCCGTTTAAATAAACGGCGTTAGGTAACGTAGCCACTTTTTGGTGTAACGAGTAATCTAACTGATTACTCTTACCCTCGTGGCACCGCCGTTCCCATTACTTGGGCGGCGTTACCCTAATTACATCTACTCGCCGCAGCCGCCGCGAGTAGATGTAATGTAAGTCTAACTAACTGCAAACCACCGTCTGCCTACCTGAACAGCGTGTCATGCAGACAGACGGCGGCCATTGCAGTCTTCAAAAGCCGCCTCTCCAGAGTCCTCGCCGCCTGTGATAGGTGGAACACTCAATTTCCCAGAAGGCAGTGTTCCGCCTATCACGGACATCCTCCCATCCCCGTCTGTGTTATGAGGATGAGAGGATGTCCGTGATAGGCGGAACACTGCCTGCTGGGAAATTGAGTGTTCCACCTATCACAAATAAGGAGGACTGGAGGAGGCGCGGCTTTTGAATAATAGAATGGCCGCCGGGAGTCTCGGGACGCCGCCGATCTGAGGTACCGTAACCGTAACACACAGGCACAGTGAGGCATGGGGCACAGTGAGGCATGGGGCACAGTGAGGCATGGGGCACGGGCACAGTGAGGCATGGGCAAAGAGTGAGGCACGGGCACAGTGAGGCATGGGGCAGGGGCACAGTGAGGCATGGGCATAGTGAGGCACGGGCACAGTGAGGCATTGGGCACAGTGAGGCTGCGGCATGGGCACAGTGAGGCATGGGGCACAGTGAGGCATGGGGCACAGGCACAGTGAGGCATGGGCACAGTGAGGCATGGGGCACAGTGAGGCATGTGGCACAGTGAGGCATGGGGCACAGTGAGGCACGGGCATAGTGAGGCACGGGCACAGTGTGGAATTGGGCACAGTGAGGCTGCAGCATGGTCACAGTGAGGCATTGGGCACAGTGAGGCTGCGGCACGGGCACAGTAAAGCATGGGGCACAGTGAGGCTGGGGGACAGTGAGGCACGGGCACAGTGAGGCATTGGGCACAGTGAGGCATGGGCACAGTGAGGCACAGAGAGGCACAGTGAGGCATGGGCACAGTACCAATATTATTTGTTATCCCTCCTATTATTTTTATACACTGAAAAAATTACATATATATCATCCTTCTTCCGCCCCGCCCCCACCCCCACCCCCTGTGCATATATAATATAACCAATATAGTTACTTTGCTGAGTAACTAGTTACTTTTCCTATGTAGTAACTGAGTTACTAACTCACTTACTTTTTGGGAGAAGTAATTTGTAACTGTAACTAATTACTTTTTTAGAGCAAGATGAACAACACTGGTCAGAACCCAGGCTGTCAGACGTGTTGGGAGGCTTGCAAGGTCAGGGCAACCTTTGGGGACAGTCATCTTCAAGCGGTCCTTATGGGGTGGCACTACAGTAATAATGCCTGTTCCTGCAAAACCTAGACCAGACTTTCTCAACCTTTTTAAACTAGTGCAGTGGTCCCTAAACTGTGGCCCACAGGCCGGATACAGCCCTTTACCCGCCTTTCTATAGCCCATGGGATGCAATTCCTCCCACTGACACCAAGGATGGAGAATAATTTCTCCAATTGACACCAACAATGGGGCAACACTCCTCCTATTGATGCCAACAATGGGGCGCTATTCTTCACACTATTACCAATGATAGGACATTGTTTACCCCCACTGATTCTGGGGCATTTTGTACTTCCATTGGCCACAGTCTGGCCTCCTAAGGTCTAAAGGACAGTAAACTGGCCCTTTGTTTAGAAAGTTTTGAGACCCTTACCCTAGAGGAACCCTTGAAATAGTTTTCAGGTCTCAGGGAACCCCTGCTAAAACCAGTTCATTGGAGCTTATTGTGAAGAATGTCCTCCTAACAGAGAGTTAAAAAGATTATTTTAATGAAAGGAAAGTAGTGTTGGAAACATGTAAGCCGTGTCTCCCTTGCTTGTACATGTAGTGCTTCTCATGTTCTTCATGGTTTTATGTGAATAAAGGCATTTGGATCTCTGTTTGGTGTGCAGCCACCCGGACTTTCCTTTCATTATTTCTTCAGCTGCAACTGGGCGAGCACCCTGCAGTGAGGAGATCATACTGTTGGAGCCGGCTCACCTTTGAGCAGCCGTGGACATCTTGTTTGTTGTACCTAGAAAGATTATTGGTGTCTTGCTGCTCTGGTTACCAAGTGGCGTTGACCTTGGAAATAGGCAGACAACCTCAAATGGGATGTCATTCAGTCACAGCTCAAGGAAGTCCTAGTGTCACGAGGGCCACGTACCTGAGGTGAGACCGAAGTAGTGGAGAGGCCTCCCTTGCACCTTGGGTCCTTGAAGCCTCTGGAGATGGAGACAGAGACTTGGTGGACACCGAGAAGCACAGGTGCCAGGGGTGCGGAGCACCATGCAAGCCTTAGTCCGAGATCCAAGCCGAGGTCAAGTCCGCTCTGGCAACAAAATACAGAAGGCTTAATCAGAAGAAGAATGGTCGAGATCCAAGCCGGGGTCGGTTCCAATCTGGCAGCTGAGTACAAAATGAGCAAAGGAGTAGAATGGTCAAGGTACAAATCCGAGGTCAATGGCAAGCAGCAATCAAGAGTAGTCATATAGGTTTCCAGGTCACAACAAGTTCAGACAGATCACACACTAGCACAGGAACAAGGGGGGACTGCAGATAATCCAGCAATTTGGCAGTGTCTGGGCTGGGCTTATATAGGGAATAGGGATGAGCTTCGCGTTTGCGTCGAACACACGTTCGACTCGAACATCGGCCGTTCGATCGTTCGACGAAGAACGAACTTTACGGTCCGTTCGCGTTAAATTCGTGTTGCGCGACACGGCCCATAATTCACTGCGGCATTGCAGTGCATTGCTGGCTGATGATTGGTCAAGCATGCACTATGACCCGCATGCTTGGCCAATCACAGCGCGGAAAAAACTGAAAACTTTCGAAAGTAAAGATAAACAAGCAGTCCTTGTGTTTAAATGAGAGATTAAACAAATTGACACACGGTAAAAAGGATAGGCATTAAGATCATTCTATATATATATGTGATTGATCTTCACTTGGTAAATTAGCAGTAAAAAACGATTGTCCTCCTATTTCACAAATTCATATCACAAGAATAACGTAAATGAGCATTATTTCAATCTAATAGGGACATGAGCTCACTTATTAATGATGAAGAAGTATAGGGAAGACGCAAAGGAGGATGAAAAGGAGAGTATTAGGAAATGGAAAGAAGACAGAAGTACGGGAGACTAGGAGTGAAAACTAGTGAAAGGAGATTTAAAAAAAAAAATAGTTTTCACTCCTAGTCTCCCGTACTTCTGTCTTCTTTCCATTTCCTAATACTCTCCTTTTCATCCTCCTTTGCGTCTTCCCTATACTTCTTCATCATTAATAAGTGAGCTCATGTCCCTATTAGATTGAAATAATGCTCATTTACGTTATTCTTGTGATATGAATTTGTGAAATAGGAGGACAATCGTTTTTTACTGCTAATTTACCAAGTGAAGATCAATCACATATATATATAGAATGATCTTAATGCCTATCCTTTTTACCGTGTGTCAATTCGTTTAATCTCTCATTTAAACACAAGGACTGCTTGTTTATCTTTACTTTCGAAATTGTGGGTGGGTTTGTCGGCGAGGCGAATGCCTACAAAAAGAGCCGCAAGTACCCACTCCCCTCCGAGTCCAGACGAAGCTACGCTACTTCTTAGCGAAACTAGTTGACGTCACAGCAGTCACGTGACGCCAGCTACGCAACCCCCCGTCCAAACACAGCGGTGGGAACGGAGCTCGGAGCTTACAGCGTGGATCACACCGTTGCTCATCCCGCTGTCAACCCTCTCATCTCAGGGTGTAACTGAGCCCGGAGCCTGCAGCGCGGACCATACCGCTGACCATCACGCTGCCATCATCCCATCCCAGCGCAGATCGCTTTGGTCTATATCTACCAATCACTTAGGACCAAGTGGACCTAACGGCCAACACACGACTCAAAGCGACCAAGTAGCTGGGTGATCCCAGCGGACCAAGGAAGTCCCGCTTTGTGTGCCGCTAAAGTCCCGGCCACTCTGCAACTTCAGGAGTAACGCCGCCTGCTGTCCTCTGCCTGACATCCTGGGTTTAGCAAAGTATAAGGGCTATTCCACAGGCTAATTCAGCTCACTACTGTCATGTTATTCAGTCATATTAAACTCTGACACCGACGATTGATATCAATCTGTTCTATTTCCTCAAGAAATATATGGAAATGAACTTTTTTTCTCCTCAGTTGAAGAGATCTTGGTATTGCACTACTAAGCATCATTGCTACTGTTCAAACAAACTACCTATTTTGAGAAAATATATGCATATACCTATCCTAAATGAATAATCTACCTTCCAACCATGGAGATTAGTATGTGACTTATGAATTAGGATGGATCAATCATTACCCAAATTATTTTGAACATTTTATTAAACATATGCATATATGACTTGCCTCTTTCATTGATTCCCTTGAAATCTTGAATTTCGACTGAAATACCGGCTTAATTACCTCACGGCTAACTTCTACTAATATTTTAGCCATCATTGACCAAGAGTTGACATATGAGTAGTGGGGTTTGTTTGGGCCCAAACCCTGGGGTTATTCATTGTGAAGCTGTATTTAGTTATTTATCTATATGGTTTATTTTTGTTATTACCGGAATTCAAGTGTTTTGTAACACTTTACAGCTTCACACTGAATAGTTATGCTGGCGTCCGGACCTATCTGTGTTGTGTGTTCCCCCTAATTGTTCCACTGTCTTGTCAATCTGTTCTGTTTTATGTTTGATTAACCAATATTACTGAAAATAGCTCCTTTTTAGGAGATTCTCAGTACAATGTATATGGAGCTATCTTTTATTCCCAAGCACATGTGATACCCTATGTATGTGCACCTTTTTGATACCGATAATACATTTTCATAAATCCCAGGTTTGGTCGATATTAACTGTTGTTAAAAGTAGCCGCTTTCTTAGCCCATTAGTCATCTTGGGGTTTTCCTTTTTTGTATGCTTAGTGTTTGGCTACAACGACAGCACCATATTCTGTCAATAGTATCTTGGTTCATATTTAATGAACTGACCACTGGTTTGATTTACCTCAGAACTTGTTTTCCTTCCTTCTTTTGTTTTTTCCTGTTCAACAGGGGCATGCAATTACAATTCTTGATCTATAAATTCACAGCAGGGCCCATTCCTGCGCCCACCAAGAGTAACTGTGAGGGCTCACAGTGTTGTGTCAACACCAACATGTAAGGGCCAAATTTCAGCTGAGTATATACGGCAGGCCCCTACTTTCAAACATTCAACTTACAAACGACTCCTACTTGCAAAGGGAAGGAGACAACAGGAAGTGAGAGGAAATCTACCCCTAGGAAGGGAAATTCTCTCCTGTAAGAGTTAATATGGGAAAAAGGTGTCTCCTGTCTACTGATGCTTTATCACCAATCCTTGTTTCAATAAAAACCCCAAATTTTCTAAAAACATTTGTCATTGGGACGCAAAGTGAGGTGAAATGTTCTGAACAGGGGCACAGACAGCAAAACAAATGTTACAGGGGTGATAACCCTTACCTATGTTCTCCAAAAAGCTTAAAAATGGATTTTTTGGCTGGAGCTACACTTAAACAATGTACCTGTTCAAAATTGCAAACAGATTCTACATAAGAACAAACCTACAGTCCCTGTCTTGTATGCACCGCCTGTATACTGCTGTTCAGAGTATATAGGGCCTTTTTTTCTTTTGGGTGCGGGGTTCCCATTAATATCCATACAAGACCCAAAGGGGCTGGTAATGGGCTGGGGTAGGGGTGGGGGGGGGGGCTGATGGGGTAGCCATGCCATTTTTCTCAATGATTTTCATCCATATTGCTGGGACCAGACATTACATTAAAGCCGCAAGCAGTTTTAAATGGCTTTTTTTCCTTTAGAAATGTCATTTTGTGCAGGGACAGTTCTAAACATGGGAAACACGTGGCACTTCACAGGCATACTTTAGACACCCCCCAGGTACGATATTTAAAGGAATATTTGACTTTTTTTTTTCACTTTATGCATCATTAAAATCACTGCTCCCGAAAAAAACAACCGTTTTAAAAGATTATTTTTACATTGATACATGTCCCCTGGTGCAGAACCCGGGTCCCCAGACCCTTTTTAGGACAATAATATGCATATTAGGCCTTATAATTAGCACTTTAGATTTCGAACGTTCGCGTCCATTGTATTTAATAGGGTTCTAAAGTTCGTGCGAACGGTTGGTCCGTTCAAAGGTTCTGGTGCGAACCGAACAGGGGGTGTTCGGCTCATCCCTAATAGGGAAGTTTGGGGTTACTTCCTGTGCGCCTCCTAGGCATTTTCCCGCCTTTTTTCTATCAGGCTGAGGTCACTTCCTGTGCACCTCCTGTGTATTTTCCTGCCTTTTTCCATCTGGTTGAGGTCACTTCCTGTGTGCCTCCTGGGCATTTTCCTGCCTTTTACCATCAGGTCTTCTGCGCAGGTGCGGGTTGGCGCACTGCGGTGTCTTTGGCGCATGCTCAGTTGGCACGGATTTCCTCTTGCGGCAACGCGCCATAGGTGCATGCGTAGTAAGCCCTGGACTCTTAAACCTAACTTTTAGAGCAGGGGTCTCCAGACTTTCTAAAAAAAGGGCCAATTACCTGTTCTTCAGGCTTTAGCGGGGCCAGATTGTAGCCAGAGGGCATAAACAGGGCCGCATCATTGGTCTTAATGTGAGGAATCGTGCCCTACCATTGATATCAATGGCAGAGATAGTGCCCCATCGATGGTGTCAGTGGGAGGAATTGTGCCCCATTGTTGGTGTCAGTGGGAGGAATGGTGCTCTATCGATGGTGTCAGTAGGAGGAATTGTGTACCATTGTTGGTGTCAGTAGGAGGAGTTGTGCACCATTGTTGGTGTCAGTAGGAGGAATTGTGCCCCATTGTTGGTATCAGTGGGAGGAAGTGTGCCCAATTGTTGGTGTCAGTGGGAGCAATAGTGCCCCATCAATGGTGTATGTTGGTGGAATAGTATCCAGAGGGCCAGAGAAAGGCAAGCAAAGAAAAAGTCACATCCAGCCCCTGGGCCACAGTTGGGAGACCACTGCTCTAGAGGAACCCTAGTTGAGAATAGCTGCCCCAGACATAACAAGGCTCACAATTTTTTGTTCAACTCCATATGAGCACTTAAATCTTGAAGAAGAACTTTCCTTTTTTTGACTCATCTTTGACATACTGAATAGTGGGAGTGGACAAACACAGGTTGTTTTTTTTTTTTCATTTTTTTTTCAATTCCTCCACATGGGATCCCATAAACTTTTCTTCACGCTGAGTCGTACTTTTCCACCCTTGATCTGGGATTATGTGATATGGTCAGTTTAGATGGAAGGAGTCGTAATTAGCAGAGCTCCTCCAGGCACACAAAGAAAAGAGAATAATCTTCTTTATAGTAATATTTCCTTCCCGTTTCTTTCATTCTAATTTGTAACAAAGTTTTAATTCTTTTTTTTCATATGTGAACCGTGTTCCCTAATAAGCCACGTCTGTACTTTGCCTGAAACTCTAACCTAATTTATAATATATTTAGTGATTTTTCTCTTTGAGCTTTTTCTATTGCCACACGGGAGGAGTGAAATGTGCAGAACTTAATTAAAGATCAGTGCGCAGTCCTCCTGTGTCTCAGGATTCCCCTAAAGCTTTTCCACATTTCATTATAAAGTGTGAGGGAAAGAAGACTTCTCATGGGAGGTGACAACGTGGCATCCCGTTCCTTCTACTGGAGCTCTGTAATCCGAGGTACAGGTCTAGTGTCAGTAATGACGCTGTCACCGTATCTTTGCAATTTGCGACTTTACACTTTGCAATTACTTACTCAAATACACCTGATGACATATGGATGTCGAACTCAAGAAATGTTCTCATTAACGCCTAAACATCCACCATCTGTAGATTAAAGCTGAATTCCAGGCAGACTTTAGGAAGTAATTTTTGGACTTGGGTGATATAAAACAGAAAACGTCCTTGCCAGTTCCTGGCTGGGCAACTGGAATTCCTTGCCAGTGGTCTGGCTTTGAGAACGTTGAGGGTCAGGTCCTGGCCACAGGACAGAATTTCCACCTCGCTCCTCACTGGGAACCAGCCAAAAGAACCGGGGCTAGTTGTTTAGGCCTAAATCAGGCCACATGGTCAGTCCAAAGCTCCTAAACCATGGGTGGAGATTGAGGGGTCGCAATGGTCCACGTGGCCTCCCTGTCACATTAGGATTTGCACTATGTCTCTGGGGAAATGCGCTTGCCGTGTATCCCTTCATGGGTAATTCAGTAAACTCAGAGGGCCTGGGCCAGTCGGGCAGGGGACCACCCAAACTCATCCCGGGCCTTCCGAGTTTCCAGGGTGCTGGGGCAAGCCCTTACCCCCAGCAGTGCACCGTCTGCTCAGCCCCTCCCTGCCCTGCATAACCGTGCAAAAGATGGGGGCAGGCAGGCCACACTCTGAGCTGTCATGTGAAAGCAATGGGCTTGTATGTGAATTTGGAAGTCAGAGGGCCTGGGCCTGCAGGGGGCACCAGGGCAGGCCCTCTGAGTTCTGTCTTGTACACACAAGTCCGCCGCTTTCACCATCTTGGTGCACGGTGGAAGCAGCGGGTGGTAATGGGGGAGCCCCAGGTCAACTTTTTTATTAGGACCCACAAGCTTCAACCTACACCTCTGCCCTGGACTCTCTTCTCATCTTTAAAACACTTGCACATACATACCTCCCAACTTTTTGAGATGGGAATGAGGGACACCTACCAGCAAAAGTATGCAGGCATAGGACACACCCCTTGCCACGCCCCCTTAAAGGAGAATTGTACAAAAAAAAAAAACAAGATTGGTTAAACCCGTAAGTGCTTGTTTTACCACTACTATTCTTTTATATTGGCTTTTGGAATTTACAAATGCAGCAATTTAGAAATCAGACGAAAATTTTAGGGCTGGAAAACACTTTTTGATTGATAAAAAGTGCATTTTATATACAACTATATGGATCCGATCAAAATGAGGGACAAATGAGGAGGAAAGAGGGACAGAGGGACATTGCTCTAAATCAGGGACAGCCCCTTGAAATCAGGGACAGTTGGTGTGCCTAAGGCAAGGTAAGATATGCTATTCAACATTTGCATATTAAAGGCTTGTTTAAGCTTATATCTGGTGAGTGAGAACCCCTAAGGGGAGTGTGACGCACGTTTTGGAGGATCTTGGTGTGAGGTGATGTCGTGGAAGTTGGCTGTTTGCAGAGCACACAGCCATTTCTCCCTGTGCCCCAAAAGCACACACTTCATCTTAATGCAATAATGCTTCTTAGGTTAAAATTCACTCACCATTCATTTGATTTGCCATTCATTCAAGTCAAGAGACATCACCACCCTGTCCTTCTCATCTCGTCATCACAGCCTCACTGACCGTCGACGCCCAAAAAAGGTTCTTTTATTAAACTCCCAGCAGGAAGTGATGTCACAATATGTGACCTCCTCCATAGGAAGTGACCATATAAGGATATAATACAACAAAAGAACCAATCACAGACATGTATACATTCAAAGAGACTAGCAGTGACGTGCACCGCTTCCAATGACGGGAACCATACAAAAGCTATGGCTCTCAATGGGCCACAATTGTCGTATCGTTATGCTATAGTTCTAGTGGACGCAGATCTGTCCGCTCAGAGTCATTTAATGCCAACGTCAAGAAGTGGCCAGTCCCTTGGCGAGGCATAAAACAAACATCCCTAAAAGGAGCAAACATCGCTGTGTCCACAGGAAGATTTTCCCGCCACCGGTCTTCCAACGTCTGTATGTGCGAATACGTTAAAATAAGCGCATTACAGCAAAACCGACACTGGGGGACATCTGACAACATACATTAATAAAATTTTCCACAACAGTGCACTACTACTATCCAGCATTAGGACCACATCCTGTGTCTTTTGGACTTTTTTCTCACTACCATCTGTCATCTATATTTTCTCATGTGCTTATAATCATATGAAAGTTTGTCATATAGGGAAATGACAGTAGCGCTGCTTTAGTTTACTCTAGTACTTATAACAGTACCTGTGGACTTGATACTATTTGCTGATATTAAATTATAGGTGTTGTAATTTCCTTTCAAATTTGGCTGTTACGAATTATCCAAAATAACGAATGCCGCATCTAAACAAATGGAATGGAACGTAACAAATTAATAATAATAATTAACAATAATAATAATAAAAATGTTTTATTATTATTTATTATTAATTTGTTCAGTTCCATACGTTCCATACGTTATTTTGGATAATTCGTAACTTCGGGTAAATTTGTATTTGTTACGTTCACTAACAGCCAAATTTGAAAGGAATTTCCAAAACCTATAATTTAATAGTTTCTGTTAGTTAGTTAGTTATTCTTTCAAACTTTTGGATTTTCTTTCTTATTTTGGGGTTTTTGAATTTATGAATTTTTCGAATTTGCAAACTTTCGAATTTGTGAATCGTGATCATAACGAATGACCCAAAAAATGAAAAAAAAAAAAAAAAAAACGAGTGAAACTAAAACAAACAAATTTTTCGGCAGTGCACATGTCTATTCTCCATCCTGGAAGGATTTTAACCACTTGCTGACCGCGGCACGCCCATATAGAATCAAGAAATGGGGGAACCCCTGGGGGTGGGACTTTGAAGGCACTACCAACAGAGTAGAGAGAATGTATGAAAGTAGAACAAAGTTAATTTTATTAACAAGTAATAAATAGAACACATAAAAAATGGGATACAATAAAAATGTCATTGAAAAATATCTTAATGTCCTGAACCGACACGTTTCTAAAAACTTTTTCCTTCATCAGGGTTTTATCGGAACAATTAATAATAGTGTTCTTTGACCATGGCATGTCAATATCCATAAATTTAAAATTGAGAGCTGAGCACCCATACGCCCTGGCTCACATGTGCATCAAAAGACGCCCATATACGTCAGCACAATGGCAGCGGTGGGCAAATGGGCATACAGGTACGTCCCCTTTTAAATCCCCGTGACCATGCCCGTGGGCCCCGCAAACTCGATGTTCGCTGGTGGCCCGCGATCGTGTCACGGAGTGTCATTGGGAGCAGTGATCACTGTCATGTCAATGGTAGCCCATCCCCCCCACAGTTAGAATCACTTCCTAGGACACACTTAACCCCTTGATCGCCCCCTAGTGTTTAACCCCTTCCCTGCCAGTGTCATTTACACAGTAATCGGTGCATTTTTATAGCACTGATCGCTGTATAAATGACAATGGTCACAAAATAGTGTCAAAAGTGTCCGATGTGTCCGCCATATTGTCGCAGTCATGATAAAAGTCGCAGATCGTCGCCATTACTAATAGAAATAAAAAAATACTAATAAAAATGCCATAAATCTATCCCCTATTTTGTAGACGCTATAACTTTTTCGCAAACTAATCAATATACGATTATTGCGATTTTTATTAACAATAACATGTAGAAGAATACGTATCGGCCTAAACTGAGGAACAAATGTGTTTTTTTTTATATACTGGAATATATTTTTTGGAGATATTTATTACAGCAAAAAGTCAAATATATTGCTTTTTTTTTCAAAATAGTCGCTCTTTTTTTGTTTAAAAAATAAAAACCACAGACGTGATCAAATACCACCAAAAGAAAGCTCTATTTGTAGGGGAAAAAAGGACGTCAATTTTGTTCGGGTACAACGTCGCACGACCGCGCAATTGTCAGTTAAGGCGACTCAGCGCCGAATCGCAAAAAGTGCTCTGGGGCAACAACTGAAATGGGCATATGCAGTGTAGGGACGCCGCACACCCAACAGCCTGATGTAGAGTGAAAAGTGGCCTCAGCCTCAGCTCCTCCCAGGCCATACACAGGCATAGTCACAGAACCTCTATGAATAAACCCTGGGGGCGGGGCAAAACTCCTCAGGGGTGTGGCCTGGGGGGAGCCGAAGCTAAGGCCGCTCTTCACTTTCACTTTACATCAGGCTTTTGGGAGTGTGGCGCCTCCTGCATATGTACATATGACTTTTGGATGAGCACTTCAGACGTCGACCCAAATTAGCAGTGGCTCACCGGAATGGAAACATCGGCACTTAGAGTGGCGCTCCAAGCTATTAGAATAACTTAAATTGGGCAACAAAGTAACCCCTGCCTAAAAGCTCACATTCCATAATTGAAGGGGATTGGAGAGGAGCGCTGCCGGAGAAGTGGGGAATATCGTAAGTATTTCATACGGTAAAGCCGAGCTAAGAGCAAAACTTTCTTCGGCATTTTGGATAGGGATAGTCATCCTTTCAGTTCTTTACCAGTGTACACATTACTGCAGACAATTGGATGACCTCAGCTTAGTGTATATGCGGAGAGCAGGGCATGCTGGGAGTGACCGTGAATATCGCCCTTGGGGTCGGTCGGAGCGACACGTTTCATTTCCTCCGCGGCACACAAGCAATATTAAAATTAATTATGTGATTTTGTTTAATCTACACGTCCTGGTGTGAGGATACGAGTGCTCGGGGACCTCAGCTCATAACGCAGAAAGATATGCTATCGGCTCCTTGTTTATGTGGCGCAGTAATAAGGGAAGACTCAGGGGCCCCCCAGGAGACCTGTGTAATATTGTCGATTGAAACGGTAGCAGCGTGTGCGGCTCATGGCAAGCTCTGTAATCAGGACTTTTCGAAATATCTTCCAGTATGTAGTGTACAGAACGAAGAATCCAGAGGTCTGAGTCTCTTTCTAAGCATTTCAGCATGGTCTGGATCAGAAGAAAGAAAGCCCAAAATGTGCCAATGACAGAGGGTGGGCCACCCAGAACCGTACAGGTAAGTATGTTACAGAAAGATATTTACATCCCCAAAGCTTTCTTAATTCCTTATTACATAGTTACATAGTAGGTGAGGTTGAAAAAAGACACAAGTCCATCAAGTCCAACCTATGTGTGTGATTATATGTCAGTATTACATTGTATATCCCTGTATGTTGTGGCGGTGCGTCCATAGAGGGCGCAGGAGCGCCGCCCCCTCTCTCCTGCACCCGTCAATCATCAATAGATAGATTCATGCATTGCATGAATCTATCTATTGACGCCGCTGCCGCCCCCTATTCAGGTGTCCGGCCCCTTGTCGGGCCCCAGGCATCTGAATTACAGCAGCGGGGGTGTTTTTGGAAGTGCCTGATTAGAGCCGTGGGCTCTAATAGGCTTCCAAATGGGTAAACAGCGGGCGCAATGCTCTGCGCGTTCACTGTTTACACAGTGTTGTGTTAGGGAAGCAAATAAATCGCTTTCCTAACACTGTCCCGCTTCTCAGCCAATCAGGTGCACGGGGGATAGTTACCTGTCACCTGATTGACTGAAGCATCAGGCGCTGTGATTGGATGCTTATCAGGCGTCCAATCATAGCAGAAGAGGACGGGAGAAGACATCGAGGACTCGGAGGGAGCGTGGAGGACAGCGCCTCGACCCGAGACAGGTAAGTGCCGGGCGGGGGGCACACTGGCAGCTTTTGATGGGGCACATTGGCGTCAATTGATGGAGCAAACTGGCAGCAATTGATGGGGCAAACTGGCGGCAATTGATGGGGCAAACTGGCGGCAAATTATGGGCACACTGGTGGCAGTTGATGGGGCAAACTGGCGGCAATTGATGGGCACACTGGCAACAATTGATGGGGCACACTGGCGGCAATTGATGGGGCACAGTGATGGTAATTGATGGGCACACTGGCAGCAATTGATGGGCACACTGGCAGCAATTGATGGTTACAGTAGCTGCGTTTGATGGCACAGTGGTGGCAATTTATGGGTACAGTGGCTGCGTTTGATGGGCACAGTGGCTGCATTTGATGGGCACAGTGGCTGCGCTTGATGGGCACAGTGGCTGCGCTTGGTGGCACAGTGGCAGTGTTTAATGGGCACAGTGGTGGCAATTTATGGGTACAGTGGCTACGTTTGATGGCACAGTGGCTGCGTTTGATCAGCACAGTGGCTGCGTTTGATCAGCACAGTGGCTGCAATTGATGTTTTTTTTTTTCAGTTTCTTTGCGCCCTCCAAAAATGTTGAGCTCAAGATGCCACTGCCTGTATGTTGTGGTCGTTCAGGCGCTTATCTAATAGTTTTTTGAAACTATCGATGCCCCCCACTGAGACCACCGCTTGTGGAAGGGAATTCCACATCCTTGCCACTCTTATGCCGCGTACACACGATCATTATTCACGGCGGTTAAAAAACCGCCGTGAATAATGTCATTAAAAACGAGGGAACGGCTTGTTCCCCACACACGGTCGTTTTTCACGTCGTTTTTTCTCTTGTCGAGAAAAACGACCGTCTGTGGGCTCCGCGGCAGTGTTTCCCTATGGGAAACACTGCCGCGGGAAACATGTCGAAAAAAACGACGAGAAAAATTAGAACATGTTCTAATTTTTCTCGTCGTTTTTAATGCCGTTTTTCTCGTCGAAAAAAACGTCAAAAAGCCCACAGACGAACATTTTTCTCGTCGAAAGGAAAAAATATAGTTTTTCTCGACGAGAAAAACGGCCGTGTGTACGCGGCATTACTGTAAAGAACCCTCTACGTAGTGTGAGGGGGTTAGCTCGGCAGCGGGTGTGTGTGACCCCCGAGATGGGCTCCCCACACAAAAACAGGCCCAGCAAACGGAGGTTGTGGTTTTCAAAATCAAAAAGGTGCAGTTTATTTTCTATTTACAGTGACAAAACACAGCAAAGCAAAAGAAACATAAACAAAATAAATCCTGGTCAACTTGACCTCTGACTAAACATACAGGTTTCCTAACTAACAACTGGGATCAGCCTAGTGCTGTCCTAGTCCCTAAGTCCCTGGTTTTAAATGTCCAAGCAAATAGCCACACAGGCTTTGTCTCACCGCACAGGGGTTCACTCTCCCTAGACAGTCCACACAGGTCTGGTTCCAGGCATGAGCTTACATCTAATGAAGCTGGGAGTTCTTATAGAGGCCTAAATGAGCTGACAAGCTTCAGCTGGTCTCATCAACTCCCTGTCTGCACGACGCCCCACACTCTCCCTAGAGGTATGAGTTATCCATGAGCCGACTAGCCTCAGCTGGGCTTATACAACTCTCCACCTAGTTGTATAAGTCGGCGTAAAGCCTGAATCTGGGCGAAATATATCTACCCCCCTGGATGCAACCAGGTGACTTTACCTTCCTGCTGTCACATACCCCCCCCCTCTTGTTTTAACCTCGGGGTTGGAACACCAGCAATCAGGCATTCATGTGCTCGAGACAAAGCATCCACATTCCCCATTTGAACGCCAGGGCGATGCTTTACTGTGAAGTTGAATTCCTGGAGGGCCAGGAACCACCTATTCACTCTTCTATTTGTTTCCTTGTTTTGAGCCATCCACTTTAACGGAGCGTGATCCGTAACCATGTCAAAGTGCCTACCTAGCAGGTAGTACCGAAGGGAATCTAGAGCCCACTTCACCGCTAAACACTCCTTTTCAACGGTGGCGTAATTTACCTCATGGGACTTCAACTTCCTGCTGAGGTAAATGACTGGGTGCTCTTCCCCGTTCCAGACCTGGGACAATACTGCTCCTAACCCCACATCTGACGCATCACTTTGTACGACAAAGTCTTTAGAGAAGTCGGGTGAGTACAACACTGGCTGGCTACATAAGGCTTGTTTCAAGAATTGGAATGCTGCCTCAGCCTCGGGGGTCCATTTAATCATGACCGACCCTTTCCCCTTCGTCAGGTTGGTTAGGGGCACAGCCTTAGAAGCAAAGTGGGGAATGAATCGCCGATAATACCCAGCGATTCCCAGAAAGGCTCGTACCTGCTTCTTGCTGTTGGGACGTGGCCAACTCTGGATGGCCTCGACTTTGTTGAGTTGGGGTTTTATTACTCCCCTCCCAATGGTGTACCCAAGATATTTGGCCTCCTCCTGCCCAATGGTACACTTCTTGGGGTTAGCCGTAAACCCCGCTTCCCGAACAGAGTCCAGGACTGCTTGCACTTTTGGCAGATGCGAGGCCCAATCTGTGCTATGGACAATTATGTCATCCAGGTAAGCCGCAGCATACTTCCGATGGGGCCTCAGCATCTGGTCCATTTTCCGCTGGAATGTGGCCGGCGCATTCTGTAACCCGAACGGCATTCTTTTATATTGGAACGCCCCGTCTGGGGTTACAAATGCGGTTTTCTCTTTGGCCGACTTGGCCAGGGGGATTTGCCAATACCCTTTTGTGAGGTCAAGAGTCGTCATGTATCGGGCTGTTCCCAGCCGGTCGATCAACTCATCTATACGTGGCATGGGGTAGGTGTCAAATTTTGTAACTTTGTTCAACTGACGAAAATCGTTACAAAATCGCCAGCTCCCATCCGGTTTAGGCACCAACACAATGGGACTAGACCAATCACTTTGGGACTCCTCTATCACCCCTAAGTTCAGCATTTTCTGTACTTCCTCCCGTATTGCCTCCCGTCGGGCCTCTGGGATCCGATAGGGTTTTAACTTCACCCTTTCACCGGGCGGGGTAATGATGTCATGCTCTACCCCAGATGTTTGTCCCGGCAGCTCAGGGAATACCTCCTTGTTGCGAAGCACAAACTCCTTAACCTCCTGTTGTTGGGGTTGTGACAAGGTGGCTGCTATTCCAACCTCAGGAATCACGCAACCAGTTTGAGCTGGTGACCAAGTGTCTGCGACTAGGGACTCTCTATCCCTCCAGGCTTTCAACAGATTAACATGATAGATCTGTTCGGGCTTTCGCCTTCCTGGTTGTCTGACCTTGTAATTCACTTCGCTCACTTTTTCCATTATCTCGTAGGGGCCTTGCCATTTGGCAAGGAATTTACTTTCAACCGTAGGGACAAGTACCAGTACCCTATCCCCCGGGGAAAAGGTACGGGTCTTGGCTCCATGGTTTTACACTCTCTGCTGTGCTAACTGCGCTTGGGCCAAATGTTCCTTCACGATGGGCATTACCTGTGCAATTCGGTCTTGCATCAGGGCGACATGCTCAATCACACTCCTGTGGGGAGAACTCTCACTTTCCCAAGTTTCCTTGGCAATATCCAACAGCCCTCTTGGGTGTCTCCCATACAGTAACTCAAAGGGGGAGAATCCCGTAGAGGATTGGGGCACCTCCCTAATAGCAAACATCAGATAAGGAAGTAGACAGTCCCAATCCTTTCCATCTTTATCCACCACTTTCTTCAACATTTGTTTTAGGGTTTTGTTGAACCTTTCAACCAGCCCATCGGTTTGGGGGTGATACACAGATGTACGTAATTGCATCACTTTGAACAATTTACACAGCTCCTTCATAACCCGGGACATAAAGGGTGTACCTTGGTCCGTAAGCAGTTCTTTACAAATACCCACCCGGCTAAACACAAGAGATAGCTCTTTGGCTATGGTTTTGGCCGAGGTATTTCGGAGAGGGATCGCTTCTGGATAACGGGTGGCATAGTCCATTATAACTAATATGTACTGGTGCCCCCTAGCGGACTTGATTATAGGACCTACCAAATCTATGGCGATCCTCTCAAACGGGACCTCAATGATGGGTAGAGGGACCAGCGGGCTACGGAAATGTGGCATCGGGGCCGACCTCTGACACACAGGGCAGGAGGAACAATAATTTTCTATGTCCTTCATCACCCCCGGCCAATAGAATCTCTGTAATACCCTCTCTCGGGTTTTCTCTGTCCCCAGATGACCTCCAAGAATGTGCCCATGGGCCAACTCCAACACCAACTTCCTGTAAGGTTTGGGCACCACAAGCTGCTCAACGGTTTCTTCTGCCCTTTTTGCCACCCGATACAGTAGGTCCTTCTCTACGCTGAAGTATGGGTAAGTGCAGGTATTATCTGGGTTCACTAACTCGCCATCTATTTTCACTACGTTTTCCCGTGCCTTTATTAGGGCGGGGTCTTTCAACTGTTCTGTGGCAAAGTTTTCCCTGTGAACCTCAAGATCAGAAAACTCCACAGACGGTAGGTTTTCGTCTGAGGAGGTGGGCTCCTCTCCAGTTTCTTGAGTCTCCCCTGCCAATACTGATAAGGGAAATTCCAGAGAGTCCTCACCACTCTCAGGGGAGTTCTGGCTATCACATTCCTGGTACATAGGGGCACCAGTGGGGGGCTCAGGATCATCCCACAGTTCCCAGAACTTCGGAAAATCCCTTCCCACAATGGCGTCATGCGGTAACTGAGCTACTAAGCCCACTGGATGAGAGAGGGTACCTTTGGGGGTCTCGAAACACACTGTAGTCACTGGATACTCTCGGGTGTCCCCATGCACACAAATAACAGCTACCTTGCTATTCCCAGAGACCTCTGTTTTAACTAACTCAGCCTTTATCAGGGTCACAAGGCTACCTGAATCCAGCAATACCACAACATTTCTACCATTAACACACATTTTGCATAAATGTTTCTCAGTTCCTCGAATGGCAGTGCATGCGACTGTCGCACACAGCGACTGACGTCTGCCCGTCAGAAAGTCACACTGCATGGGTTCCTCCACAACCGGGCAATTGGCTGCAATATGTCCCGCTTGCCGGCAGCGGTAGCAAACGATCCTTCTTGCCGCCTCTTGAGCCGCTGATTTCCCAGGCTGTTCTTGCCAAACTTGGGGTAGAGCTCCCACCCTCTCACTCTCTCCACCCTTACCCCTTGGAATCCTCTTATCCGCCCCTGGGGATGGTCTGGTCTTAGGGTGGAAAGTCCGAGTGTCTCTGGAAGAGGCCGTCAGGTTCTCTGTAGCCAAGTATTTCTCCACACGATCCACAAGACCATCGGCCGTCTCTGGGTCTCCATGGCTTACCCACTTTTGGATGGCAGTAGGAAGAGCTCTCAAAAACCGATCCATTACAACACGTTCCACAATCTTTGGTGCGGACAAAGTCTCTGGCTGTAGCCACTTTCTGCTCAGGTGAATGAGATCATACATTTGAGACCTGGGGGGTTTTCCAAGCTGGAAAGTCCAGTTATACACACGCTGAGCCCGGACAGCCTGGGTGACACCCAGCCTTGCCAATATTTCAGCTTTTAGCATCGCATAGTCTTTTGCTTGGTTAGGCTCTAGGTCATAGTAAGCTTTCTGCGATTCACCAGTTAACAGAGGAGCCACCAGTCCAGCCCACTGCTCCTCAGGCCACTTTTCTCTTTCAGCGGTCCTTTCAAATGTGGTCAAAAATACCTCTGGATCATCCTCTCCAGTCATTTTTGTCAATAAACGACTCACCCCAAAGGACGCGGTATTAGTGGGACGGCTTTCCTCACTGGTCTGCGGACGTTGCTGCATTGCTGCTTCCATCTGTTGTTGTAGTCTCTGCTCTTGCTTCTGCAACAGGTCTATGAAGCGGGCCTCAGATTGCTGCTGGGCTTGTTGCTGAGCCTCCAGACTCTGTTGCAAAGTTGCGTTTGTCTGCTGCTGGGCTGCAAGGCTCTGTTGATGAGCTTGCTGCTGGGCTGCGAAGTTCTGTTGTTGAGCTGCAAGGCTCTTTTGCAAACCTGCATTTGTCTGCTGTTGATTGGCATTTGCTAGAGCCAGCTGCTTCAGTATCTCCTCCATGCTGGCTTAAAAAAAACTGCCACTGGTTCTCCACCAACTGTGAGGGGGTTAGCTCGGCAGCGGGTGTGTGTGACCCCCGAGATGGGCTCCCCACACAAAAACAGGCCCAGCAAACGGAGGTTGTGGTTTTCAAAATCAAAAAGGTGCGGTTTATTTTCTATTTACAGTGACAAAACACAGCAAAGCAAAAGAAACATAAACAAAATAAATCCTGGTCAACTTGACCTCTGACTAAACATACAGGTTTCCTAACTAACAACTGGGATCAGCCTAGTGCTGTCCTAGTCCCTAAGTCCCTGGTTTTAAATGTCCAAGCAAATAGCCACTAGGGATGAGCTTCGTGTTCGAATCGAACATACGTTCGACTCGAACATCGGCTGTTCGATCGTTCGACGAAGATCGAACGATTTGGGCCGTTCGCGCCAAATTCGAGTGACGCGAACGGCCCACAATGCACTACGCCATCGCAGTGTCATCCAGGCGCTGTGATTGGCCAAGCATGCACTGTGACCCCGCATGCTTGGCCAATCACAGCGCCGGCAGCGAGGAGAGCAATGATTGGCCACAGGCAGGATGCCTGTGGCCAATTATTGCTGAGGGTGTTTAGTACACGCCCCACACTATAAAAGGCCGCCAGCACGGCGGCCTAGTGTAGTGTGTTCCGGAGCAGGGATAGAGCAGCATAGGCAGGGACAGTGACTTTTATTTCTTTCTTGCTTAACCTGGATTCCTTTAGTTTAGGGAAAGAGAAGGATAGGTAGGGAGAGTGTCAGTGTGTTTTGTGCTTGTGCTATAGTGTGCTTAAAAAAAACATTTTTTCTAGGGACAGAAAACTGTAGGTAGGGAGAGTGTCAGTTTCTTTCACTGTGCAAGTCCTTGTTTCTAGGGACCTGGAAGGACAGTGAGTGAATTCTCCTTGTGCTATATTGTGCTTAAAAAAAACATTTTTTCTAGGGACAGAAAACTGTAGGTAGGGAGAGTGTCAGTTTCTTTCACTGTGTAAGTCCTTGTTTCTAGGGACCTGGAAGGACAGTGAGTGAATTCTCCTTGTGCTATATTGTGCTTAAAAAAAACATTTTTTCTAGGGACAGAAAACTGTAGGTAGGGAGAGTGTCAGTTTCTTTCACTGTGCAAGTCCTTGTTTCTAGGGACCTGGAAGGACAGTGAGTGAATTCTCCTTGTGCTATATTGTGCTTAAAACAAACATTTTTTCTAGGGACAGAAAACTGTAGGTAGGGAGAGTGTCAGTTTCTTTCACTGTGCAAGTCCTTGTTTCTAGGGACCTGGAAGGACAGTGAGTGAATTCTCCTTGTGCTATATTGTGCTTAAAAAAAACATTTTTTCTAGGGACAGAAAACTGTAGGTAGGGAGAGTGTCAGTTTCTTTCACTGTGCAAGTCCTTGTTTCTAGGGACCTGGAAGGACAGTGAGTGAATTCTCCTTGTGCTATATTGTGCTTAAAAAAAACATTTTTTCTAGGGACAGAAAACTGTAGGTAGGGAGAGTGTCAGTTTCTTTCACTGTGCAAGTCCTTGTTTCTAGGGACCTGGAAGGACAGTGAGTGAATTCTCCTTGTGCTATATTGTGCTTAAAAAAAACATTTTTTCTAGGGACAGAAAACTGTAGGTAGGGAGAGTGTCAGTTTCTTTCACTGTGCAAGTCCTTGTTTCTAGGGACCTGGAAGGACAGTGAGTGAATTCTCCTTGTGCTATATTGTGCTTAAAAAAAACATTTTTTCTAGGGACAGAAAACTGTAGGTAGGGAGAGTGTCAGTTTCTTTCACTGTGCAAGTCCTTGTTTCTAGGGACCTGGAAGGACAGTGAGTGAATTCTCCTTGTGCTATATTGTGCTTAAAAAAAACATTTTTTCTAGGGACAGAAAACTGTAGGTAGGGAGAGTGTCAGTTTCTTTCACTGTGCAAGTCCTTGTTTCTAGGGACCTGGAAGGACAGTGAGTGAATTCTCCTTGTGCTATATTGTGCTTAAAAAAAACATTTTTTCTAGGGACAGAAAACTGTAGGTAGGGAGAGTGTCAGTTTCTTTCACTGTGTAAGTCCTTGTTTCTAGGGACCTGGAAGGACAGTGAGTGAATTCTCCTTGTGCTATATTGTGCTTAAAAAAAAACATTTTTTCTAGGGACAGAAAACTGTAGGTAGGAAGAGTGTCAGTTTCTTTCACTGTGCAAGTCCTTGTTTCCAGGGACCTGGAAGGACAGTGAGTGAATTCTCCTTGTGCTATATTGTGCTTAAAAAAAACATTTTTTCTAGGGACAGAAAACTGTAGGTAGGGAGAGTGTCAGTTTCTTTCACTGTGCAAGTCCTTGTTTCTAGGGACCTGGAAGGACAGTGAGTGAATTCTCCTTGTGCTATATTGTGCTTAAAAAAAACATTTTTTCTAGGGACAGAAAACTGTAGGTAGGGAGAGTGTCAGTTTCTTTCACTGTGTAAGTCCTTGTTTCTAGGGACCTGGAAGGACAGTGAGTGAATTCTCCTTGTGCTATATTGTGCTTAAAAAAAAACATTTTTTCTAGGGACAGAAAACTGTAGGTAGGAAGAGTGTCAGTTTCTTTCACTGTGCAAGTCCTTGTTTCCAGGGACCTGGAAGGACAGTGAGTGAATTCTCCTTGTGCTATATTGTGCTTAAAAAAAAACATTTTTTCTAGGGACAGAAAACTGTAGGTAGGGAGAGTGTCAGTTTCTTTCACTGTGTAAGTCCTTGTTTCTAGGGACCTGGAAGGACAGTGAGTGAATTCTCCTTGTGCTATATTGTGCTTAAAAAAAAACATTTTTTCTAGGGACAGAAAACTGTAGGTAGGGAGAGTGTCAGTTTCTTTCACTGTGCAAGTCCTTGTTTCTAGGGACCTGGAAGGACAGTGAGTGAATTCTCCTTGTGCTATATTGTGCTTAAAAAAAACATTTTTTCTAGGGACAGAAAACTGTAGGTAGGGAGAGTGTCAGTTTCTTTCACTGTGCAAGTCCTTGTTTCTAGGGACCTGGAAGGACAGTGAGTGAATTCTCCTTGTGCTATATTGTGCTTAAAAAAAACATTTTTTCTAGGGACAGAAAACTGTAGGTAGGGAGAGTGTCAGTTTCTTTCACTGTGCAAGTCCTTGTTTCAAGGGACAGAGAAGGACACCTGAAGGTAGCCCTTATTGCTTTTTTCCCATCTCCCTGCAGGCCATCTATTAGAATGTCTGGAAGGCAAACAAGGAGAGGCAGACAGTCAGGAGGCAATAAAAGAGGGCAAGCAGGCTCTGTGTCTGGGGGCAACAGTGCTGGTCGTGGACGCGGTGCATTGTCATCAGCACATGGCCATGGGACACGCTTGTCCTTCTTTTCCGCAGCTGGACATGTTGAGCCACATCATGCCGAAGACTTGGTAGAGTGGATGACCAAGCCCTCCTCCTCCTCCTCATCCTCTCTCACCCAGGCTCAGGGTACTGGCAAAGCAGCTGCCAAAGCGTCCTCTTCCCTGGTATCAATGTCAGACTCATCATCAGTCACTCCTTCCCTAGACCCACCATGTCCTCCTCCTGAGGAGTCCCCCGAACTGTTTGAGCACAGTGTTGGGTACATGCTCCAGGAGGATGCCCAGCGTTTCGAAGGGTCTGATGATGAAACCCAGCTACAGGAAGGCAGTAGGGTGAGAGCAGACAGAGGGGATGCTCAAGAAGGACACCAATCTGGCAGTCATGTTCCAGCAGCTGCAGCATACTGCCAGATTGGCTCCAGTGATGAGGAGGGAGGGGATGATGAGGTCACTGACTCCACGTGGGTGCCTAATAGGAGAGAGGAGGAGGAGGATGAGGAGGAGGCACATCTCCAACGAGACAGGATGCCCTTTGGTGGCCAGCGTAAGGGCAGTACACCGACGGAATCACACCGCAGAGCTCCGCCTGTGCAGGGCGCTGCCTCTGCCCGTCATTCAAAAAGTTCCTTGGTGTGGGCCTTTTTTGAGGCTAGTGCATCAGATCGCACAGCTGCTGTTTGCAACATATGTCTCAAGCGTATATCGCGTGGCCAAAACATCAGCCGCTTGGGTACCACATGCCTGACCAGACATATGTTGACCTGCCATGCAGCTCGTTGGCAAGCCTACCTCAAAGACCCACACCAAAGAACAAAGCGGACCTCTCCTTGCACCGCATCAGCTGGGATTTCCAACCCCACTATAACTTCAGTCCTCTCTGAAACATGCACTGAGGGGAATGAAGGTGTAGAATTAGGTGTGTCACAGCCAAGTACTTGCGGCCACTCTGCTAGCAGTACACCGACGTCCGATTCTAGCAGGCAAATTTCCCTGCCCCAGCTGCTGGACCGTCGAAAGAAGTTCACTCCCAGCCATCCACATGCCCAGCGGTTGAATGCTAGCTTGGCTAAATTGCTAGCGCTTCAACTGCTGCCTTTTCAGTTGGTAGACTCGGCCCCCTTCCGTGAGTTTGTGCAATGTGCGGTTCCTCAGTGGCAGGTTCCCAAACGCCACTTTTTCTCACGGAAGGCTATTCCGGCTCTCTACCGGCATGTGGAAGGCAATGTCTTGGCCTCGCTGGACAGGGCGGTCAGCGGTAAGGTGCATATTACCGCTGACTCATGGTCCAGCAGGCATGGACAGGGACGTTACCTTTCTTTCACGGCCCATTGGGTCACTCTTTTGGCAGCTGGGAAGGATGCAGGACAAGGTGCAGTAGTGTTGGAGGTTGTCCCACCGCCACGCCTCCAAAATGCTACTACTGGTTGTGACACACCTCTCTCCTCCACCCCCTCCTCTTCTTCTTCCTCCATGGCCTCTTCCTGTGGTTTGTCCTATGAACCAGCGGTGCTCCGTAGCCATTCACGGGGCTACGCAAGTACGCAGGCAAAAAGATGCCATGCCGTGCTTGCGCTGGTGTGTTTGGGGGACAGAAGCCACACTGGGGCAGAGGTCCTGTCTGCTCTGCAGGGCCAGGCCGAGAGGTGGTTGACGCCACGCCAGCTTAAGCCAGGAATGGTGGTTTGCGACAATGGCACCAACCTCCTCTCCGCCCTCCGACAGGGACAACTGACCCATGTGCCCTGTGTGGCTCACGTCCTTAACCTGGTGGTGCAGCGGTTCTTGGGCAGGTACCCGGGCTTACAGGATGTCCTGAGGCAGGCCAGGAAAGTCTGTGTGCATTTCCGCAGATCTTATAATGCCAGTGCTCGCCTGGCTGAGCTGCAAAAGGAGTTGAACCTGCCCAAGAACCGCCTTATATGTGACATGCCCACCAGGTGGAACTCAACGTTGGCCATGCTGCAGCGGCTGCACACGCAGCAGAGGGCCATCAATGAGTACCTGTGCGACTACGGCACCAGGACAGGGTCAGGGGAGCTTGGTTTTTTTTCTCCACGCCAGTGGGGCATGATCAGGGATGCATGCACTGTCCTGGCACCATTTGAGGAGGCCACGAGGATGGTGAGCAGTGACAGTGCATGCATCAGTGACACTGTACCTCTTGTCCACCTGTTGGAGCACACGCTGCGTGGAATAATGGACAGGGCACTTGAGGCAGAACAGAGGCAGGAAGAGGAGGACTTCCTTGCCTCTCAAGGCCCCCTTTACCCAGACAGTGTTCCTTCTGTCCCACCCATCGCACAGGAAGAGGAAGAGGAGGAGGAGGAGGAGGAGGATTGTGTCAGCATGGAGGTGGAGGCTGGCACTCAGCATCATCAGCAGCAGTCTTTTAGGGATGATTTACAGTCCCAAGAAACCAGTGGACTTGTACGTGGCTGGGAGGAGGTGACTGCGGATCATGTCGTCCTTAGTGACCCAGAGGACTCCGGAGCGAATGCCTCAGCAAACCTACGCTGCATGGCCTCCCTGATCCTGCAAAGTCTGCGGAAGGATCCTCGTATTCTTCGGATCAAGGAGAGGGACCATTACTGGCTGGCCACTCTCCTTGATCCACGGTACAAGGGTAAGGTTGCGGACCTTATGTTACCGTCGCAGAGGGGGCAGA
The DNA here is from genome assembly GCA_029206835.1 of Rana muscosa. Taxonomy (NCBI): domain Eukaryota; kingdom Metazoa; phylum Chordata; class Amphibia; order Anura; family Ranidae; genus Rana; species Rana muscosa. Next base: position 379,845,478 of record CM055125.1, read on the forward strand.
GGATGAGACAACTCCGGGAGGCCTTGCAGAAAGGTCTGTGCAACGCGTTCCCAGAGACTGGGAGGTTACAAACTCCTGGTCCAGGACAACGAGTTGCTGAGGCTTCGGCCAGTCAAAGAAGGAGCGGTGGGGAAGGTGGCCGTCTGACCGATGCGTTCAGACAATTCTTTAGTCCGCAGCCCCAAAGTATGATTGGTTCCAGCAACCATCGCCAGCGTCTGATAAACATGGTGCAGGAATATCTAGGGGCAAGGTCAGACTTGGACACCTTCCCCACCGAAAATCCTCTGGCTTACTGGGTCTTGAGGATGGATCACTGGCCAGAGCTTGCACAGTATGCAATTGAGCTACTGGCCTGTCCTGCATCCAGCGTTCTTTCGGAACGCACATTCAGTGCTGCTGGAGGATTTGTCACGGATCACAGGGTGCGCCTGTCCACCGACTCGGTTGATCGACTGACTTTCATCAAGATGAACCAGTCTTGGATCACCACCAGCTACCACACACCTGATGCTGATATAACAGACTAATTGATTTTAACATGTCACATCCCTTCAAGACTGATGCTGATGCTGAGTGTCTGTGCTGCTATGTTGACTGGCTATCCTCCTCCTCCGAGTCCTCAATGATACGATTGATGATGATAGCTTGGAAGATCATTTTTGTTTATGGGTGCCGCCACCAGTGGCTAAGGCCCAATTTTTCAGCCCCTGTTTTACAGGGGCGTGTAATTACAATTTTTTTAGCAATAATTTGCCATAGGGCTCATTGCTGTGCTCCAAGTACAGTATCTGTGAGGGGTTGGAGTGTTGTGGCACCAGTGCCTAAGGCCCAATTTTTCAGCCCCTGTTTAACAGGGGCGTGTCATTACAATTTTTGAAGCAATACTTTGCAACAGGGCTCATTGCTGTGCTCCAAGTACAGTATCTGTGAGGGGTTGTAGTGTTGTGCCACCAGTGCCTAAGGCCCAATTTTTCAGCCCCTGTTCAACAGGGGCATGTAATTACAATTCTTGATCTAATAATTCACAGCAGGGCCCATTCCTGCACCCACCAAGAGTAACTCTGAGGGCTTACAGTGTTGTGTCAACACCACCACCACCACCAAAGGCCCAATTTTTCAGCCCCTGTTCAACAGGGGCATGCAATTACAATTCTTGATCTAATAATTCACAGCAGGGCCCATTGCTGCACCCACCAAGAGTAACTGTCAGGGCTTACAGTGTTGTGGCACCAGCACCACCATCAAAGGCCCAATTTTTACTACCACTGTTCAACAATTATATGTAATTACAATTCCTGATATAATAGTTGACAGCAGGGCGTTCCAGCACCAACCAAGAGTAACTGTGAGTGCTTACAGTGTTGTGCCAACACCAACAACTAAGGGGCCTATTTCTGCAGAGTATCTACGGCAGGTCCCTACTTTCAAACATCCAACTTACAAACGACTCCTACTTGCAAACGCAAGAAGACAACAGGAAGTGAGAGGAAATCTACCCCTAGGAAGGAAAATTCTCTCCTGTAAGAATTAATATGGGAGAAAGGTGTCTCCTCTGTACTGATGCTTTATCAGCAATCCTTGTTTCAAGAAAAACACCACATTTCAAAAACAGTTGTCATTGGGACGGAAAGTGAGGTGAAATGTTCTGAACAGGGGCACAGACAGCAAAACAAATGTTACAGGGGTGATAACCCTTACCTATGTTTTCCAAAAAGTTTAAAAATAGATTTTTGGGCTGGAGCTACACTTAAACAATGTACCTGTTCAAAATTACAAACAGATTCTACATAAGAACAAACCTACAGTCCCTGTCTTGTATGCACCGCCTGTATACGGCTGTTCAGAGTATATAGGGCCTTTTTTATTTTATGTGCGGGGTTCCCCTTAATATCCATACAAGACCCAAAGGGGCTGGTAATGGGCTGGGGTAGGGGGGGGGGTCATGGGGTAGCTATGCCATTTTTCTTAAAGATTTTCATCCATATTACCGGGACCAGACATTACATTAAAGCCGCAAGCAGTTTTAAATGGCTTTTTTTTCCTTTAGAAGTGTCATTTTGTGCAGGGACAGTTCTAAACACGGGAAACACGTGGCACTTCACAGGCATACTTTAGACACCCCCCAGGTACGATATTTAAAGGAATATTTGACTTTTTTTTTTTCACTTTATGCATCATTAAAATGACTGCTCCCGAAAAACGACCGTTTTTAAAACTTCTTTTTGCATTGATACATGTCCCCTGGTGCAGAACCCGGGTTCCCAAACCCTTTTTAGGACAATAACATGCATAATAGTTGTTATAATTAGCACTTTATAATTCGAACGTTCGCATCCATTGTATTTAATAGGGTTCTAATGTTCGTACGAACTTTCGGTCCGTTCGCGGGTTCTGGTGCGAACCGAACCCGGGGGTGTTCGGCTCATCACTAATAGCCACACAGGCTTTGTCTCACCGCACAGGGGTTCACTCTCCCTAGACAGTCCACACAGGTCTGGTTCCAGGCATGAGCTTACATCTAATGAAGCTGGGAGTTCTTATAGAGGCCTAAATGAGCTGACAAGCTTCAGCTGGTCTCATCAACTCCCTGTCTGCACGACGCCCCACACTCTCCCTAGAGGTATGAGTCATCCATGAGCCGACTAGCCTCAGCTGGGCTTATACAACTCTCCACCTAGTTGTATAAGTCGGCGTAAAGCCTGAATCTGGGCGAAATATATCTACCCCCCTGGATTCAACCAGGTGACTTTACCTTCCTGCTGTCACAGTAGTTTAAGGTTAAACCTCTTTTCTTCTAATTTTAATGAGAGGCCACGTGTCTTGTTAAACTCCCTTTTGCAAAAAAGTTTTCTCCCTATTGTGGGGTCACCAGTACGGTATTTGTAAATTGAAATTATATCCCCTCTCAAGCGTCTCTTCTCCAGAGAGAATAAGTTCAGTGCTCGCAACCTTTCCTCATAACTAATATCCTCCAGACCCTTTATTAGCTTTGTTGCCCTTCTTTGTACTCTCTCCATTTCCAGTACATCCTTCCTGAGGACTGGTGCCCAGAACTGGACAGTGTGATGTTTGTGCTGGAACACTGTGACCCTTCACCCTTTTCCCCTGATGCATGCTGGGGGAGGGGCTGTACCAGGAAGTAGGAGAGTGTGTGTGTGAGACTGGAAGCAGCAGCAGCATGGATGCATAGATCTTCAAGTCGAGGCAATGGGTATTGATCCACAAGAAGTTGGTTGTTTAGGGCAACCCTGAAGTCTCCACAAATTCTAATGTCTCCATTCTTTTTCTTGACAGGCACAATTGGCGATGCCCATTCACTTCTATCAACTATAGTTATGATCTTTTCAGCCAATAGATGGTCCAGGTCTGCTTCCACTTTCTTTCTCAAGGCAAAAGGTACTGATCTTGCCTTACAAAAACGAGGTGTAGCACCAGGCTTCAAGAGGAGGTGGGCCATTTTTCCTTTTACTGTGCCCAAAGAGTCCTCAAAAACCCCCTTAAAGTGTGACTTCAGGGATTCCACCCAATGGTCTACCTCAGAAAGCAATGTACATTGGGCAATGGCAAGAGGAGGCATGCCCAGGGCTTTGATCCAGTCGGACAGTGTACCGTACAGCGGAGGACCTCCTTTATTGACAACATAAAGGCATAGAGTTTGACTGCGGTTGTAGACAGCATACTCCAGGTGCGGCCGGACCAGAGTCTTGTAGAGCGGGAAAATTATTGCTTTATCTCTGGAGTTAATCCCCTTTTAATGCATGCCAATATTCTGTTTGCTTTGTTAGCAGCAGCTTGGCATCGCATGCCATTGCTGAGCCTATCATCTACTAGGACCCTCAGGTCCTTTTCCATCATAGATTATTGTGATGGCTACACTGTCAGATCCCACCGCTGCCACCAGAATGGGATGGGACATAGCCGCGCCCTGTGCAGAGATTTATCTACTCTGGGGCAACATCTAAGCACTATGAGCAGAGGTGGCTGGTGTTTTTTAGTTAGGGGGGGTGCAAACAACCACCCCTCGCAGCACCTTAAACCCCCCCTCGCTGTCTGCTGGTCCACCGGCTCTTACCCCACCAGCGGCGGGGATCGGTGTGCACATCGGGGATCAGTGGGCACACAGCGGCGGGGATCGGCGGGCACATCGGGCAGGGGATCAGGCTGCGGCGGGCACCTGGCAGCGTCTCTTGTGTCCTCTTCTCTACTGAGATCACGAGATCTGAGATGCTATGCATGAATCTATCCATTAACTATGACTGAGTATGAGACTAAGGTTGGCTGGCACTGGACCAGGTTACACACACCCAGTATCTGCCCCCCACGTGTTTTAAGGTTTTCAGCAACTGTCTATATTACTCGCTGCCATGCTCAGACAGGAACATAACAGAGTTTGCACTACAGAGTTCTTTCATTTCTATTTAGAGCATTCAGAGATTCAGCTTAATGATTTTTAATTGCTTCCTGCCCAGCCTATTGTAATATGAAGGCCAGGGCGGGAGCTCTCCCATCCCTGGTGGACGCCATATGACCATAGCTCCCAACTGGATTTTGAGGGACTGTCCCTGCTTTGGCATAAAGTCCCTCTTTCCTCCTCATTTTGCTCTGATCTATATAGTTGTATATAAAATGCACTTTCAAGTAATGATCCCAGTTCCAAACCTTTCATCTAGTTTCTAACTTGTGGGTTTAACTAATCATTTTTGTTTTATAGTTCTTCTTTAAGGGGGCATGGCAGGGTGTGTGTCCTATGTCTACATACTTTTTATAACAAGTGTTTCTCATTCCCATCTCAAAAAGTTGGGAGGACTGCATACGATGTCCTACCTTATGCGTGCCCCACAGGCGATGCTGCAGCACAATCCGTCCCCTGCTGTGTCCACTGGATAACGTGATCACATGGTACAGACAGGGCTAATCACAGTCCATCTGTACCATGTGAGTAGCTGTGGCCAATCACAGCTAATCACAATAGTACACACTAAATGAATGGAAGAATGGTTGCTTATAACAATGATTATCACTGTTATAAGCAATCATAGAGTGTGAAAAAAGAAAATAACCCTGATCACCCTGATCACGTCCCCAGAGTAGTACTACAGTAACACTGTATTGCCCTGGTCACAGTATGTATATAAAAAAAAGAAAGACAGACTGTCTACTTTCCAAAAAGGGGTCATTTGGGGGGGGGGGGTATTTGTACCGTCCTGACATTTTCAGGCCTCAAGAAATAAGATAGGCCGTCATCTCATTACATCATGATTAATTGATTGTCAGACATACAGTACGTTTATAGACACTATAATTTGCACTAATAACCATTATTAATGAGATGTATTATTATTGAATCACCTTACGGTGGAGAGTGGCCTTCTACCCAGCATGCACTGGTCCCACCAGTAGCAGGACTGGTCTCCGTATTCGCCCGGCACTGACAGCCATCACCTCCGAGAAGCTCAGAAGGGGTCAATAATAATCAGAGATGCTCCAGACTGGGATCATTACTTGTAATTATTAACATTCCGGGAACAGATGTCGAAGGATTATTCATTTAGAGAATCTAAGTGGGTTCTCCTTTTTATCACATCACGCCTACTTACTTTAAAAGGTTACAAGCAAATGTGTGCCCATTCATGAGTGGATTAATTTGGGGAGTGGGCGCAGGTTTCTCTGCAGCTCTATTATAACTGTTTAGGGCAGCTTCATATCCCTTTCATCCTCTGACAAATGCCTCTTCTTTTTATTAGATTTTTCTGTCGTCGCAAAGATTTTTTTACTTTACTTGCTGCATGTTTCTGGTTTCCTTTGATATACCGGTAATTAGAAATAATTCATTAAGAATATTTTCCATTAGATTTTTTTTTCTGCATGATAGTAAATAACTACATATACCACACTTGCAACCAGTGGCCTCACTAGGGTTGGTATCATCTGGCGCGGTAAAACATGATGTCACCCCCCCACCAAATATAGTCCCCCCCTCAGTACAGATCCCCCTCTCCACTAAGCATAGACCTCCCTCCCTCGGTCCAGACTCCCCCTTTACTAAGTGCAGACCCCCTCCCTCAGTATACACCCGCCTCCCTCAGTACAGACCCCCCCCTCCACTAAGTATAGGACCCCCTCTCCACTAATAATAGACCTCTCTCAGTCCAGACTCCCCCTTAGTAAGTACAGACCCCCCTCCCTCAGTACAGACCCCCTCTCTCAGTAAAGACCCCCTCCCTCAGTACAGACCCCCTCCCTCAGTATACACCCGCCTCCCTCAGTACAGATCCCCCCTCTCCACTAAGTATAGACCCCCCTCTCCACTAATAAAGAAAACTCCCTCAGTCCAGACACCCCCTTTACTAAGTACAGACCCCCCTCCCTCGGTACAGACCCCCTCCCTCAGTACAGACCCCCTCCCTCAGTATACACCCGCCTCCCTCAGTCCAGACCCCCCCTCCACAAAGTATAGACCCCCCTCTCCACTAATTAAAGACCTCCCTCGGGCCAGACTCCCCCTTTACTAAGTACAAACCCCCCTCCCTCGGTACAGACCCCCTCCCTCAGTATACACCTGCCTCCCTCAGTACAGACCCCCCTCCACTAAGTATAGACCCCCCTCTCCACTAATAAAAGACCTCCCTTGGTCCAGACTCCCCCTTTACTAAGTACAGACCCCCTCCCTCAGTACAGACCCCCTCCCTTAGTCCAGACCCCCCCTCCACTAAGTATAGACCCCCCTCTCCACTAATAAAAGACCTCTCTCACTCCAGACTCCTCCTTTACTAAGTACAGACCCCCCTCCCTCAGTACAGACCCCCTCCACTAAGTATAGGCCCCCTCTCCACTAATAATAGACCTCTCTCAGTCCAGACTCCCCCTTTAAGTGTGGACCCCCTCCCTCAGTATTCACCCGCCTCCCTCAGTCCAGACCCCCCTCCACTAAGTATAGACCCCCCTCTCCACTAATTAAAGACCTCTCTCACTCCAGGCTCTCCCTTTTCTAAGTACAGACCCCCCTTCCTCAGTACAGACCCCCCCTCTCCACTAAGTATAGACCCCCCTCTCCACTAATAAAAGACCTCCCTTGGTCCAGACTCCCCCCTTTACTAAGTACAGACCCCCTCCCTCAGTACAGACCCCCTCCCTCGGTACAGACCCCCTCCCTCAGTACAGACCCCCTCCCTCAGTATACACCCGCCTCCCTCAGTCCAGTCCCCCCTCCTCTAAGTATAGACCCCCCTCTCCACTAAAAAAAGACCTCCCTCGGTCCAGACTCCCCCTTTACTAAGTACAAACCCCCCTCCATCGGTACAGACCCCCTCCCTCAGTACAGACCCCCCCTCCACTATGTATAGACTCCCCTCTCCACTAATAAAAGACCCCCCTCGGTCCAGACTCCCCCTTTACTAAGTACAGACCCCCCTCCCTCGGTACAGACCCCCTCCCTCAGTACAGACCCCCCCTCCACTAAGTATAGACTCCCCTCTCCACTAATAAAAGACCCCCCTCGGTCCAGACTCCCCCTTTACTAAGTACAGACCCCCCTCCCTCGGTTCAGACCCCCTCCCTTAGTACAGACCCCTCTCCCTCAGTATACACCTGCCTCCCTCAGTCCAGACCCCCCTCCACTAAGTATAGACCCCCCTCTCCACTAATAAAAGACCTCCCTCGGTCCAGACTCCCCTTTTACTAAGTACAGACCCCCTCCCTCAGAACAGACCCCCTCCCTCAGACCCCCTCCCTCAGTCCAGACCCCCCCTCCACTAAGTATAGACCCCCTCTCCACTAATAAAAGACCTCTCTCACTCCAGACTCCTCCTTTACTAAGTACAGACCCCCTCCCTCAGTACAGACCCCCCCTCCACTAAGTATAGGCCCCCCTCTCCACTAATAATAGACCTCTCTCAGTCCAGACTCCCCCTTTAAGTGCGGACCCCCTCCCTCAGTATACACCCGCCTCCCTCAGTCCAGACCCCCCTCCACTAAGTATAGACCCCCCTCTCCACTAATAAAAGACCTCTCTCACTCCAGACTCTCCCTTTTCTAAGTACAGACCCCCCTCCCTCAGTACAGACCCCCCTCTCCACTAAGTATAGACCCCCCTCTCCACTAATAAAAGATCTCCCTTGGTCCAGACTCCCCCTTTACTAAGTACAGACCCCCCCTCTCTCAGTACAGACCCCCTCCCTCAGTACAGACCCCCTCCCTCAGTATACACCCGCCTCCCTCAGTCCAGAGCCCCCCTCCACTAAGTATAGACCCCCCTCTCCACTAATAAAAGACCTCCCTCGGTCCAGACTCCCCCTTTACATAGTTACATAGTTACATAGTTACATAGTTAGTCAGGTTGAAAAAAGACACAAGTCCATCCAGTTCAACCCTTTACTAAGTACAAACCCCCCTCCCTCGGTACAAACCCCCTCCCTCAGTACAGACCCCCCCTCCACTAAGTATAGACTCCCCTCTCCACTAATAAAAGACCCCCCTCGGTCCAGACTCCCCCTTTACTAAGTACAGACCCCCTCCCTCAACACAGACCCCCCCTCCACTAAGTATAGACTCCCCTCTCCACTAATAAAAGACCCCCCTCGGTCCAGACTCCCCCTTTACTAAGTACAAACCCCCTCCCTCGGTACAGACCCCCTCCCTCAACACAGACCCCCCCTCCACTAAGTATAGACACCCCTCTCCACTAATAAAAGACCTCCCTAGGTCCAAACTCCCCCTTTACTAAGTACAGACTCCCCTCCCTCAGTACAGACCCCCCTCCCTCAGAACCCCCTCCCTCAGTATACACCCTCCTCCCTCAGTACAGACCCCTCCTCTCCACTAAGTACAGACCCCCCTTCCTCAATATACATCCGCCTCCCTCAGTTCAGACCCTCCCCTCTCCACTAAGCAGTGGAGGCCCATCTATTAGGGGGCACATGGGTTACGCCCCCCCCCCCCCTATCCATGCGTCCGGGCTCCAAATCCACATGTGAAGCGCTGGATACATGGATAAAAATGTTAGACCCCCCCCCAAAAAAAAAATAAGCTGTGCCAAATCCTTAATCCAAGCATCCAGCTTGGCTGTCCAGTAAATGAGGGGATGAGCATTCAAGCCGCCCCCTCCCCCCTCAAAGTGTTACTAAACCCTCATTTTTGTTTTTACAATAAAATAAGAAACATATTATATTTACCTGCTCAGTAATGGTTTTGCACAGAGCAGCCTTGGTCCTCCTCTTCTCGGGTCCCATGCTGGTGCTCCTGGCCCCTCACTCCTGCTGGGTGCACCCACAGCTGCATACCAGCTTGAGATGGCGTTAAGGGGCAGAAAATGCAATGGGGCCTCATCTTGGAGCTGCAGGACAGCAGGGACACATATGTAGTACAATGCCCGGCACACCGTGGTACAATGGTGGTCCAATGTCTAGCACACAGTGGTACAATGCCTGGCACATGGTGGTACAATGCCTGGCATATAGTGGTACAATGGTGGTGCAATGCCAGGCACATAGTGATACAATGATGGTGCAATGCCTGGCACATGGTGGTACAGTGGTGATACAATGCCTATCACACAGTGGTACAATGCCTGGCACATGGCGGTATAATGGTGGTACAATGCCTGGCATATAGTGGTGCAATGCCTGGCACACAGTGGTATGAAAGCGATACAATGCCTGGCACATGATGGTACAGTGGTGGTAAAATGCCTGGCACATGATGGTACAATAATGGTACAATGCCTGGCACATGGTGGTACAGTGGTGGTACAATGCCAGGCACATGGTGGTACAATAATTGTACAATGCCTGGCACATGGTGGTACAGTGGTCGTACAATGCCTGGCACACACTGTGTTACAATGATGGTACAATGCCTGGCACATAGTGGTACAATGCCTGTCTCACGGTGGTACAATGATGGTACAATGCCTGGCACATGGTGGTAAAATGGTGATACAATGCCTGGCACAGGGTGGTGCAATGATGGTACAATGCCTGGCATATGGTGATACAATGATGGTACAATGCCTGGCATACAGTGGTACAATGGTGTTACAATGCCTGGCACACAGTGTTAAAATTATGTTACAATGCCTGGTATACAGTGGTACAATAGTGTTACAATGCCTGGCATATGGTGGTACAATGGTGTTACAAATAGAGTTGAGCGGGTAGCTGGATATTCGGGTCCGGCGGGTTCGGCCGAACTTCGGAGAAAAGTTCGGATTCGGGACCGAACTTTAACCCGAACCCGGACCCGGACCCGGACCCCATTGAAGTCAATGGGGACCCGGACTTCTGATGACTAAAAAGGCTCTAAAAAAGTAATGGAAAGGGCTAGAGGGCTGCAAATGGCAGCAAAATGTTGTTAAGAACATGGCAAGTGCTCTGCAAACAAATGTGGATAGGAAATAACTTAAAAGAACATAAAAAAAATAAAAAAATAAAAAAATATGCTGGAGGCCCCCTTTTCAGCAGAAGAGGTACAGGAAGTCATTAAGAACCTCAGAAACTCAACGGCACAATGCCACACATATGGTGGGAATGCCCCAGAATACGCCCTTTCTGGAATAAATTATTTAATTTAATGGATAAGCTAGTGGGAAAATAAAATACTTTGAAATAAAAATGTAGCGGGGTGCTAAATTTAAGGAAAGTGTTTGAGTGGTAAATAGGCTCAAATACCCTAATTCTGTAGGATTCATGGACCATTTTGTCCTCGGGGGACAGTATTGGTGTGCAGTTCCCTGCGGCCTACAGGTGGCGCCTTTTGTGTCCCCTCTTGGCAGTAGTACAGCGGGGCGGGGAACCTGCTGTGCATGCCGGGAGAGCATATAAAAGGGGCAGACCTTTGGCCTGGGGGCTGATGTCCAGTGGGGTCCGCGCCCAGGTGCCTTCGGCCTGGGTGCATGTGTTCCTGTTCCATCTCGGGCACCTTTAGCCCGGGGTGAGGTACTATCCTGGAGTTCTTGCTGCCCTGGGTATGGAGGCCTAGGGGCGGGAGTAAAGCCTGGAGTCCAGAGCCGCCTCGTGTAGGGGACCCTGTTCCAGGGAAGGGAGGATCATTCTGATGGACCGATGCGGGAGTCACGGTGAAGGAATGGTCTGTTGACTCCCTGGAGAGATGTCTTCCCCTTGATATGGGCTAGGTTCATAGAAGGAGAAGCTCAAGGTCACCTTGACTGTATCAGAGGCCTTATTCAACCGGCCCGTGGCAGGGGCCTTATACACCCTGGTCTGTGGCTGAGACCAAAGTTCTCCAGGCCCGTGGCAGGGGCCTTGTACACCCGGTCTGTGGCAGAGACCAACCTCAATGTCTGTGGCAGAGACCGTGCGCCAAAAACTGTTTGAGAAACCTAAGCAGTGAAGTGAATGTGCTACATTTGTGCCTGGACCTCCTCCACACCTTAAGCTGTCCTGTTTCTTTGCTCTAACCTTTTCTATCTGAGTACAGTTTATTTTGCCATGAGAGAATAAGAGTTGGAGTTTCAGCTGGTGTGGACATTGATTTTACTGGCAATTAAAGGACTTGCCTCTACCTACAGTAGAGGTGAGAATCATCCTCTGGAGGAGTTTTGACTCCGGCTGTGGACACGGCCCGTCAAGTACACCGCTCAACCTCTTTATATAGGATGATACGGGCTGGTAGTGCGGTGTGCCTTTCTCCCTCCTGCGAAGAGCCAACAACATAAAGGCAGGTAAGGGGGAAAGGATCTGTGCGCTACAAAAAAATAAAATAAAAATTTTAATCTTGGCCTAGCAGGACGAGGTCCATATGGAGTAGGAGGTTGAGGTGGCTGTGGATGTGGCTGTGTAGGTGGAAGCGGCGGTGGAGGAGGACGAGGTAGCCAACACTGGTTCAAAAATACAACAATGGCTGGGTAAGGCCGGTGATGTGTCGAATTCTGTCCCCTGTCGAATAGTGTCCGCCCTGTACTGCGCTTGCTGAGTATGTAGGACAAGGGGATTTCAAAAATCTCCCAAGACTAACGGCGCCTGCGTGTTGAGTTCAGGTGAAGGCCACACCATCCGTGGTTCAAGCCGAGCCAAGCAAGGCCGCGATCGAAGCGAGCCCGTGAGGGGCCCTGTTACTATGTGCTACCGTATGTCCTCTTGGATGGTGGGGCTTGAACCTGCACTCACAGCGCAGGCGCCGTTCATCTTCGGAGATTTTGTGAATCTCCTTGTCCTCTGTACTGCGCAAGCGCTGCGCCTGCGCAGTACGGGCCGGGCACAATCCGATGGCCGGACAGTTTTTGTCACAACACCGGTATACATGTCTATTCTGCACAAGGTACGGACAAGTCCTGTGGGATCCATGCCTGGTTCATTTTATTGAACGTGAGCTTGTCCACATTGGCTCTGGACAGGCGGCTGCGCTTGTCTGTGATAACGCACCCTGCCGTGCTAAATACACGTTCAGATAATACACTGGCTGCAGGGCAGGCCAGCACCTCCAAGGCATAAACGGCAAGCTCAGGCCATGTGCCCAATTTGGAGACCCAGAAGTTAAAGGGGGCAGACCCGTCATCCAGTACGTGTAGGCCTGTGGACACATTCTGCTCAACCATGTTGGTGAAATGCTGCCTCCTGCTAAGACGTTCCATCTCAGCTGGTGGTGCTGGTTGTTGTGGCGTGCTGACAAAGCTTTTCCACATTTCGGCCATGCTAACCCTGCCTTCTGAGGTGCTGCCGGTGCCCCGGCTGCATTGGCGACCTCTTCCTCCTCCTCTGCCTTCGCCTTGTGCTTCCACCGTACGCCCGCTGTCAGGTGGGAATGCCACCAGCAGCGCGTCTACCAGCGTGCGCTTGTACTCGCGCATCTTACGATCCCGCTCCAGTGAGGGAATTAAGGACGGTACGTTGTCCTTGTAACGGGGATCCAGCAGGGTGGCCACCCAGTAATCAGCACCAGTTAAAATGTGGGCAACTCGGCGGTCATTACGGAAACACTGCAGCATGTAATCGCTCATGTGTGCCAGGCTGCCCAGAGGCAAAGAAAAGCTGTCCTCTGTGGGAGGTGTATCGTCTGTGTCCTCTGTATCCCCCCAGCCACGCACCAGTAATGGCCACGAGCTGGTCTGAGTGCCACCCTGCTGTGAACATGGCTCCTCCTCCTCCTCCTCCTCCATCTCCTCCTCCACCTCGTCATCCTCCAGAACTGTGCCCTTTCTGCCGGACAATTGTGTACCTGGCGTTTGTTGGTGCAGGAACCCACCCACTTGTGAAAGACTGCCCTGAAAGCCTTTGAAATGATCCCGCTTCCTCCTCCTCCTCCTCATCCTCCTGTGCCACATCCTCTTCCATCATCGCACGAAGCGTTTTTTCAAGGAGGCATAGAACTGGGATAGTAACGCTGAGAACGGCGTCATTGGCACTGGCCATGTTGGTGGAGTACTCGAAACAGCGCAACAAGGCACACAGGTCTCGCATGGAGGCCCAGTTATTGGTGGTGAAGTGGTGCTGTTCCGCAGAGCGACTCACGCGTGATTGCTGCAGCTGAAACTCCACTATTGCCTGCTGCTGCTCGCACAGTCTGGCCAGCATGTGCAAGGTGGAGTTCCACCTTGTGGGCACGTCACATATGAGGCGGTGAGCTGGAAGGCCGAAGTTACGCTGCAGCGCTGACAGGCGAGCAGCAGCAGGGTGAGAACGCCGAAAGTGCGCACACACAGCCCGCACTTTCTGCAGCAGCTCTGGCATATTGGGGTAATTTTTAAGGAACCTCTGGACCACCAAGTTCAGCACATGCGCCAGGCAAGGGATGTGCGTCAAACCGGCTAGACCCAGAGCTGCTACGAGATTTCGCCCATTATCGCACAGCACCAGGCCGGGCTTGAGGCTCACTGACAGCAACCACTCATCGGTCTGTTGTTCCATGTCCCTCCACAACTCCTGCGTGGTGTGGGGATTTTCCCCCAAACAGGAAAGTTTTAAAACTGCCTGCTGTCGTTTACCCCTGGCTGTGCTGAAGTTGGTGGTGAAGGTGTTACGCTGAATGGATGAGGAGGCGGTAGAGGATGAGGAAGCGGAGAAGGAGGAGTTAGCAACAGGAGGCAAACTGAAGCGCCCTGCAATCCTCGGTGGTGGAAGGACATGCGCCAAACCGCTATCTGCCTCAGGCCCAGCAGCCACTGCATTTACCCAGTGTGCTGTTAGGGAGATATAACGTCCCTGACCGTGCTTACTGGTCCACGCATCCGTAGTTAGGTGGACCTTGCCACAGATGGCGTTGCGCAGTGCACACCTGATTTTGTCCCCCACTTGGTTGTGCAGGGAAGGGATGGCTCGCCTGGAAAAGTAGTGGCGGCTGGGCACGACGTACTGCGGGACAGCCAATGCCATCAGGCTTTTAAAACTCTGCGTCTCCACCAGACGGAATGACAGCATTTCAAAGGCCAGGAATTTTGAAATGCTGGCATTCAGGGCCAGGGATCGCGGGTGGCTAGGGGGGTACTTCCTCTTCCGCTCCAATGTTTGGGAGATAGAGAGCTGAACGCTTCCATGGGACATTGTGGAGATGGTCGGTGACCCAGGTGGTAGTGTTGCTGGCAGATCCTCTGTTTGCGGGGTGACAGGTGCCACTGTCACTACAGAGGTGGATGAAGAGGCCGAGACTGCAGCAGAAGAGGAAGCAGGAGGAGCCAGAGACCTTTCTTGGTTTTTGAGGTGTCTACTCCACTGCAGCTCGTGCTTTGCACTTAGATGCCTGGTCATGCAGCTTGTGCTCAGGTTGAGAACGTTTATGCCTCGCTTCAGGCTCTGATTGCACAGCGTGCAAACCACTCGTGTCTTGTCATCAACACACTGTGTGAAGAACTGCCACGCTAGGGAAGTCCTTGGACCTGGCTTTGGTGTGCTCGGTCCCTTGCTGCGTTGGGCAGTAGCAGATGTACTGTCTAGGGGACGAATGCTCAGTTTTTGCACCCTGCTCCCTCTTCTGCTGTGCTGGTGGCTCTGTGCGACCACCGCCTCTTCCTCCGAACTACACTGGTCACCTGCATAACGTTGATTCCATGTGGGGTCGAGGACCTCATCGTCCTCCACATCATCTTCCACCCAGTCTTCACCCCTGCCCTCCATGTCTGTCTGCACAATTGCGAAAGCAGCAGCAGTTGGCACCTGTGTTTCGTCATCATCCGAGACGTGCTGCGATGGTCCTCCCATGTACTCATCATGAAACATAAGTGGTTGGGCATCGGTGCACTCAATCTCTTCCACTTCTGGGGCAGGGCTAGGTGGATGGCCCTGGGAAACCCTGCTAACAGAGTCATCGAAAAGCAGAAGAGACTGCTGCATGATTTGGGGCTCAGACTGCTTGGCTGATTTGCAAGGGGGTGAGGTGAAAGACTGATGGACATGGGCTTCAGGTGCCAACTCTGATCTTTCAGCAGAAGAGTGGGTGGGAGACAATGTGAAGGAACCCGAGGCACTGTCAGCAACCCAATCTACTATCGCCTGTACTTGTCCTGGCCTAAACATTGGTACAGCCTCATTAGGCGTGACAAAATACCGCCGCAGGCTCGGTCGCCTACTCGCACCTGAGGAAGGTGTTTCACTTGTGCGTGTAGCTGGCACAGATCCACCACGTCCTCTCCCTGCAACAGGAGCTCCACCAGCAGCACCATGACCGGGGCCACCACGTCCCTTTGACCTTCCCCTCATATTTTCCAAATTTAGGATCTTGCCCTAAATGGCGTTTTTTGGAAGACCACAACACACCCACAGTACGTAATGGCTGAAACGCACAGCTACAGAACTGCAGAAAATGCTATTCAAAAAAAAAAGGTTGTTTTTTTTTAGTATAGCACAGTACAAGGAAAATATATATAAATTGTTTTTTTACACACACCTCCAGATGTGTATTTCACACTGCAAAATATTTTCTGTGGCCCTAAATGGCGTTTTTTGCCAGACCACAACACACCCACAGCACGTAACCGCTGAATCGCACAGCTACAGAAAATGCTATTCAAAAAAAAAGGTTGTTTTTTTTAGTATAGCACAGTACAAGGAAAATATATAGAAATTGTTTATTTTACACACCTCCACATGTGTATTTCACACTGCAATTTATTTTCTGTGGCCCTAAATGGCGTTTTTTGAAAGAGCACAACACAACCACAGTATTTAACCACTGAATCGCACAGCTATAGAAGTGCAGAGAATGCTATTCAAAAAAAATGTGTTTTTTTTTAGTATAGCACTGTACAATATATAGAAATGGTTTATTTTACACACCTCCACATGTGTATTTCACACTGCAAAATATTTTCTGTGGCCCTAAATGGCGTTTTTTGAAAGAGCACAACACAACCACAGTATTTAACCACTGAATCGCACAGCTATAGAAGTGCAGAGAATGCTATTCAAAAAAAATGTTGTTTTTTTTAGTATAGCACTGTACAATATATAGAAATTGTTTATTTTACACACCTCCACATGTGTATTTCACACTGCAATTTATTTTCTGTGGCCCTAAATGGCGTTTTTTGGAAGAGCACAACACACCCACAGTATTTAACCACTGAATCGCACAGCTATAGAAGTGCAGAGAATGCTATTCAAAAAAAATTTTGTTTTTTTTAGTATAGCACTGTACAATATATAGAAATTGTTTATTTTACACACCTCCACATGTGTATTTCACACTGCAATTTATTTTCTGTGGCCCTAAATGGCGTTTTTTGAAAGAGCACAACACAACCACAGTATTTAACCACTGAATCGCACAGCTATAGAAGTGCAGAGAATGCTATTCAAAAAAAATGTTGTTTTTTTTAGTATAGCACTGTACAATATATAGAAATTGTTTATTTTACACACCTCCACATGTGTATTTCACACTGCAAAATATTTTCTGTGGCCCTAAATGGCGTTTTTTGGAAGAGCACAACACAACCACAGTATATAATCGCTGAATCGCACAGCTGCAGAGAATGCTATTCAAAAAAAAGTTTTTTTTTTTTTTTTTAGTATAGCATAGTACAAGAAAAATATATAGAAATTGGTTATTTCACACAACTAGAGATATACACTGCAAAATATTTTTTTTGCCCAAAAATAGGTCTTTTTTGCGCACAACAAAGTGCCTTTTTTTTTTTTTTTTGCAACAGCACAATAAAGTGCCTTTTTTTTTTTTTTGGGGCCCAAAAATGGGTCTTTTTAGCAAAAGCACAATAAAGTGCCTTTTTTTTTTTTTTTTAATGACCAAAATAGGTCTTTTAGCAAGAGCACAATACAGCCACAGTATGGAATAGGTGTATCACTCAACGTAATGCAGTGCTGGTGCACTGAGCTTGCAACACAAACAGATAAACCTATGCAGATCGCTGAGCTATTATATCTCTCAATCTGGACTCCTATCTAAATCTCTCTCCCTGAAAGCACAAACAGGATCCTGCCCCTACACTACACTACACTACACTGTCTCCCTATCTTTTCTATCAGTAGATTGCAGAATCAGGACTAACTCCTATTCTCTCCCTCACAGCAACAGCAGCCAGGATCCTTTCCCTACACTGTCTAAAAGCAGAGTGACGATCTGTGCTGTGTGCCTCTTTCTTATATAGAAGCTGGTCACATGCTGGGTCACATGTTGCACTGACCAATTACAGCCATGCCATTAGTAGGCATGGCTATGATGGCTTCTAAGGGCACACCAGCTAATCAAATGGTGATTGGCTGGCCCCTGAAGCATTTCTAACTGCGCCATTAAATACCCGAATCCGGACCCGAACCCGGACTTTAGCGCAAAATCCGGGTCCGGGGTCGGGAAAACGCCAAAATTCGGTACGGACCCGAACTTTACAGTTCGGGTCCGCTCAACACTAGTTACAAAGCTTGGCATACGGTGGTACAATGGTGTTACAAAGCTTGGCATACGGTGGTACAATGATGTTACAAAGTCTGGCATACGGTGGCGCCATTAACAATATTTCATGTGCTGCAGGATACAATGTGCAGAAGATATATAATGAACCATCAGTCACCTTTGTCTCGGCTCACCAGGAGGTCACACAACACCAGAGAGATATTTTTATGTGTCGTTTCCTGAAACCCAACCGGAATGTCATCCAAGAATCAAACATAGGACAATGGAGAGGTCATAGGATGGGGCACTGCCTAATGCATTCTGAAAGTGGCTAAATATTAACTCCTTTGCTGCCAGAGCCATTGGCGATGTTTATTTTTTATTTTCTTTATGTGCACACATGTTAAAACGCACATTTTTGGCCTGAAGATTGTTAGACACTAATAATGACACCAAGTAAAAACCTTTTTTATACCCTACCTAAAATACACTATATTGTCAAAAGTATTGGGACGCCTGCCCTCACACACATGAACTTTAATGGCATCCCAAGCCTGGAACTCTGCTTTAACAAAGATTACAATGAGCCTTGTTCCCTCTAGTGCCCGCATGGGGAGTACACTATATTACCAAAAGTATTGGGACACCTGCATTTACACGCACATGAACTTTAATGGCATACCAGGCTTAGTCCGTAGGGTTCAATATTGAGTTGGCCCCTCCCTTTGCAGCTATAACAGCTTCAGCTCTTCTGGGAAGGCCGTCCACAAGGTTTAGGAGGGTGTCTATGGGAATGTTTGAACCATTCTTCCAGAAGAGCATTTGTGAGGTCAGGCACTGATGTTGGAGGAGAAGGCCTGGCAGTCTCCGCTCAAATTAATCCCAAAGGTGTTCAATCGAGTTGAGGTCAGGACTCTGTGCAGGCCAGTCAAGTTCCTCCACCCCAAACTCGCTCATCCATGTCTTTATGGACCTTGCTTTGTGCACTGGTGCGCAGTCGTGTTGGAACAGGAAGGGGCCGTCCCCAAACTGTTCCCACAAAGTTGGGAGCATGAAATTGTCCAAAATGTCTTGGTATGCTGACGCCTTAAGAGTTCCCTTCACTGAAACTAAGGGGCCAAACCCAACCCCTTGAAAAACAACCCCACACCATAATCCCCCCTCCACCAAATGATTTGGACCAGTGCACAAAGCAAGGTGCAAATGGCATGTCAAAATCCCACGATCCAGCGTTTCCGCTATGCGATAAATAGAATGGGGCCTGAATGAGAAATGTCCTTTCAGTTACTATGTATCAGTTATGTCATTACATTGTAGTAAGTGGTCTCTTCTTAGGATCTGAGTTAATCCCTTTAATCTAATTCTGTTATTTACTCACATACTACTCCACGGCCTGGGGCGCCGCTTCACACGGAACCGATCGCTTTTCCCTCGGAGCTCTCTCCGCGTTCTCCCACCCCGGTGACTCATAAATGATGGCGTGATGGATGTCGGGGGCGCATCCATCACGCCATCATTTATGAGTGCCCCCCCGGTTACAATACTAGCTTTCCCCTTTTTTTTATTCATGTATAATGCCGCAAAAATATTTTACAACTCCTGCCGGGGCGATTCCGCCATGAATTTAGACCTATTAAATTCTGTCTGCTTTGACACTGTTATCGATCGCGTTTGTTTTTTTTCTGCTATTGTTCCTTTTCCCTCTTTTATTAGCAGCATTTTTTATCATTCGTACATTTTTAGCGTCTGAGGCGTTCAGTCTCATGTAAATACATCTGTCCAATAAATATCAGTGCTAGTTTGTAGACATGTGCACTGCCGAAAAATGTGTTTGTTTTAAATTTCGATTCATTGTTTTTTTTTTTTGTTTGTTTTTCGGGTCATTTGCTATGATCGCAATTCGTAAATTTGAAAATTCGTAAATTCGAAAATTTTAAAATCCGAAAATAAGAAGGAAAATCCGAAAATTCGAAATAATAACTAACTACAGTGTAACCTCGGATTGCGAGTAACGCGGTTAACGGGCGTTTCGCAATACGAGCATTTTTCTTTTTAAATCCTGACTCGGTCTGCGAGTGTTGTCTCGCAAAACAAGCAGGATTCAAGCCTCTGCGGTATGCAGTACCGCATTTGGCCAGAGGTGTGGGGGCGCCGGAGCTGATCGGAGCCGATCGGAGCCGTTCGAAAAGACTCCGAAACACTTCCGAGGCTTTTCGAGTTCAGCCGAGCTGTCCCTGAGTATTTCCGAGACCCTCTGGCGCCCCCCCACCTCTGGCCACATGCAGTACTGCATTCCATAGAAGTTTCTTTTATAATTTGATTTATTTATTTGAGTTTGATTAGCGCTGCACTATCTATTTTATGCATGCCATAGAAGTCAATGCGGAACAAATTATTTTCGTTTCCATTGACTTCTATGGGGAAACTCGCTTTGATATGCGAGTGCTTTGGATTACGAGCATTCTCCTGGAACGGATTATGCTCGTAATGCAAGGTTCCACTGTAACTAATAATAACTAGCTATTTAAATTATAGGTATTGGAATTTCCTTTAAAATGTGGCTGTTAGCGAACGTAACAAATACGCATTTATCCGAAGTTACAAATTATCCAAAATAACGAATGCCGCATCTAACCAAATGGAATGAAACAATTTAATAATAAATAATAATAATGCATTAAGGTGAAAAACCTTTAGGGTTTACAACTTCTTTAAGCCCTATTATAAAAAGGGTTATGAACATCAAATTAGACCTGGTGAGTTGCCAACATCCCTAACTGGAATCAAAGAAAGGAAACCCTCCCAAGGATGGGACTTTAAGGGCAACAAGGAGTAGATATGTAAAAAAGTTTATTACAATTTATACAGATATACAATGATACAGTTTAAAACCATTGATGATGCGAAGGTGCATAAATCCCAACGTAAGGTCGGGAAGGCCAGCGCGTTTCGGGACAGTGTTCGTCCCTTCATCAGGGGCTAGTATCCAGACGGGATCACACTGCATAATACAAATAAAATCAAATTGAACAAAAACAACACATATTTACATATTGATTGTTTGTATGAATTGGCCTAGAGAGATAAAGCATTACATGGTACAAGAGAGCACACATACCCTAACATGTCATCGTGCAGATTCGTAACCAGACCGACAGACTACCAAGGACAACGGCAAGGAAGTGTCTCAAGCGCCCAAAGGGAACCAGCATTCAAAAAGTGGCAGGATCACCTCCTGAACGCCTGATTGCAGTTGCTTAGCTACACTCTGAAAAGCCATCCACCACGGTTCACTTTTCAGAGAACCTAGCCTAAGCCACACCAACTACCCAGTTAACAATAGAAAGCTATATTATCATTATACTGTAAGTATCACAGCCTTTGCTCAATACTTTGGTGAAGCTCCTTTTGGCACCAATTACAGCCTCCAATCTTTTTGGGTATGATGCTACAAGCTTGGCACACCTATTTTTGGGCAGTTTCTCCCATTCTTCTTTGCAGGACCTCTCAAGCTCCATCAGGTTGGATGGGGAGGGTCGGTGCACAGCCATTTTCAGATCTCTCCAGAGATGTTCAATTGGGTTAAAGTCTGGGCTCTGGTTGGGCCACTCAAGGACATTCACAGAGTTGTCCTGTAGCCACGCCTTTGTTATCTTGGCTGTGTGCTTAGGGTCGTTGTTCTGTTGGAAGATGAACCTTCACCCCAGTTTGAGGTCCAAAGGGCTCTGGAGCAGGTTTTTATCAAGGATGTCTCTGTATATTGCCGCATTTATCTTTCCCTCGATCCTGACTAGTCTCCCAGTTCCTGCCGCTGAAAAACATCCACACTGCATGATGCTGCCACCACCATGCTTCACTGTAGGGATGGTATTGGCAAGGTGATGAGCGGTGCCTGGTTTCCTCCAGTCCAGACATGACGCTGTCATTCAGGCCAAAGAGTTCAATCTTTGTTTTATCAGACCAGAGAATTTTGTTTCTCATGGTCTGAGAGTCCTTCAGTTGCCCTTTTGGCAAACTCCAGGCGGGCTGTCATGTGCTTTTTACTGATGAGTGGCTTCCGTCCGGCCACTCCCCCATACAGGCCTGATTGGTGGAGTGCTGCAGAGATGGTTGTTCTTCTGGAAGGTTCTCCCCTCTCCTCAGAGAAATGCTGGAGCTCTGTCAGAGTGACCATCGAGTTCTTGGTCACCTCCCGGACTAGGGCCCTTCTCCCCTGATCGCTCAGTTCGGCCGGGCGGCCTGCTCTAGGATCTAGTGGCTCCAAACTTCTTCAAATTTATGGATGATGGAGGCCACTGTGGTCATTGGGACCTTCAATGCTGCAGAAATTGCAGCCAGTTACGTCAAATGCGCTCTGAAGATCCGGCATACCTTGCCTGGGAGTGACGTCATCGTGGCTCCAACCAATCACATAGCCGGAGCGGGCAAACCCAGAAGAAAGCCCTCTCAGCGGAGACTTTACAGCACTGGAGGGCTTCATACCAAGGTGAGTATTTCATAGCGTGCTAGTATGCGATGCCTTGCCATTGCCTTGCAGGTGGTTTTTTTTACTCAACAGCCGCGGTTTACAACCATTTTAAGCGTGCTTGAAGTTTCCTTTCCTCCTTTTTTTTTTCCAATAGAAACCTGAAAAAGAATCTCACCCTTGTTATTTAGATAGAGTTCTACTTTAAATAAAAATGAGCAGCCAGTAGAGCATTGCGGAAATTCAGCGAGGAAGTTGTTAGCGGCGAAAGCAATTAGCATGTTTCTAAGAGAAGAACTTGCAAATGATGACAAGTTACCAAATCTCTCAATATTTTGTGCTGTTTTACTGAATTTTAATATGTTTGTACCTCATGGGTATGAGCTCCCCTGCTACATACAGTATTCCTGCATAATGCAAATAAATAAAACATTCTCAGAGCTTTAAAGAAATTCACTGAATTGCAGATTCTGAAATGTTGCCAAATCTGGCAGAGAATTGCAATTGTTTAAATAAATCCCTCTATAAATAATATAATTATTTGAATAGTGAAACAATATTCACCCTTTGAGAATACTTGTCATTCCCTTAATATTCATAAACCGGTCACACAGTACAATATGGGCACATGATAATACCTGCATGGACTTTTATAAGTCCTCTTTGGCTCCTCGGGGAAGTGAAATCCCAGGATGCTCTGTGTAATTTCCACGCCTGATCATCAACAGGCCACAGAGCGGGCGGCATCGGCCCGCGGGCGGCCCCCGGCCCACCGGGTCTGTTTCCACCCTTTCCTTCCTTGCTGCCCTGACTTCTCTCATTTGTTCCTGTTGGCTCATCATGCCATGATGGGTGGCCGATAGAAAGATTAGCTTGGGCAAGCCAACCCCAGCACTACAAGGACCTGTTAAAATTTGCATAATCGAGCACCTTGGAGTTTGCAGATTCCTGGGCAATAGGCTACATTCGCTTGGGCATTTTGGCATGATGTGAATGGCAGCGGCAGGAATCTACTGTTTTTGGCAGGCTTCTGCAGCTAACTAAAATAAGTAAAAAATTGCGCTATATGCATCAAATTTAAAATCTGTATGTGTACCAAAACAAATGAAATGTAAAAGGTGGTCCTTATTAACATGGCAGAGTGACTGATTCCATATCCGTGTCCATCACCAAATAACTCAATAAATCCGCCACCAACTATGGGAAGGATTACCGGCTCCAATGCACCCCTTGTCGCAGGGGGTCAATGATTGCCTGCGGCTTAAACCCAGCCAGGGCCTTTCTCCACAATTTAGGATCGCTCCACACCCCAGATGATTTCCGTGAACATGGATAGAGGGTTGCCACCGAAAAAAAAGAAGCCAAACGGCTCCACATAGTGTAAAAATCCTTTAGGTTTATTAGGGATCCCACTCACAGCAATACACAAAGAGCTGATATCCAAAAAGCCTTAAGTTTAGTGTGTGGGTCAGCACACATCTAAACCAACCCGATCGTCGGGATGCGAGAAGAGAGATGGTGACGTCAGCACGTCGCTCCGCCCTATGCGTTTGGTCACAACTGACGTCGTCCTGGGGCACTAACTGCAGCCCCCTATTACATCAGAGTCTCCCCTTTATATCAGAGGCCCCCTATACATGAGAGCCCCAATCACATCAGAGCCACCCCTATACATCAGAGGCTCCCTACACACACTAGTCACCCTATCACATCAGAGCCCCCTCTATACATCAGAGGCCCCCTATACACCAGTCACCCCATCACATCAGAGCCGCCCCTACACATCAGAGGCCCCCTATACACCAGTCACCCCATCACATCAAAGCCGCCTCTATACATCAGAGGCCCCCTTTATACCAGTCACCCCATCACATCAGAGCCGCCTCTATACATCAGAGGCCCCCTATACACCAATCACCCCATCACATAAGAGTCCTTCCATCGCAAAGTCCCCCATACCAGAGCCCCACAATAGCACAGTCCCCCATCACATAGGTCCCCTTACCACGAAGCCCCCTGATCACATAGTTCCCCTCTTATTCCCCCCCAGTCACACAAGCACCCATCAGAGAGCCCCCCAATTCCACAGTTCCCTCAAAATGCCTTTCCAGTGGTACAGGCCCCCATCATAAATTCCCTCAATCTCACACTACTCTTATCATATCAGAGCCTTACCTTTTGGCTTCAGAAGTGGAGCAGAGGGTGTTAGATGCCCCATCACATTAGAGTCTCTCCTTTATATCAAAGGCCCCCAATACATGAGATCCCCCCATCACATCAGAGTCTCCCCTAAAATCAGAGGCCCCCCAATACATCAGATCCCCCCATAACATCAGAGTTTATCCCTATAATCAGAGGCTCCCTATACAAGAGTCACCACATCACATCAGACCCTTCCCATCACATCAGAGTTCCCAGATCACCACAGAGTTCCCCCAGCCCATTAGAGTCCTCCCATCACATTAAAGCCCCCCAATCACACAGCCCCTCATTACATAGGTCCCCTCACTATGGATCCCCCCAATCACATAGTTCCTCCATCATGCCCCCCCCCCTCAGTCACACAGGCACCCATGAGAAGGACCCTCAATTCCACAGTTCTCCCATAATGTCCCCCCCAGTCACACAGGCCCCCCCATCATAAATCCCCCCAATCACACACTACTCTTATCACATCAGAGCCCTACCTTTTGGCTTCAGCAGTGGTGCAGAGAGTGGGGGTGGGTCTGTAGGAGGTCTGAAGGAGGTGGACTTCCGTCATCTTCTGAATGCTGGGGATGGTCCTGCATGTCACCTGTGCTGGATCAGAGTCATGCTTTGTCATAGTGCGGGTGATCTGGCTTCCATTTCCATAGCAAAGAATGATGCTGTGTGTCCTGTGTGAGGGTGGTGGACTTCTAAGAGCCGGTATAAGTAATTGGGCAGCTGTAAAGCCACCCAGATCACTTTTACAAAACAGCTGAGCACTGGCTGAATAGAATGCTACCATGGTCACTTACTCCCAGCCCTATGCTCCTTGGAAAAACGGGAGCCCAGGAATCATCATGAGCAGCTGCGTGGGGGGGGGGGTGGACTTCAAAGAGCCAGTAAAAGTGATAGGTCGGCTGTAAAGCCACCCAGACCACCATTAAAAACAGCTGAGCACTGGCTGAAAAGAACGCTACCAAGGTCACTTACCTGCAGCCCTAGGCTCCTTGGAAGAACGGGAGCCCAGAAATCATCAGGAACAGCTGCACGAGGGGGGTGGACTTCAAAGCGCCGGTATAAGAGATTGGGCAGCTGTAAATCCACCCAGTTCACTTTTACAAAACAGCTGAGCGCTGGCTGAAAAAAACCCTACCAAGCTTACTTACCCACAGCCCTGGCCTCCTTGGAAGAACGGGAGCCCAGGAATTATCATGAGCAGCTGCGAGAGAGGGGTGGACTACAATGAGCCGGTATAAGTGATTTGGTGGGTGTAAAGTCACCCAGATCACCATTAAAAACAGTTGAGCGCTGGCTAAAAAGAATGCTGCCAAGGTCACTTATCGCTGCCCTAGGCTCCTTGGAAAGACGGGAGCCCAGGAATCATCATGAGTGCTGTGAAAGGGGGGGGTGGACTTCAAAGAGCCGGTAAAACTGATTGGTCGGCTGTAAAGCCACCCAGACCATCATTAAAAACAGCTGAGCGCTGGCTGAAAATAACGCTACCAAGGTCACTTTCCTGCAGCCCTAGGCTCCTTGGAAGAACGGGAGCCCAGGAATCATCATGAACATCTGCACGAGGGGAGTGGACTTCAAAGCGCCGGTATAAGTGATTGGGCAGCTGTAAATCCACCCAGTTCACTTTTACAAAACAGCTGAGCGCTGGCTGAAAAGAACCCTACCAAGCTTACTTACCCGCAGCCCTGGCCTCCTTGGAAGAACAGGAGCCCAGGAATTATCATGAGCAGCTGCGAGAGGGGGGTGGACTGCAATGAGCCGATATAAGTGATTTGGTGGGTGTAAAGCCACCCAGATCACCAATAAAGACAGCTGAGTGCTGGCTGAAAAGAATGCTACCAAGGTCACTTATCTGCAGCCCTAGGCTCCTTGGGAAAAATGGGAGCCCAGGAAACACGAGCAGCTGCGGGAGGGGGTGGGCTTCAAATAGCTAGTATAAGTGATTGGGTGGCTGTAAAGCCATCCAGACCACCATTAAAAACAGCTGAGCGCTGGCTGAAAAGAATGCTGCCAAGGTCACTTACCCGAAGCCCTAGGCTCCTTGGAAAAACGGGAGCCCAGGAATTATCATGAGCAGCTGTGAGAGGGGGGTGGACTTCAAAGAGCCGGTAAAAGTGATTGGTCAGCTGTAAAGCCACCCAGACTACCATTAAAAACAGCTGAGTGCTGGCTGAAAAGAACGCTACCAAGGTCACTTACCTGCAGCCCTAGGCTCCTTGGAAGAACGGGAGCCCAGAAATCGTCAAGAACAGCTGCACGAGGGGGGTGGACTTCAAAGCGCCAGTATGAGTGATTGGGCAGCTGTAAATCCACCCAGTTCACTTTTACAAAACAGCTGAGCGCTGGCTGAAAAGAATGCTACCAGGGTCACTTACCCGCAGCCCTGGCCTCCTTGGAAGAACGGGAGCCCAGGAATTATCATGAGCAGCTGCGAAAGGGGAGTGGACTGCAATGAACCGGTATAAGTGATTGGGTGGGTGTAAAGCCACCCAGATCACCATTAAAGAGTAAAGACAGCTGAGCGCTGGCTGAAAAGAATGCTGCCAAGGTCACTTACCCGCAGCCCGAGGCTCCTTGGAAAAACGGGAGCCCAGGAATCATCATAAGCAGCCGTGAGAGGGGGGGGTGGACTTCAAATAGCCGGTATAGTGATTGGGTGGCTGTAAAGCCACCCAGATCACTTTTACAAAACAGCTGAGCGCTGGCTGAAAGGAATGCTACCAAGGTCAAGTTCATGATCTTGTAATAATCACTTGCTGGCAGGACGTTTATATACGTGCGTCGGTTAGCAAGTGGTTAATTTGTGTATTTTATTCATAATGTATAACAAAATTTACAGAGAGGGGGGTGGACTGCAATGAGCCGGTATAAGTGATTTGGTGGGTGTAAAGCCACCCAGATCACCATTAAAGACAGCTGAGTGCTGGCTGAAAAGAATGCTACCAAGGTCACTTATCTGCAGCCCTAGGCTCCTTGGGAAAAATGGGAGCCCAGGAAACACGAGCAGCTGCGGGAGGGGGTGGGCTTCAAATAGCTAGTATAAGTGATTAGGTGGCTGTAAAGCCACCCAGACCACCATTAAAAACAGTTGAGCGCTGGCTAAAAAGAATGCTGCCAAGGTCACTTATCGCTGCCCTAGGCTCCTTGGAAAAACGGGAGCCCAGGAATCATCATGAGCAGCTGTGAGAGGGGGGGTGGACTTCAAAGAGCCGGTAAAAGTGATTGGTCAGCTGTAAAGCCACCCAGACCACCATTAAAAACAGCTGAGCGCTGGCTGAAAATAACGCTACCAAGGTCACTTTCCTGCAGCCCTAGGCTCCTTGGAAGAACGGGAGCCCAGGAATCATCATGAACAGCTGCACGAGGGGGGTGGACTTCAAAGCCCCGGTATAAGTGATTGGGCGGCTGTAAATCCACCCAGTTCACTTTTACAAAACAGCTGAGCGCTGGCTGAAAAGAACCCTACCAATCTTACTTACCCACAGCCCTGGCCTCCATGGAAGAATGGGAGCCCAGGAATTATCATGAGCAGCTGCGAGAGGGGGGTGGACTGCAATGAGCCGGTATAAGTGATTTGGTGGGTGTAAAGCCACCCAGACCACCATTAAAGACAGCTGAGTGCTGGCTGAAAAGAATGCTACCAAGGTCACTTATCTGAAGCCCTAGGCTCCTTGGGGAAAAATGGGAGCCCAGGAAACATGAGCAGCTGCGGGAGGGGGTGGACTTCAAATAGCTAGTATAAGTGATTGGGTGGCTGTAAAGCCACCCAGATTACCATTAAAAACAGTTGAGCGCTGGCTGAAAAGAATACTGCCAAGGTCATTTACCCGCAGCCCGAGGCTCCTTGGAAAAACGGGAGCCCAGGAATCATCATGAGCAGCTGTGAGAGGGGGGTGGACTTCAAATAGTCGGTATAGTGATTGGGTGGCTGTAAAGCCACCCAGATCACTTTTACAAAACAGCTGAGCGCTGGCTGAAAGGTACGCTACCAAGGTCAAGTTCATGATCTTGTAATAATTACTTGCTGGCAGGACGTTTATATACGTGCGTCAGTTAGCAAGCGGTTAATTTGTGTATTTTATTCATAATGTATAACAAAATTTACAGAGAATGGTCACTACCCAGGAAAGGTCCTCTCTGCTTTCGGCATCACCAGGAGGTCGTAGAATCTTCCTTTTTTTTTTTTCTAGATGCTTTTAGCAAGTTCTCCAAACAACGAGCTCATAACACACAAAGCATCATAGCAAAAAATATTTTGACACAAAAGAAGAAGGAAAAGCGTACTTGAGTTTTCACCAATTCCCTCCGCTTCTATTTTCAGACGTTAAATAAACAAAACGACTACAAAGGCGGCTGTTTACCTCACCAGGGACGAGAGACGGTTTCCGCCTTAGAATAAAAAAACAAAAAAACCAAAACGTTGACATGATAAACTAATCTTGTGTTTTTATCAGTCGTCCCAAAACATCCCAAGAGATCGGACAATTGTAAGCGTTAGGAGTCCGTCGCTAGCAGGCTCGGACTGTCCCCCATGGGGTTGGGGGGGTGGAGGATGGCTTGAGGCTGCTCGATTCTTCTTCTTGGCACGCTTACAGCGAACCTCAACGTGCCGCTGGCAGCGAGACCGATCAACAGCTGGCAGGCCACCGCTCAGTATTCACAGGTCGGTTTTTGGACGGCGCTGTGCCTGGGACGTCAGGAGCGAAATCAATTATACGGCGGATATTTGCGGCAGCTTTGGCTCTTTTTTGAAAATTCCAGGACACGCTTGTTGTTTCTTTATTTATTTGGTAGCTAGGCTGGAAGGAGGCGGAAGAGAAGAAGATAACAGGAAATCGGGGAGGTCCGCCATGAATGTTGGTTGCTCTGCCAGCAAAGCTTTCCAATATTCGCTATTTTAGGAGGTCACAAATACCTCCACGGAGTGATTGATGTCTTCTATTCATTTATCGTAGTGACCGGCGCTGTCAGCCAAAGACACGGCGATCTCAATTTATATGGAAATGGGAAAATGTTTAGGAAGGCATTTCCACTAAGTGTTAAAACGGAATTGGACCAATGCATTGTTACGTTGGTCCAATGTAAGGTCAATGTGTGAATTGCGTGTGCCGTATCCAGGGCTGCTGTTTAAAATCACGGGGCCCCATACAGCCTACCTGAAAGCCCCCCCCCCCCCCCAGGCCGAAAGTGACTGAGGACATAGATTTATCAGTAAATGGGTAGAAGGCAAGGCGCAACTCCATACGTGCTCTTCATTAAGTCCAAATGTATTATTATTTATTCTTTAACTCCATGAAAGATGAATATTTACAGCAGATGTTAACGCGTTTCAGCCATAATGTAAACAAGGCCTTTATGACTGAAACGCGTTAACATCTGCTGTATATACAGTGCCTTGAAAAAGTATTCATACCCCTTGAATTCTTCCACATTTTGTCATGTTACAATTACAACCAAAAACTTAAATGTATTTTATTGGGATTTTATGTGATAGACCAACACAAAGTGGCACATAATTGTGAAGTGGAATTAAAATGATGAATGGCTTTTAATTTTTGTGTGGTGTGCATCTGTATTCAGCCGCCTTTACTCTGATACTCCTAACTAAAATTTAGTGCAATCAACTGCCTTCAGAAGTCAACTAATTAGTAGAGTCCACCTGTGTGTAATTTATTCTCAGTATAAATACAGCTGTTCTGTGAAGCCCTCAGAGGTTTGTTAGAGCAGTGTTTCTCAACTTCAGTCCTCAAGGCGCCCCAACAGGTCATGTTTTCAGGATTTCCCTCAGATGAAACAGCTTTGGTAATTACAAAGGCAGTGAAACTGATCAAATCACCTGTGCAAAATAATGGAAAGCCTGAAAACATGACCTGTTGGGGCGCCTTGAGGACTGGAGCTGAGAAACATTGGGTTAGAGAACCTTAGTGAACAAACAGCATCATGAAGGCCAAGGAACACACCAGACAGGTCAGGGATAAAGTTGTGGAGAAGTATAAAGCAGGGTTAGGTTATAAAAAAAATATCCCAAGCTTTGAACATCTCGCAGAGCTCTGTTCAATCCATCATTGGAAAATGGAAAGAGTATGGCACAACTGCAAACCTACCAGGACATGGCCGTCCACCTAAACTGACCGGCCGGGCAAGGAGAGCATTCATCAGAGAAGCAGCCAAGAGGCCCATGGTAACTCTGGAGGAGCTGCAGAGATCCACAGCTCAGGTGGGAGAATCTGTCCACAGGACAACTATTAGTCGTGCTTCTCCACAAATCTGCCCTTTATGGAAGAGTGACAAGAAGATTGTTGAAGGAAAGCCATAAGAAGTCCCATTTGCAGTTTGTGAGAAGCCATATGGGGGACACAGCAAACACGTGGAAGAAGGTGCTCTGGTCAGATAAGACCAAAATGTAACTTTGCTGCCAAAACACAATGTGTGGTGGAAAACTAACACTGCACATCACCCTGAACACACCATCCCCACTGTGAAACATGGTGGTGGCAGCATCATGTTGGGGGGATGCTTTTCTTCAGCAGGGACAGGGAAGCTGGTCAGAGTTGTTGGGAAGATGGATGGAGCCAAATACAGGGCAATCTTAGAAGAAAACCTGTAAAGCCCTGTACACACGATCGGTTTCACCCATGAAAAGAGTCCGATGGACTTTTTTCATCAGACAAACCGAACGTGTATGGGCCCCATCGGTCTTTTTTCCATCGGTGATTAAAAAAATAACGTGTTTTAAATTTATCCGATGGAAAAAAAAAACGATAACAAATTCCGATCGTCTGTGTGGAACTCCTCGGCTCAGAATCAAGTCGACGCATGCTCAGATGCATTGAACTTAATTTTTCTCGGCTCGTTGGAGTGTTTTACATCACTGCGTTTGGGACGGTCGGATTTTCGGCTGATGGTGTGTAGGCAAGACTGATGAAAGTCAGTTTCATCGGAAATCCGATGGAAAAATCCATCGTATTTTATTCCATTGGAAATCCGATCGTGTGTACGGGGCTTTAGAGTCTGCAAAAGACTTGAGACTGGGGCGGAGGTTCACCTTCCAGCAGGACAACGACCCGAAACATACAGCCAGAGCTACAATGGGATGGTTTACATCAAAGCATATTCATGTGTTAGAATGGCCCAGTCACAGCCGAGACCTAAATCCCATTGAGAATCTGTGGCAAGACTTAGAAATTACTGTTCAAAGTAATTCAGCCCCCTGGGGTTGAATACAAATGCCCCCCACACTTTTCAGATATTTATTTGTAAAAATATGTAAAAATCATTTATCATTTTCCTTTCACTTCACAATGATGGGCTCCTTTGTGTTGGTCTATCACATAAAATCCCAATAAAATACATTTACGTTTTTGGTTGTAACATGACAAAATGTGCAAAATTTCAAGGGGTATGAATACTTTTTCAAGGCACTGTATTAATCTTTTAGGGAGTTACAGTAAATTTGGACTTATTGAAGAGCATGTATGGAGTTGCGGATTGTCTCCTCCACATTTACTTTGTTAGCAGCTGAGCGACTTCACACACTGCACCCGACAGCTCAGGAGGATCGCTACATAATCTGGGGTAGTAGCACCTTTCCCTTCTATTGATAGATTTATCAGTCCCTTTCTCTGCAACCTCAGCTGCACAGATGAAAGAATAGGAAGCATTCTGAGGCTTCCTGCTCATTCACAAACTGGAGCATAGTAATATATACTTAAGTGATGAATGGACACGTGAGTGATTGGTACTGATCGCTCACTGTGTTGATTCAAGAAAAGAAGGAGCCAGAAAATAACATATTTTCAGACCCCTTCCCCCACTCTTCATCCTGAAACATCCACCTGTGTGCCTGCAGCAGCTGCCTGTGGGAGAGGAGAGGAGAGAAGCCGGAGGCGCTGTGGGGGAAAGGTGCACACATGGGGAAGCAATGCATGTACCAGAACCAATCCCCCTGCAGTGCAGCCGGAGGGAGAAAGAGGAGGAGAGGCTGGCAGTGCTGCAGAGGGGAGGCAGAAGAGGATCGGTGTCTGCAATAAATCAGTTCAAAGGGGGGGCCCAGGCCCAGTACAGGAGGGTTGGCTGTACTAGCTTATCAGCGGCCCTGCCGGTACCTGTGGGATCCCTGGGAAAGCTGCAAATGACTGTGGTAGTCACCACAACTACCTGTGATTGCCTATGTCTTATAGATTACATGCCAAGCAGCTGCCCGGCTGCATAGCAACCCTGCGTGCTGGTCAAAATGCATCAGCTGGCATGGCCATAGAGGAGCCTAGACTGAGACCAATTTCTACCCGCCGTGACCCCATCTCCCCCGGTCGGTCGGTCAGGTCGGTCACAGGCAACACCCCCTGGTCGGTCGATCCCAAGCCCCGCACTTACCACATCTAGGTCGCGGGCAGCGCTTCCTCTGGGCGGCGGGCGGCATCTCCTCGTCCTGGTGCTTCACGATGGCTTCACCTGCATCTCCTCCCTACTCCTCCTCCGCCTCTCGGCCAAGCGGGTGACGGGTCTCAGGACCCACTTCCTGATTGGCCAGGAGTAGAATCCGGAAGACAATAGAGAATATTAATTCGCTATTGTCACACAACTGGGTGGGCTCACTGTGCCCCGAGCCCACCCTTTTTTGAAGGCTATTAGAGCCTCTGGCTCTAATCACGTGCTTAAAAAAAAAAATTGGAATCCATGCGTCCAGCGCCCTGCATGTAAATAAGTAGGCAGGACGCATGGTGGCTGGTGCTAAATATTTTTTTTTTTGGGGGGGGGGGTCAAACAAACCTGGCCCCCTTACTCGCACTACTGAAAAGGTGGCGATCAGTGCCCCTACCTTAGGAGGCCGATGACGAGGTGGTGCTGGAATGGGTTAGAGCTCCTGGAAGCTTAAAGAGGCTGTTGCTGCCTCTCCGACCCTCCACCTGCTGCTCCTCGCTCCAGCTTGCTAAGTCTCATGACCCACTTCCTGATTGGCCAGAAGGAGAAGCAGGAAGACATTAGCAAATATTAATTTGCTAATGTCACACAACTGGGTGAGCTCAGGGCGCAGTTCTCTGCCCCTTGAGCCCACCCTTTTTTTAAGCCAATTAGAGCCTCAGGCTCTTATCATGTGCTTCAAAGAAGAAAAAAACATTGAAATTCATGCGTCTGGCGCCCTGCATATAGATTAGGGGCCAGGCGCATGGATTAGGGGGGCCGCGCCCCTAATGGAGCTGCTGCCACTGGTGACTATGTAATAAAATTCAAACAAACCTTGAGTGCCAGTCCAAGCACTCATTCTCTGATGCTCATTCTCTGGTGACTCACACTGATTTTGGGTGCCGGAATTAGTCTGGCTCAATGCACACACATGGGGAGAAAGGAGACAGAACACCATACTCATGTAGGTTAAGTGAAAAAAAAATAGTTTTAGCGCAAACAATATAATATTAAATTGTTTAGTAAAATATAAAAGACAGGGTTGCGTTGAATAAATAGATACCCAACATGATGCACAATCCCGCATTATGGCTAGTAGATGGAGCTGACTAGACAATGTGCAATTTGTTTTGGGCCGAATACAAATTTGGACAAATTTTTGGTTATTTGGAGATTCAGATGTATCCGAATCTCCGAATGAAATATTAACGAATAGTAACGAATTCTGTTGAAATCCATTAACATTTGTTTTGTCTATTTGTTTTCTATTGAATTCCAAATTTTCAGAATGAGTAGAATACATGTGGGTCGAAAAATGATTGACCGATTCTAATTCTATGTGAAGAATAGCTGCTTGTTAAGCAGCGGGCCAGGAAGCCAGCCGCCGCCTCCTTAAAGCCCGATGAGCTTCCCCACTGACAGCTGTGATGTAAACAAAACCATGCCGGAAAAACCAAAATGTTAAAATTAAACAATAGAAATCCCTTTAAATATAGTGCCTGGGGGGTCCCCTTAGTCTGCCTGCAGAGTGGAGCATCTGTAGCATGCATAGAAGGGGTGGGGCCACCTGGTGACGTCATCTGGTGGCCCTCCACCCCCTTGTGATGTCACTGACCACTACATGCTGGGTCGATGACGTCACAAGGGGCTAAAGCCACCAGGTGACGTCACCAAGTTGGATGTTGATGCGCACGTGGCACACTCTGAGGAAATGACATGGATCAAGTTCAAACTTGCAGACTTAGAAGATAGGTCCCGCCGTAACAACCTTAAGCTTAGAGGGATCCCAGAATCCCTCACTCCGTCTCAACTGCCACATTTTGTCAGGGATATCTTTCTCACTGCAATGCCTAATCTCACTCCTGCGGAACTCACGTTTGATCATGTGCATCGTATATCAAAACCTCCAAACCTCCCGGCAGAAGTTCCCTGTGATGTGCTTCTCAGAGTACACTTCTACCAAGTCAAAGAAAAATTACTGGAAACGTTTAGACGAGTGGACCAACTCCCGGAGAAGAAACATTCAAGTATTTCCGAAATTCTCCCAGTTCACCATGCAAAGGCGCAACAACCTGCTCACGGTAACCAAGGCTTTGCGTAACCATAATATTACTTACTGTATAAATGGAAATATCCAGAGTGGTTACTCTTGATGGATCATCAAAAACAGTCTATATCCTGGAAGAGGAGCTCCAATTGCTCAGAAGCTGGGAAATCATCCTGTTATCACACCCAATCCTGGGGCAGGTACCCAGGCGTAACTCCTCTCAAACATGTTCCAAAGTCTTGCAGAAGCACCAACCCTCTGCTTCAGAAGCCTCCTAAATTTTTATCAAACTCACATCATTTCACATGTGAGGTCCTCCAGATGGGTACCTATCACCGTACTCATTTCCCCACCTTTTTTGCAGCATAAGCTGCCTGAGGTCCCTTATATATATAAGGGTCTTCCGTTTTTACACTCCACCCTTGGGTGAAGTTTTTGTTTCTTTGTTCCCTGTTGGAACCTATGTTTGCTTCATACAGCTGCGTTAGTTATCTCAGTTTCTTTCTCATTGCATATACATCAGGGTGCAATAACAGTTATTTAGTCTGGCTTGGCACTCCCAATGTACTGCTTATGCTGATACTGCTCTACCTCTTCCCACCACGGTCCTGGCATATTATTATAAGCATGTTACTCCAATTGCCTTTTTCTTTCTCCTGTGCACGCTTGCAACAAGTCCTTCTATATATGTAGGTCTCATTGTTTTATCTCTTAACGCCAACACAAAAGGAGGTCCATATGGAAGGAGGCCCAGATCCAGAGGGCAGACATTGTAGCCATCCAAGAAACTCACTTCCAAAGGGATGCAATTCCTTTTTTGCAAGCACCAGAACTTCCCCATGTCTTTTTATCTACGGCTTCTGTCAAGAAAAGAGGTGTCCTGTTGTGTCCTTCACTCTTCACGATTCAGTTCTGAGGGTAGATTTATCATTTTGATTTCTACTATGAATGCTAAATTGTTTACACTTTCTGTCTCTATCTATGTTTCCATTTCACACTAAATGAGATTCTTTCATAAACTCTTCTAACAGATCTCTAAGGCGCAAAAGGGAAATTTGTTGATTTGTGGCGATTTTAATGTGGTACCAAACCCTTTGCTTGACTCTTCCTCACTGGCTAGGGGATGCACAATCTCTTTGAGAGGCCTTCTTCATACTTTTTACTACTAGGTGCTAAAGCTAAAAAACAGTACCAATTCCTCCCTCTCTAACATTCTGCAGGATATCCACCTATTAGAAACCAAAAACAAAGCTAGCCCTCACCCCCAAACCTTTGACTCCCTAATCAAGTTGCGCACAGAGTTACAAAACCTGATGGTCCATGACCATGACAGATACATGTGTTCCCTAAAACTCATGTACAACTTACAACACAATAAAGAAGGAAAGTTTCTAGCCACCAGACTTAAGGCTCGTAAAGCCAAATCTAGAATCCCCTATGTTTTCCACCCTTTTACTAAAAATAAACTGTTCAGTCCCCAAGATATTGTGGATGCCTTCGCAGACTATTATGGCTCCTTGTATAGTTTAAAAGATGATCAAACCACCCCACAACCCTCGGAAGGATACATACGTTCCTTCCGTGACAACATACGTCTTCCCAATATTTTGCAAGCACAACTGGCCTATCTGAACTATCACCACGGATGAGATAGGAAAAACAATAGATACCCTACCCAATGGCAAATTGCCAGGTCCAGAAGGCTTTACCGAGTACTTTAGAACCTTTAAAAATATCTCATCCCCCTACCTTCTGAAAATGTTTAGAGAAACCTCAAGTTCCGCTTCCCTTCCAGCGGAAATGCTTCGGGCTCATATAGTGACCCTTCCCAAATCAGGTAAAGACCCCGATTCCCCAGCCAATTTTCGCTCTCTTTACTCAATTCAGATATTGAAATGTATGCTAAACTGCTGGCTAGACGGCTGTCTGTGGTCCTTCCATCCTTAACTGGACCGGACCAAATGGGGTTTATGAGAGGTAGACAAGCGGAAGATGCCACCAGGTGGATTCTGAATATTATTCAGTATGGTGAATCCTCCAAAACGCCTTCTCCGCTTCTTTCCAATGATGCGTAGAAGGCGTTCAACAAAGTGCATGGGCGTTTTATGTCTATGATCCTTGAGACATTTGGATTCCAGGGCCCTATCTTATGTCATGTGCAATACTAGTGTTATATTCCAACCCATCAGCTCAAGTTTTCACGTCAGGCCTCCTTTCCAAGACCTTCCCCATCATCAACGAAAACTGTCAGGGCTGTCCTCTCTCTTCTTCAATCTTTAACCACTTCAATACAGGGCACAGTATAAGCAGTACTAATGGGCACTGATAGGTGGCACTGATATTCAGCACTGATGGGCACTGATAGGCTGCACTGATTGGCACTTATAGGCGGCACTGATTGGCACTGATGGGCGGCACTGATGGGCACTGATAGATGGCACTGATAAGCAGCACTGATGGGGAGGCACTGACAGGCCTCCTTGTTAACAGTGGCTTCCAGATTCTGATAAGCCCCCTGCCCGAAGACCCCGACAACCACAGCCCAGGGTTGTCGGGGAGAGGCCCTTGTCCCCATCAACATGGGGACAAGGTGCTATAAAAAGGAAAAAAGAACAGTATAAGAAAAATATAAAAATGCATACTCACAAACAAGTAACATATTCAAGCATAGAATGTAAAGTCCATAGTTTGCATCATCCAGCAAGATCAGCTGGCAAGCTACAGTGGTGGGATGTATAGTCCAAAAGCAGCTGACGCATTTTGAGGGTGTCCCCTCTTCTTCAGAGCTCATAGGGGCAAGGTGTATTGGGGTGGGGGGTGCAGAGCCAACCCTGCCCCAAAGCACCCAACCCCCCATGTTGAGGGCATGTGGCCTGGTATGGCTCAGGATTTAGAGGGGGTTGCTAGTCCCCCCCCCCCCTTTCCTGACTTGACCTTTTTTTTTTTGGGCGTGGGGTTCCCCTTAAAAATTCATACCAGACCCGAAGGGCCTGGTATGGACTGGGGAGGAACCCTACGTCGTATTTTTAAAATTTGTTTTTCTTTTGCCGGACAATTGTCAGCATTCTTTTCTTTACATTCATCTGTCAGTGGGGAAGCCCGCTGACAGATGATGACTCATGGTTGTTATGGACGCGGGCGGCCGCCTTCCCGGCCCGCTGCTTAACAACCTGCCTTTTTTTTCACACAGAATTCGGATCGCTCGACCGATTTGAAATCTAATTGTTTTGAAAAGTTGGAATTCGTTAGAAAATGAATAAATTAAACAAATTTTAACGAAAACGAAACAAAATGGAACGAAAACTAAATGAAACTAAACGAATTCCATAACGAAACAAAATTAGTAACATAACGAATCTATCCGAAATGAAACAAAACACATTTTTCTATTCTCACATGTCTAGTTACCTCCATAAATCTCACTTATGAGTATGTTATCACTGTTAAAACTGTTATCACTGAGAGCTGTAAAGACAGCTAAGTTTGATCGTTCCTGGAAACCGTGGTCCTTATGGGTTAATTACAAGCATTGATATTGCACTGCTTTAAGTTACGGGCTATTATGCATAGACCTTTGTGATCTTTTGTTTCTTTCTATTGTAACTTGATGCATTTTATACAGTGTTTTTCATACATTATGTTCTATTGTGCTCTACTTTCTCATTTGTACTCATGTTTAAAACCTAATAAAAATCTATTAAAAGAAAATAAAGGAATTGAAAGAAACCTGTGTACTGTTTTTATAAAAAAATTTGACACTTTTTTTGGTGAATGAGTAGGGGTACAATATACCCCTACTCATTTACATGGGGGGGGGGTCTGGGTGCCCTCTTCTTAAAGGGGGCTTCCAGATTCTGATAAGCCACCTGCCCACAGACCCCCACAACCACAGCTCAGGGTTGTCGGGTAGAGGCCCTTGTCCCCATCAACATGGGGACAAGGTGCTTTGGGGTGGGGCCCCAGGACTGGGTGGGGACCCCACGCCGTTTTTTTCTTTTGTGTTTGTTTTTTTTTTAAATAGCCGGGTGCTGGCATTTGCAACCGCGAGTCAATTTAAATTTGATTTGGCTCATTTTGTTTTTTTATAAATGTAATTTTTGCTGCACTAGGTTCTATGCATGCTACAGATGCGCCACTACCCAGGGAGACTAAGGGAACCCCCCGGGCACTATATTTAAAGGCATTTTTCATTTTTATTGTTTCGCTTTAAGTGGGGTTCCCACGCCTTTTTTTTTACATTTCGTGGGATTCCCCTTAAAATCCATACCAGACCTGAGGGGCCTGGTATAGATTGGGGAGGGGGCCCCACGACGGTTTTTTAAACATTTTTGTATTGCCGGCATTGTTTTGCTTACATTTCAGCTGTCAGTGGGGAAGTCCGCTGACAGCTGATGAGTGATGAGTTGATGAGTCACTGCTTAACAACCAGCTATTCTTCACATAGAATTCGAATCGGTCTATCATTTTTTCGACCCACACGAATTCTAATCGTTCTGAAAATTTTGGATCTCAATTCGTTACTATTTGTTAATATTTAATTTGGAGATTCAGGTACATTCCCTGCTCGCTGGTTAACAACCAACAGTTTTCTCAACTGTTTTTCTCACAGAATTTGAATTGGCCGATCATTTTTTTACTGATCCGAATTCATTTTTTATTTTATTTTTTCAAAAATTTGGAATTCATTAGAAAATGAATAAACCAAACAAAATTGAATGAAAACGAATCGAAAATTTTACGAAAACAAAACTAAACTAAACTAATTCCGAAACAAAATGAATAAGTAACAAATCTATCTGAAGAAAAACAAATTTTTCCATTCTGCACATGTCTAGAGCTGACAATCATAGGAAGTACACATATTAGACATAGCATGAGGATTATATGCTAAGGCATCTGCACAGCAAATTCTTTATAAATAGTCCTCGTAATTTATATGTAGAAGAAGCACAAGCTGGCTTTTCAAGACTTCTGTTTCCTTTTAAATAGACATGTGCACTGCCGAAAAATTTGTTTGTTTTCGTTTCATTCTGGGTTTTTTTTGTCCTTTTTTCGGGGTCATTCGTTATGATCACAATTCGTAAATTTGTAAATTCATAAATTAGAAAATTTGTAAATTAGAAAATTCGTAAATTAGAAAATTCGTAAATTCAAAAATCTGAAAATAAGGAAGAAAATCCGAAAATTCAAAAAAACTAAAATCCGAAAATTCTAAATAACTAACTAACTAATAATAACTAACTATTAACCACTTGCCGCCCGCCAGCCATCAAATGACGGCTGGGCG
Source organism: Rana muscosa (assembly GCA_029206835.1). NCBI lineage: Eukaryota > Metazoa > Chordata > Amphibia > Anura > Ranidae > Rana > Rana muscosa. The sequence continues at coordinate 379,885,678 of CM055125.1, forward strand.
GTGCGGCTCTTGTTCTGGCCGGGCGTCATATGACGTCCTCGGCTTCTCGGCCCTCTAGGGGGCGCGCGCATCCACCACGTCACTCGGGTACGGATGCGCGTGCCCGGCGCCCGCCGGGCACCCGCGGTTGCCCGGTAACAGAGCAGGACCGTGGATCTGTGTGTGTAAACACACAGATCAACGACCTGTCAGAGGAGAGGAGACCGATGGTGTGTTCCCAGTACAGAGAAACACCGATCGGTGATTCCCCTCACCCTACAGTTAGAATCACTCCCTAGGAAAAAAAATTAACCCCTTGATCGCCCCCTAGTGTTAACCCCTTCACTGCCAGTCACATTTACACAGTAATCAATGCCTTTTTATAGCACTGATCGCTGTATAAATGTGAATGATCCCAAAATAGTGTCAAACGTGTCCGATGTGTCCGCCGCAATATCACAGTCACAATAAAAAAATTGCATATCGCCGCCATTGCTAGTAAAAATAAATAAATAAAATTTAAAATGCCATAATTCTATCCCCTATATTTATGACGCTATAACTTTTGCGCAAACCAATCAATATACGCTTATTGCGATTTTATTTTACCAAAAATATGTAGAAGAATACATATTGGCCTAAACTGAGGAAAATTTTGTTTTTTTATACATTTTTTTGGGAATATTTATTATAGCAAAAAGTAAAAAATATTGCATTTTTTTCAAAATTGTTGCTCTTTTTAAAAACCGCAGGTGATCAAATACCACCAAAAGAAAGCTCTATTTGTGGGAAAAAAAGGACGTCAATTTTGTTTGGGAGAAACATCGCACGACTGCACAACGTCAGTTAAAGCGCCGAAATGCCGAATCACAAAAAGTGGTCCGGTCATTTGGCAGCCAAATCCTCCGGGGCTGAAGTGGTTAAAATTTGGCTGTTTGTGAACGTAACGAATAACAAATGTATCCGAAATAACGAATGCCGCATCTAAACAAATAGAACTGAATAAATTAATAATAAATAATAATATTTTTTTAAAATCATTATTATTATTATTATTATTTATTATTATTCATTTGTTACGTTCCATTTATTTAGATGCGGCATTCGTTTTTTCGGATACTTCGTAACTTCGGATAAATTTGTATTCGTTACGTGTAAATATGAGATCTGAGTTCTTTTTGACCCCAAATCTCACATTACAGAGGACCTGTCATGCTTTTTTTCTATTACAAGGGATGTTTACATTCCTTGTAATAGTAATAAAAGTGATCCACATTTTTTTTTTAGTCAAAGTCAAATAAAGAAAAAAAAAATTTAAAGTGCCTTTTCCCGCCGTGCTCGCGTACTGAAGCAAATGCATACGTAGGTCGCGCCCGCATATGTAAATGGTGTTCAAATCACACATATGAGGTATCGCCGCGATCGTTAGAGCGAGAGCAATAATTCTAGCAAAAGACCTCACCTGTAATTTAAAACTGGTAACCTGGTAAAGAAATTTTAAACATCGCCTATGGAGATTTAAGTGTCAAAGTTTGTCGCTAATCCACGAGCGGGTGCAATTTTGAAGCGTGACATGTTAGGTATCAATTTACTCGGCGTAACATTATCTTTCACAATATAAAAAAAAATTGGGCTAACTTTACTGTTTTTTTATTTTATAATTCAAAAAAGTTTATTTTTTTCCCCAAAAAAATTGCGTTTGTAAGACCGCTGCGCAAATACGGTGTGACATAAAGTATTGCAACGACCGCCATTTTATCCTCTAGGGTGTCTGGAAAAAAATATATATAATGTTTGGGCGTTCTGAGTAATTTTCTAGCAAAAAAAATCCTGATTTTAACTTGTAAACCCTATGTGTAAAAAATAGGTCCTTAAGTGGTTAAGGAAGTACACTCCCAGTCGCCCTGTAAGGTGCTCTATGAAATCTGACTTGAATTTTTTTTTAAATGTGGAAGAAAACATTGAGAATTTAATGGATTGCAGTAGCTTATTGATTTTGAAGGAGCAAAAAGAAGAGGCAACCAGTGATATACAGTACATTGTGTAATGAGGAAGGCAGTACAGGGGAGGCCATGGGCGTCCGCTGAACTTTTTTCAGGGGGGGGGGGGCATCATTTTAAGGTCATCCATGCTTCTTTGGAGCAGTGGAGCAGCGCTGTATACACCACTCCTCCACCACCCATTTAAATAAATGGGCACTGCTGCCGAAGCGCCTGCAAAGCGCTTTGGCAGCGGCGATACACAGTTGCATTTAACCCTGTCTTTGACCGCTAGCTGGGGTTATTGCAACACAGGGGGCAGGTGTCTTCACTCAGACTTCAACACTCTTACGATTCCAGGGGGGGCAATTGACCCCCCTTGCCCTATGGAGCGGACACCCATGGGGGAGGCCATAGTGGGGAGCGCTCGGAGTGGGGGGCGGGCAGTACGTAGCACTTGTTCAAGGCCCACAAGAGGCAAAATCCAACCAAATATAATTCTAGTTTTATCTCTAGGAGTGACAAGAAGATCGGGAATGTTATTCCCCTGCCATTCCTCCCATCTATATACTGTCACCTTATGCAATATGAATTGAACCCCCCTCCCCTCCCCCGACAGTTCAATGTACAAATAGCGCGACGTTGTGAGTTGACAATGTGCTGACTTACAGCAAAGCTGTGGTGTGATATATAACCCCTGGCAGCGCTGGGAGATAACGTGCAGCAATAATATATAAATTCTCATACATAAAAATGTAAATTCCGATTTAACGAACCATCTGCTTGCAAGATATGTGTTCAGGAGGAGAGGAAAAAGGGAACAAGCCCGGACCGATTAATCACACGCGGTTCTAAGGACCCAATAGCGGTGTTCCCGTTTCATTAATCTTAATGGCACTTTGCCACGCTAACACCGCCGCGTATTCCCTACGATGACTCGCCGCTACAGAAGAAATAAAGGGGTACTCCGGGTCTAACATTCACTGCTGATGATTTTGCTTTTAGACTTTTTGGCAGAGAAGCTGACAATCTTTGTATGTGTAGCAAGGTCCTAGGCCTCCTTTAGTCTAATGAGAACCTCCAGAGCCAGGAACAGCTGACCTCCTTCTGTATAGAGTGGCTTGCAAGGCATAGTGGGTGTAATGTAAGGTAGATTCATGGGCGCCAGACACTTCTTGAATGCAAAGAGATTTATTTTCTCTTGAACGGTGGGAGAGAGGGTTAGGGCCAGGACACCCTTAGGTAGTTGCAATGTCAATTGGCAGACTCTGAGACTTCTACAGGTTAGACCGCCATGTAGGGAAAGGCATCCAGCAAGACACCACATCTGCATGTGTAGGAACGCTGTCTCCTATGGCAACAGTCTTAGAACAGTTCCTAACACAAATTGTAACTCCTTTACTTTTAGACAGTCACTTGAAGCACACAGATCCTTTACCCTGCTTACCTCCACAAGCAGAATGGGACACGCCATGCCACAAGCCCAATATCCTCCTGATAAAAGACGGTGAGCGGTGTTATCTGTTTTTGGGTCCTGCAGCGAGTTACCTCCTTCCATTGGTTCTCTCCCCTAGAGTGTAGGGTAAAGTCTATTCTCTCCTTGTATTCAATAAGGCCATTGTCCAGACAGTATTAAACCCAATAAAGAAAGGTTTATTTTTCTTGCGTAGAAACTTGATAGCAAAGTTGGAGATAGTCCCCTCTCACGGTCCTAGCAGCCGGTGTGGAGCACGGAACATTCACCTTAATTTCCTAAGAATGCGATCAGGATATGACCTTCTGAATCCCGAACTTCCCAGCACTTGTAACACTTGAGACCTTAGGTGCCAATGGGGCACATTACAAGGCTTTTGGCGGATTATGGAATTCTTCCCTCTGATAGGCAACCAGGCCTCTCCCGAGACAGTGACTTCCTTCACCGATCCCTGCAGATAGGTCCTTCCATGGTTTTCTCTCCTTCAGAGCGGGTAACCCCCACTTGGGCACCCTGGGACTCCTCTTCTGGTGTAGGACTCAGCTAAAGGTGCTGGGCCTACCTGAAACGATGCAGCCTCGGGCCGAAGGTGTCCGGGGCTGAATACACTCACACGTACCCCTGGCCATGAGGACCACCAAAGGTGGGGTACGTGCCTAGGACCAAGGGGTCTTCTGGATCACCTCCGAACTCCCCGACCTAATGGCATACGCCCCTTAAGTAGCCTCTCCCGACATGCACAGCGGGTAGACCACGCCCACTGGACAGCCGCCGAGAGAGGACACCCAATCGCGCTGCAATACTACCTGTGGTTCAACCTGAGACCTAGGAGACAGCGCCCCCCACAGGTCAAAGGGAACTGTACTGCCAGGCAACACCACAACAAAGCAGATACCAATTTAAAGAATTCAAACAGCCTGAGCCTAAATATTTGCTCAGGCTACCCCTTAAATTTAGGCTTAGCGACCCCAATTATGGGGGGGTCCGCTACACACTTCTTGTAGATTCTCAGCCCACTGAGCTTCCAGTCTCTCTCTCTCACTAGACTTGCTGATTCACTGCCACTGAATCCCGTGAGCTCTTCTAATCTTCTTACTTTAGTATCTTCCTCAAGCGTCACCCCCGCTTCCCTGCTCGCTCCCTGGCTTGGCACTCCAGATACTCCTCAAGCGTCACCTCCGCTGGTTGGGTCCCTGGCTTGGCACCTGCTGAAGTTTCCCGATTCTTCACCGTCCCCGGTTGGTGAGAATACTTCTCCGGTACTTGTTTCAGCTACTCTTACTGTGGTCCCTGGTAAAAAGGTGGTTGGTCCCTTAGTGGCGACAGCTTCCCCTCTACCTCTGACCACGACAGGTTCTCCGGCCGGCAGAACCGTCACTTGTGGTTGGACTGCAAGCCGCAATCCCAACCCTACGCTGATCTCTTGCTTCTGGATAGGCCCTCAGATAGCCTAGCAGCCAGATGCGCCCCGGGATAGGCCCAAACTCAAGCCTAGCAGCCCGGGCAATACAACACATGTCCACCCAGACAGCTGTCCGGGTGGTACAGAACCCTGATCACCTGACATCACCCAAATAAATAGGCTCTCCCAGACAGGCCAAGGGACCCAAGAAAGCCCCTGCCCATTGGCTGAGACACCCCATCTACTCCTAATCTGTCCTTGCAATGCCCTTGTTTTATATAATGTCACCAGATAACCAGCCACCTAGTGACAGAAGAGAGAAGTGCAAGCAATTCCAGACTTAGGGGGAAATCAATTGATCCCTCACAATTAGCCAAGGCAACGATACCTGGCAGGTAAATTTAGGCGATGGATTTGTGCACTCAGGATAAAACTAATTAATGCGGACTGTGTGATTTGAGCCAAACTTAAGAACGGGAATTTAGGAAGCTGTCACAAACTAAAACATAACTAAAACTCAGAGGTCTATTTATTAAAAAAAAAAAAGTGTGTTAATGTATCATGTATCAAGCATTCGCACAGTTGAAAAATCCCATATTTTGCATAATATATCTATTTCCTATGATCGTCAGCTCCATCTAGTGGCCAAAATTAGGTATATTCCTGAAATACTTCTATCAGAAAAAACACTGCGTTATGGCCACTAGATGGAGCTGATGTCCATAGGAAATATACATGTTGGGCAAAATTATTATTCGTGACCGCTGAATACCGTATATACTCGAGTATAAGCCGAGGCACCTAATTTTACCACAAAAAAATGGGAAAACTTATTGACTCGAGTATAAGCCTAGGGTAAGAATGCAGCAGCTACTGTAAGCGGAAAAGAGGGTCAACGATGCCCATTTGCAGCTTCACTGTGCCCATTTGCATGCCTCACTGTGCCCATTTGCATGCCTCACTGTGCTCAACCTCACTGTGCCCATTACCTCACTGTGCCCATCTCCTCACTGTGCCCATATCCACACTGTGCCCATATCCACACTGTGCCCATCTCCTCACTGTTCCCATCTCCTCACTGTGCCCATCTCCTCACTGTGTCCATCTCCTTAGTGTGCCCATCATCACTGTGCCCATATCCTCACTGTGCCCATATCCTCATTGTGCCCATATCCTCACTGTGCCCATATTCTCACTGTGCCCATCTCCTCACTGTGCCCATATCATCACTGTGCCCATCTCCTCACTGTGCCCATATCCTCACTGTGCCCATCATCACTGTGCCCATATCCTCACTGTGCCCATATCCTCACTGTGCCCATCATCACTGTGTCCATATCCTCACTGTGCCCATATCCTCACTGTGCCCATCATCACTGTGCCCATCTCCTCACTGTGCCCATATCCTCACTGTGCCCATCATCACTGTGCCCATATCCACACTGTGCCCATATCCACACTGTGCCCATCTCCTCACTGTTCCCATCTCCTCACTGTTCCCATCTCCTCACTGTTCCCATCTCCTTAGTGTGCCCATCATCACTGTGCCCATATCCTCACTGTGCCCATATCCTCATTGTGCCCATATCCTCACTGTGCCCATCATCACTGTGCCCATATCCTCACTGTGCCCATATCCTCATTGTGCCCATATCCTCACTGTGCCCATCATCACTGTGCCCATCTTCTCACTGTGCCCATATCATCACTGTGCCCATATCATCACTGTGCCCATATCCTCACTGTGCCCATCATCACTGTGCCCATATCCTCACTGTACCCATATCCTCACGGTGCCCATCATCACTGTGTCCATATCCTCACTGTGACCATATCCTCACTGTGCCCATCATCACTGTGCCCATCTCCTCACTGTGCCCATATCCTCACTGTGCCCATCATCACTGTGCCCATCTCCTCACTGTGCCCATCATCACTGTGCCCATATCCACACTGTGCCCATATCCACACTGTACCCATCTCCTCACTGTTCCCATCTCCTCACTGTTCCCATCTCCTCACTGTGCCCATCTCCTCACTGTGCCCATCTCCTTAGTGTGTCCATCATCACTGTGCCCATATCCTCACTGTGCCCATATCCTAATTGTGCCCATATCCTCACTGTGCCCATCACTGTGCCCATCTCCTCACTGTGCCCATATCATCACTGTGCCCATCTCCTCACTGTGCCCATCATCACTGTGCCCATATCCTCACTGTACCCATATCCTCACTGTGCCCATCATCACTGTGTCCATATCCTCACTGTGCCCATATCCTCACTGTGCCCATCATCACTGTGCCCATCTCCTCACTGTGCCCATATCCTCACTGTGCCCATCATCACTGTGCCCATCTCCTCACTGTGCCCATCATCACTGTGCCCATCATCACTGTGCCCATCTCCTCACTGTGCCCATCATCACTGTGCCCATCTCCTCACTGTGCCCATATCCTCACTGTGCCCATCGCAGCGTACCTGAAATTCTTGACAGGCTGCGTTGCGGGGGTCCATTTTTAAAAATTTGCGGCTTCCTCCTGGTCCCGTGCGGTATCACGGCCATCTTCTCATCCTCGGACTTTCCCAGCAGACACTGTGTTTAGTGATCCGCCAATCACAGACGTTCTTTTATCCTCAAACAAGAGAAGGTCCGTGATTGGCGGAATACTAAACACAGTGTCTGCTGGGAAAGTCAGAGGATGAGAAGATGGCCGTGATAGGCGGAACACTGAATACAGTGTCAATCGCCTATCACGGAACCGCACGGGACCAGGAGGAAGCCGCAAATTTTAAAAAATGGATGCCCAAGGTACACTGACTCGAGTATAAGCCGAGAGGGGTATTTTCAGCCCTAAAAAAAGGGCTGAAAAACTCGGTAAATGCTTAACCACTTGCCGCCCGCCCTATAGCGGATTGACGTCGGCAAAGTGGTTGCAAAATCCTGACAGGATGTCATATGACGTCCTCAGGATTTTGAGCCGCTGCGCGCCCCCGGGGGCGCGCATCGCGGCGATCGTTGCTGCGGGGTGTCAGTCTGACACCCCGCAACTCCGATCTAGGTAAAGTGTCTCCGACGGAGACTCTTTACCACGTGATCAGCCGTGTCCAATCACGGCTGATCACAGTGTAAACAAGAAAAGCCGGTCATCGGCTTTTCCTCACTCGTGTCTGTCAGACGCGAGTAGAGGAGAGCCGATCGGCTTCTCCTCTGACAGGGGGGGGTTTGTGCTGATCGATTATCAGCACAGCCCCCCCGAGGATGCCCCCACTGGACCACCAGGGATGCCACTGGACCACCAGGGATGCCAGCACCAGGTATGCCACTCTAGACCACCAGGGATGCCAGTTAGTGCCCCCTAATGGATGCCAATCAGTGCCCACAATGGGCATCACTGATTGGCAGGCATTTTTGTTTGGCACTGATTGGCATCCATTACAGTACATCAGTGCCGCCTATCAGTGCCCACCCGTGCCACCTATCAGTGCCCACCCGTGCCACCTATCAGTGCCCATCCGTGCCACCTATCAGTGCCCATCCATGCCGCCTATCAGTGCCCATCCGTGCCGCCTATCAGTGCCCATACGTGCCGCCTATCGGCGCCCATACGTGCCGCCTATCCGTGCCCATCTGTGCCGCCTATCCGTGCCCATCTCTGCCGCCTATCCGTGCCCATCCGTGACGATTATCCGTTCCACCTATCAGTGCCGCATATTAGTGCCCATCATCAGTGCCCATCAATGCCACCTCATCAGTGCCACCTCATTGGTGCCACCTCATCGGTGCCCGTCAGTGCAGCCCCATCAGTGAAGGAGAAAACGTACTTATTTAAAACGTTTTGTAACTGAAACAAAAATAATACTTTTTTTTTCAAAATTTTTGGTCATTTTTTATTTTTTTTAGCAGAAAATAAAAATCCCAGAGGTGATCAAACACCACCAAAAGAAAGCTCTATTTGTGGGGAAAAAATGATAAAAATTTCGTTTGGGTACAGTGTAGCATGACTGCGCAATTGTCATTCAAACTGCAACAGCGCAGAAAGCTGAAAATTGGTCTGGGCAGGAAGGTGTTTAAGTGCCCAGTATTGAAGTGGTTAAGCCATTCACACATCATTCTTTTTAATAGACCCCATAGTGTAAGTCCTTCGGATCTGGTATGAATTTGAGATGGAATCTCACCAAAAAAAAAAAATGTGTGAAGTTCCCCTCCCCCCAAATATTATACCAGATTCTTCCAGTCTGATATGAATTTTAAGGGGGAGCTTCACACAAAAAAAGCATGAGGTCTCCCCCAACAATTTCATTCCAGACCCTTATTCAAGCATGCAAGGAGATGAGTATGGGCCTCCCCAACCTCCTGAACTATACTAGGCCACACAACATGCAGGAGCACCTTGCTGGAGACCCCCCCCCCCGACAAAGCACATTGTCCCCCATGTTGATGAGGACAAGGGCCTCTTCCCACAACCCTGGCCCGGTGGTTGTGCTGGTCTGTGGGTGGGGGTCGTATCAGAATCTGAAAGCCCCATTTATATGTAGCATGCTGATGTTTAGGCAGGGTTGCTCCTAAATTTACCTGCCAGGTGTATTTGCCTTGGCCAATTGTTGAGGATCAATTGATTTCACCCTAAGTCTGGAATTGTCTCTTCTGCCACGGGGTGTCCTGGTACCCAGTGGCATTAGAAAAGACAAGGGCAAAGCAAGGACAGATTAGAAGTATATGGGGTATCCCAGCCAATGGGCAGGGGTCTTTTTAAATCCCTTGGTCTGCTGGGAGAGCCTATATATTTGAGTGGAGTCAGGTGATTGGGGTTCTGTGCCACCTGGACGCCTGTTTGGGTGGACGTGTGTTGTGCTGCCCGGGCTGCTAGGCCGGACTTTGGGCCTATTCCGGGGACATCTGGCTGCTAGGCTGTCTGAGGACCTATCCAGAAGCAAGAGAGCAGCGCAGGGTTGGGATTGCGTATTGTAGACCAATCAGAACTGACGGTTCTGTGGGCCGGAGAACCTGTCGTGGTCGGAGGTAGAGGGGAAGCTGTCGCCACTAAGGGACCATCCACCTTGTTACCAGGGACCACAGTGAGTAGCTGAAGCAAGTACCAGAGCAATATTCTCACCAACTGGGGACGGTGAAGAATCGGGAAACTTCAGCAGGTGCCAAGCCAGGGACCCGGCCTGTCGGGTGACGCTTGAGGAGTATCTGGAGTGCCAAGCCAGAGACAAAGTAGAGAAGCGGGGGTGACACTTGAGGAAGATACTAAAGTTAGAAGATTAGAGGAGCTCTCAGGATTCAGTGGCAGTGAATCAGCAAGTCTAGTGAGAGAGACTGGGAGCTCAGTGGGCTGAGAAACTACAAGAAGTCATTGTATAACAGTAAGGGAGTTCGTTACCATGTGTGTTAGAAACTGTTCTAAGACTGTTGCCATAGGAAACAGCGCTTCTGCACATGCAGATGTGGTACCCTGCTGTATGACTTTCCCAGCATGGCTGTCTACCTGTAGAAGTCTCGGAGTCTGCCAATTGACATTGCAACTACCTAAGGGTGCTCTGGCCCTAAACCCTCTCTCCCTCAGTTCTGTTCAAGAGAAAATAAATCTCTTTGCATTCAAGAAGTGTCTGTCGCCCATGAATCTACCTCATATCACACCCACTATTCCTTGCAACCCACTCTATACAAAAGGATTTCAGCTGTTCCTGGCTCTGGAGGTTCTCATTAGACTAAAGGAGGCCTGGGACCTTGCTACATATAATAAGGACTCAGGAAAAACCCTCCACCACCACCCATGTAAATAAGAACACCTATTCATTAGGGATGAGCTATCTGTTCGAGTCGAACATGAGTTCAACTTGAACATCGGCTTTTCGATCGTTCGACGAAGATCGAACATTATGGGCCGTTCGCGCCAAATTCGAGCGGTGCGTCACGGCTCATAATGCACTGCATCATCGCAGTGCATTGCTGGCTGATGATTGGCCAAGCATGCACTATGACCCGCATGCTTTGGCCAATCACAGCGCCGTCAGCGAAGAGAGCGAAGTCCATGCCCCACACTATATAAGGCCGCCTGCACGTTGACCTCCTGTAGTGTGTTGGTGGCGTTGTTGAGAGAGAGACAGAGAGAGTGTCATTTCATTTAGTTTGAGCAGGCAGGCAATTCAGTTAGCTGCAGTGTATTTAGTATATATATGCATTCCGGTTTTGTATATATATATATATATATATATATATACACTGTATACAGTTTAGCTTGATCTCACTGCAGACCGTTCCTGGTGTACTGTTTCTAATATACTTCAGGCAGGCAGTTGATTCAGTTAGCTGCAGTGCATTTAATATATATATATACACAGGCTTGTATATATATACTTTAGCTAAGCCTATACCTGACTGTAGGCCATTCCTGGAGTATGTGTTCAAAGACACTTTCAGGCAGGCAGGTGACTCAGTGAGCTGCAGTGCATAAAATATATATATATATATATATATACAGTCTCCTACATATATATCCACTGAATTCTATTCCAGCCAAGCCTATACCTGACTGTAGGCCATTCCTGGTGTACGTGTTCAAAGACACTGTCAGGCAGGCAGGCAGGTGACTTAGTGAGCTGCGGTGCATAAAATATATATATACAGGCTTGTATATATATAGTCTAGCCAAGCCTATACCTGACTGTAGGCCATTCCTGGAGTGCGTGTTCAAAGACAGTTTCAGGCAGGCGACTAAGTGAGCTGCAGTGCATAAAATATATATATATATATATATATATTGTGAGGGGGTTAGCTCGGCAGCGGGTGTGTGTGACCCCCGAGATGGGCTCCCCACACAAAAACAGGCCCAGCAAACGGTGGTTGTGGTTTTCAAAATCAAAAAGGTGCGGTTTATTTTCTATTTACAGTGACAAAACACAGCAAAGCAAAAGAAACATAAACAAAATAAATCCTGGTCAACTTGACCTCTGACTAAACATACAGGTTTCCTAACTAACAACTGGGATCAGCCTAGTGCTGTCCTAGTCCCTAAGTCCCTGGTTTTAAATGTCCAAGCAAATAGCCACACAGGCTTTGTCTCACCGCACAGGGGTTCACTCTCCCTAGACAGTCCACACAGGTCTGGTTCCAGGCATGAGCTAACACCTAATGAATCTGGGAGTTTTTATAGAGGCCTTTAAATGAGCTGACAAGCTTCAGCTGGTCTCATCAACTCCCTGCCTGCACGACGCCCAGCCCTCTCCCTAGAGGTATGAGTCATCCATGAGCCCACTAGCCTTATACAACTCTCCACCTAGTTGTATAAGTCGGCGTAAAGCCTGAATCTGGGCGAAATATATCTACCCCCCTGGATGCAACCAGATGACTTTACCTTCCTGCTGTCACATACCCCCCCCCTCTTGTTTTAACCTCGGGGTTGGAACACCAGCAATCAGGCATTCATGTACTCGAGACAAAGCATCCACATTCCCCATTTGAACGCCAGGGCGATGCTTTACTGTGAAGTTGAATTCCTGGAGGGCCAGGAACCACCTATTCACTCTTCTATTTGTTTCTTTGTTTTGAGCCATCCACTTTAACGGAGCGTGATCCGTAACCATGTCAAAGTGCCTACCTAGCAGGTAGTACCGAAGGGAATCTAGAGCCCACTTCACCGCTAAACACTCCTTTTCAACGGTGGCGTAATTTACCTCATGGGACTTCAACTTCCTGCTGAGGTAAATGACTGGGTGCTCTTCCCCGTTCCAGACCTGGGACAATACTGCTCCTAACCCCACATCTGACGCATCACTTTGTACGACAAAGTCTTTAGAGAAGTCGGGTGAGTACAACACTGGCTGGCTACATAAGGCTTGTTTCAAGAATTGGAATGCTGCCTCAGCCTCGGGGGTCCATTTAATCATGACCGACCCTTTCCCCTTCGTCAGGTTGGTTAGGGGCACAGCCTTAGAAGCAAAGTGGGGAATGAATCGCCGATAATACCCAGCGATTCCCAGAAAGGCTCGTACCTGCTTCTTGCTGTTGGGACGTGGCCAACTCTGGATGGCCTCGACTTTGTTGAGTTGGGGTTTTATTACTCCCCTCCCAATGGTGTACCCAAGATATTTGGCCTCCTCCTGCCCAATGGTACACTTCTTGGGGTTAGCCGTAAACCCCGCTTCCCGAACAGAGTCCAGGACTGCTTGCACTTTTGGCAGATGTGAGGCCCAATCTGTGCTATGGACAATTATGTCATCCAGGTAAGCCGCAGCATACTTCCGATGGGGCCTCAGCATCTGGTCCATTTTCCGCTGGAATGTGGCCGGCGCATTCTGTAACCCGAACGGCATTCTTTTATATTGGAACGCCCCGTCTGGGGTTACAAATGCGGTTTTCTCTTTGGCCGACTTGGCCAGGGGGATTTGCCAATACCCTTTTGTGAGGTCAAGAGTCGTCATGTATCGGGCTGTTCCCAGCCGGTCGATCAACTCATCTATACGTGGCATGGGGTAGGTGTCAAATTTTGTAACTTTGTTCAACTGTCGAAAATCGTTACAAAATCGCCAGCTCCCATCCGGTTTAGGCACCAACACAATGGGACTAGACCAATCACTTTGGGACTCCTCTATCACCCCTAAGTTCAGCATTTTCTGTACTTCCTCCCGTATTGCCTCCCGTCGGGCCTCTGGGATCCGATAGGGTTTTAACTTCACCCTTTCACCGGGCGGGGTAATGATGTCATGCTCTACCCCAGATGTTTGTCCCGGCAGCTCAGAGAATACCTCCTTGTTGCGAAGCACAAACTCCTTAACCTCCTGTTGTTGGGGTTGTGACAAGGTGGCTGCTATTCCAACCTCCGGAATCACGCAACCAGTTTGAGCTGGTGACCAAGTGTCTGCGACTAGGGACTCTCTATCCCTCCAGGCTTTCAACAGATTAACGTGATAGATCTGTTCGGGCTTTCGCCTTCCTGGTTGTCTGACCTTGTAATTCACTTCGCTCACTTTTTCCATTATCTCGTAGGGGCCTTGCCATTTGGCAAGGAATTTACTTTCAACCGTAGGGACAAGTACCAGTATCCTATCCCCCGGGGAAAAGGTACGGGTCTTGGCTCCACGGTTGTACACTCTCTGCTGTGCTAACTGCGCTTGGGCCAAATGTTCCTTCACGATGGGCATTACCTGTGCAATTCGGTCTTGCATCAGGGCGACATGCTCAATCACACTCCTGTGGGGAGAACTCTCACTTTCCCAAGTTTCCTTGGCAATATCCAACAGCCCTCTTGGGTGTCTCCCATACAGTAACTCAAAGGGGGAGAATCCCGTAGAGGATTGGGGCACCTCCCTAATAGCAAACATCAGATAAGGAAGTAGACAGTCCCAATCCTTTCCATCTCTATCCACCACTTTCTTCAACATTTGTTTTAGGGTTTTGTTGAACCTTTCAACCAGCCCATCGGTTTGGGGGTGATACACAGATGTACGTAATTGCGTCACTTTGAACAATTTACACAGCTCCTTCATAACCCGGGACATAAAGGGTGTACCTTGGTCCGTAAGCAGTTCTTTACAAATACCCACCCGGCTAAACACAAGAGATAGCTCTTTGGCTATGGTTTTGGCCGAGGTATTTCGGAGAGGGATCGCTTCTGGATAACGGGTGGCATAGTCCATTATAACTAATATGTACTGGTGCCCCCTAGCGGACTTGATTATAGGACCTACCAAATCCATGGCGATCCTCTCAAACGGGACCTCAATGATGGGTAGAGGGACCAGCGGGCTACGGAAATGTGGCATCGGGGCCGACCTCTGACACACAGGGCAGGAGGAACAATAATTTTCTATGTCCTTCATCACCCCCGGCCAATAGAATCTCTGTAATACCCTCTCTCGGGTTTTCTCTGTCCCCAGATGACCTCCAAGAATGTGCCCATGGGCCAACTCCAACACCAACTTCCTGTAAGGTTTGGGCACCACAAGCTGCTCAACGGTTTCTTCTGCCCTTTTTGCCACCCGATACAGTAGGTCCTTCTCTACGCTGAAGTATGGGTAAGTGCAGGTATTATCTGGGTTCACTAACTCGCCATCTATTTTCACTACGTTTTCCCGTGCCTTTATTAGGGCGGGGTCTTTCAACTGTTCTGTGGCAAAGTTTTCCCTGTGAACCTCAAGATCAGAAAACTCCACAGACGGTAGGTTTTCGTCTGAGGAGGTGGGCTCCTCTCCAGTTTCTTGAGTCTCCCCTGCCAATACTGATAAGGGAAATTCTGGAGAGTCCTCACCACTCTCAGGGGAGTTCTGGCTATCACATTCCTGGTACATAGGGGCACCAGTGGGGGGCTCAGGATCATCCCACAGTTCCCAGAACTTCGGAAAATCCCTTCCCACAATGGCGTCATGCGGTAACTGAGATACTAAGCCCACTGGATGAGAGAGGGTACCTTTGGGGGTCTCGAAACACACTGTAGTCACTGGATACTCTCGGGTGTCCCCATGCACACAAATAACAGCTACCTTGCTATTCCCAGAGACCTCTGTTTTAACTAACTCAGCCTTTATCAGGGTCACAAGGCTACCTGAATCCAGCAATACCACAACATTTCTACCATTAACACACATTTTGCATAAATGTTTCTCAGTTCCTCGAATGGCAGTGCATGCGACTGTCGCACACAGCGACTGACGTCTGCCCGTCAGAAAGTCACACTGCATGGGTTCCTCCACAACCGGGCAATTGGCTGCAATATGTCCCGCTTGCCGGCAGCGGTAGCAAACGATCCTTCTTGCGGCCTCTTGAGCCGCTGATTTCCCAGGCTGTTCTCGCCAAACTTGGGGTAGAGCTCCCACCCTCTCACTCTCTCCACCCTCACCCCTTGGAATCCTCTTATCCGCCCCTGGGGATGGTCTGGTCTTAGGGTGGAAAGTCCGAGTGTCTCTGGAAGAGGCCGTCAGGTTCTCTGTAGCCAAGTATTTCTCCACACGATCCACAAGACCATCGGCCGTCTCTGGGTCTCCATGGCTTACCCACTTTTGGATGGCAGTAGGAAGAGCTCTCAAAAACCGATCCATTACAACACGTTCCACAATCTTTGGTGCGGACAAAGTCTCTGGCTGTAGCCACTTTCTGCTCAGGTGAATGAGATCATACATTTGAGACCTGGGGGGTTTTCCAAGCTGGAAAGTCCAGTTATGCACACGCTGAGCCCGGACAGCCTGGGTGACACCCAGCCTTGCCAATATTTCAGCTTTTAGCATCGCATAGTCTTTTGCTTGGTTAGGCTCTAGGTCATAGTAAGCTTTCTGCGATTCACCAGTTAACAGAGGAGCCACCAGTCCAGCCCACTGCTCCTCAGGCCACTTTTCTCTTTCAGCGGTCCTTTCAAATGTGGTCAAAAATACCTCTGGATCATCCTCTCCAGTCATTTTTGTCAATAAACGACTCACCCCAAAGGACGCGGTATTAGTGGGACGGCTTTCCTCACTGGTCTGCGGACGTTGCTGCATTGCTGCTTCCATCTGTTGTTGTAGTCTCTGCTCTTGCTTCTGTAACAGGTCTATGAAGCGGGCCTCAGATTGCTGCTGGGCTTGTTGCTGAGCCTCCAGACTCTGTTGCAAAGTTGCGTTTGTCTGCTGCTGGGCTGCAAGGCTCTGTTGATGAGCTTGCTGCTGGGCTGCAAGGCTCTGTTGATGAGCTTGCTGCTGGGCTGCGAAGTTCTGTTGTTGAGCTGCAAGGCTCTTTTGCAAACCTGCATTTGTCTGCTGTTGATTGGCATTTGCTAGAGCCAGCTGCTTCAGTATCTCCTCCATGCTGGCTTAAAAAAAAACTGCCACTGGTTCTCCACCAACTGTGAGGGGGTTAGCTCGGCAGCGGGTGTGTGTGACCCCCGAGATGGGCTCCCCACACAAAAACAGGCCCAGCAAACGGTGGTTGTGGTTTTCAAAATCAAAAAGGTGCGGTTTATTTTCTATTTACAGTGACAAAACACAGCAAAGCAAAAGAAACATAAACAAAATAAATCCTGGTCAACTTGACCTCTGACTAAACATACAGGTTTCCTAACTAACAACTGGGATCAGCCTAGTGCTGTCCTAGTCCCTAAGTCCCTGGTTTTAAATGTCCAAGCAAATAGCCACACAGGCTTTGTCTCACCGCACAGGGGTTCACTCTCCCTAGACAGTCCACACAGGTCTGGTTCCAGGCATGAGCTAACACCTAATGAATCTGGGAGTTTTTATAGAGGCCTTTAAATGAGCTGACAAGCTTCAGCTGGTCTCATCAACTCCCTGCCTGCACGACGCCCAGCCCTCTCCCTAGAGGTATGAGTCATCCATGAGCCCACTAGCCTTATACAACTCTCCACCTAGTTGTATAAGTCGGCGTAAAGCCTGAATCTGGGCGAAATATATCTACCCCCCTGGATGCAACCAGGTGACTTTACCTTCCTGCTGTCACAATATATATATATATATATATACAGTCTCCTACATATATATCCACTGCATTCTAGTCCAGCCAAGCCTAAACCTGAGTGTAGGCCATTCCTGGTGTACTGTTTTTAGTAAACATCAGGCGTTGTTTTGATAATCTAATTGTACAGCATGTCTGGAAGGCCACCAAGGAGACGGCAGACGCTCACACGCCACTAAAAGAGGGCAAGAAGGCTCTGTGTCTACAGCCAACAGTGCTGGTCGTGGACACTGTGCATCCTCAGCACGTGGCCGTGGAGCACGCTTGGCCTTTTTTTCGGCAGCTGGCCGTGTTGAGCCACAACATGCAGAAGAGTTGGTAGAGTGGATGACCAAGCCGTCCTCATCCTCCTCATCCTCTGTCACCCAGGCTCAGAGTACTTTGTCTGCCAATGCAGCTGCCAAAGCGGCCTCTTCCATCGGCTCAATGTCATCATCAGTCACTCCTTCCCTAGCCCCACCATCATGCCCTGAGGAGTCCCCCAAACTGTTCGACCACAGTGCTGGGTACATGCTGCAGGAGGATGCGCAGCGTTTTGAAGGCTCTGATGATGGTACCCAGGTTGAGGATGAAGGCAGTAACGTGAGCCCATAGAGAGGGGGGGTGCCCAAGAAGGACAAGAAACTGTTAGTCATGTTCCCCCAGCTATAGCATACTGCCAGGTTTGCTCCAGCGGCAAGGAGGGAGGGGATGATGAGGTCACTGACTCTACGTGGGTGCCTGATAGAAGAGAGGAGGAGGAGGCATATCTCCAACGAGGCAGGATGCCCTCTAGGGGCCAGCTTAAGGGCAGCCAACCAACTGCATCACACCGCAGAGCTCCGCGTGTGCAGGGCGCTGCTGACTCTGCACGTTTTTTCAAAAGTTCTTTGGTGTGGGCCTTTTTTGAGACGTGTGCAGCAGATCGCACCGTTGATGTTTGCAACATATGTCTGAAGCGTATCAAGCATGGCCAAAACAGCAGCCTCTTGGGCACCACATGCTCGACCAGACATATGTCGACCTCCCATGCAGTCTGTTGGCAACAGTTCTTAAAAGACCCACACCAAAGAACAAGGCGGACCTCTCCCTGCTTCTCATCAGCTAGGATCTCCAACCCCACTATACCTTCAGCCCTCTCAGAGACCTGCACTGAGAGGAATGAAGGTGTAGAATTAGGTGTCCCAAGCACTTGCGGGCAATCTTCTAGTGGTACACCTAAATCCGATTGTAGCAGGCAAATTTCCCTACCCCAGTTGCTAAACCGTCGGAAGAAATTTGGTCCCAGCCAACCAAGTGTTCAGCGGCTGAATGCTAGTTTGGCTAAATTGCTAGCACTCCAACTTCTGCCTTTTCAGCTGGTAGACTCTGCCCCCTTTTGAGAATTTGTGGAATGTGCGGTACCTCAGTGTCAGGTTCCCAAACGCCATTTTATTTCTCGGAATGCCATTCTGGCTCTCTACCGACATGTGGAAGGCAATGTCTTGGCCTCGTTGGACAGCGGTAAGGTGCATGTGACTCATGATCCAGCAGGCATGGACAGGGACGTTACCTTTCTTTCACAGCGCACTGGCTAACCCTGCTGGCAGCTGGGAAGGATGCAGGACAGGATGCAGTATTGTTGGAGCTTGTTCTGCTACCCCGCCTCCAAAATGCTGGTAGTGGTGATTCTGCCACACCTCTGTCCTCCACCCCCTCCTCTTCTTCTTCCTCTATGGCCTCTTCCTGTGCTGATTTGTCCTCGGAACCAGCGGTGCTCCTTAGGCGTTCTAGGGGCTACGCAAGCACTCAGGCAAAAAGATGCCATGCGGTGCTTGAGTTGGTCTGCTTAGGGGACAGGAGCCACACTGGGGCAGAGATTCTGTCAGCACTGCAGGGGCAGAGATTCTGTCAGCACTGCAGGGGCAGGCTCAGAAGTGGTTGATGCCACGCCAGCTTCAGCCAGGAATGGTGATTTGCGACAATGGCACCAACCTCCTCTCCGCCCTCGGACAGGGACACTTGACCCATGTTCCCTGTTTGGCTCACGTCCTTAATTTGGCGGTGCAGCGTACCCAGGCTTACAGGATCTCCTGAGGCAGGCCAGGAAAGTCTGTGGGCATTTCTGCCGGTCATTTAATGCCAGT
Source organism: Rana muscosa (assembly GCA_029206835.1). Taxonomy (NCBI): domain Eukaryota; kingdom Metazoa; phylum Chordata; class Amphibia; order Anura; family Ranidae; genus Rana; species Rana muscosa. The sequence continues at coordinate 379,905,057 of CM055125.1, forward strand.
GCTCGGCTGGCTGACCTTCAAAAGGAATGCAATCTGCCCAAGAACTGCCTCATCTGTGACATGCCCAACAGGTGGAACTCAACGTTGACAATGCTGCAGCGGCTGTACACGCAGCAGAGGCCATCAATGAGTACCTATGCGAGTATGGCACCAGGACAGGGTCAGGGGATCTTGGCTTTTTTCGCCATGCCAGTGGCTCATGAGCAAGGATTAATGCACTGTCCTGTCACCATTTGAGGAGGCCACGAGGATGGTGAGCAGTGACAGTGCATGCATCAGTGATACTGTCCCTCTTGTTTTCCTGTTGGAGCACACGCTGCATGGAATAATGAACAGGGCACTTGAGGCAGAACAGAGGGAGGAAGAGGAGGACTTCCTTACCTCTCAAGGCCCCCTTTTTCCAGACAGTATTCCTGCGGGCCCGCCACTCACAGAGGAGGAGGAGGAGGAGGAGGATTGTGTCAGCATGGAGGTGGATAGTGTTGAGCGGACCCGAACTGTAAAGTTCGGGTCCGTACCGAATTTTGGCGTTTTCCCGACCCCGGACCCGGACCCGGATTTTGCGCTAAAGTCCGGGTTCGGGTCTGGATTCGGGAATTTAATGGCGCAGTTAGAAATGCTTCAGGGGCCAGCCAATCACCATTTGATTAGCTGGTGTGCCCTTAGAAGCCATCATAGCCATGCCTACTAATGGCATGGCTGTGATTGGTCAGTGCAACATGTGACCCAGCATGTGACCAGCTTCTATATAAGCAAGAGGCACACAGCACAGATCGTCACTCTGCTTTTAGACAGTGTAGGGAAAGGATCCTGGCTGCTGTTGCTGTGAGGGAGAGAATTATATGATAGGAGTTAGTCCTGATTCTGCAATCTACTGATAGAAAAGATAGAGAGACAGTGTAGTGTAGTGTAGTGTAGGGGCAGGATCCTGTTTGTGCTTTCAGGGAGAGAGATTTAGATAGGAGTCCAGATTGAGAGATATAATAGCTCAGCGATCTGCATAGGTTTATCTGTTTGTGTTGCAAGCTCAGTGCACCAGCACTGCATTACGTTGAGTGATACACCTATTCCATACTGTGGCTGTATTGTGCTCTTGCTAAAAGACCCATTTCGGGCAGAAAAAAAAAAAAAAGGCACTTTATTGTGCTTTTGCTAAAAAGACCCATTTTTGGGCCCCCCCCCCAAAAAAAAGGCACTTTATTGTGCTGTTGCAAAAAAAAAAAAAGGCACTTTGTTGTGCGCAAAAAAGACCTATTTTTGGGCAAAAAAAATATTTTGCAGTGTATATCTCTAGTTGTGTGAAATAACCAATTTCTATATATTTTTCTTGTACTATGCTATACTAAAAAAAAAAAAAAACCTTTTTTTTGAATAGCATTCTCTGCAGCTGTGCGATTCAGCGGTTATATACTGTGGGTGTGTTGTGCTCTTCCAAAAAACGCCATTTAGGGCCACAGAAAATATTTTGCAGTGTGAAATACACATCTGGAGGCGTGTGAAAAAACAACATTATTTTTAAAAAGCATTCTCTGGCCTCTGCAGCTGTGCGATTCAGCGGTTATATACTGTTGGGGTTGTTGTGCTCTTTCAAAAAACGCCATTTAGGGCCACAGAAAATATTTTGCAGTGTGAAATACACATCTGGAGGTGTGTGAAAAAACAACATTATTTTTGAATAGCATTCTCTGGCCTCTGCAGCTGTGCGATTCAGCGGTTATATACTGTTGGGGTTGTTGTGCTCTTGCAAAAAACGCCATTTAGGGCCACAGAAAATATTTTGCAGTGTGAAATACACATCTGGAGGTGTGTGAAAAAACAACATTATTTTTGAATAGCATTCTCTGGCCTCTGCAGCTGTGCGATTCAGCGGTTATATACTGTTGGGGTTGTTGTGCTCTTCCAAAAAACGCCATTTAGGGCCACAGAAAATAAATTGCAGTGTGAAATACACATGTGGAGGTGTGTAAAATAAACAATTTCTATATATTGTACAGTGCTATACTAAAAAAAAAACATTTTTTTTTAATAGCATTCTCTGCACTTCTATAGCTGTGCGATTCAGTGGTTAAATACTGTGGGTGTGTTGTGCTCTTCCAAAAAACGCCATTTAGGGCCACAGAAAATATTTTGCAGTGTGAAATACACATCTGGAGGTGTGTAAAATAAACAATTTCTATATATTCTTCTTGTACAGTGCTATACTAAAAAAAAACAACCTTTTTTTTTGAATAGCATTTTCTGTAGCTGTGCGATTCAGCGGTTACGTGCTGTGGGTGTGTTGTGGTCTGGCAAAAAACGCCATTTAGGGCCACAGAAAATATTTTGCAGTGTGAAATACACATCTGGAGGTGTGTGAAATAAACAATTTCTATATATTTTCCTTGTACTGTGCTATACTAAAAAAAACTGTAGCTGTGCGTTTCAGCCATTACGTACTGTGGGTGTGTTGTGGTCTTCCAAAAAACGCAATTTAGGGCAAGATCCTAAATTTGGAAAATATGAGGGGAAGGTCAAAGGGACGTGGTGGCCCCGGTCGTGGTGCTGCTGGTGGAGCTCCTGTTGCAGGGAGAGGACGTGGTGGATCTGTGCCAGCTACACGCACAAGTGAAACACCTTCCTCAGGTGCGAGTAGGCGACCGAGCCTGCGGCGGTATTTTGTCGCGCCTAATGAGGCTGTACCAATGTTTAGGCCAGGACAAGTACAGGCGATAGTAGATTGGGTTGCTGACAGTGCCTCGGGTTCCTTCACATTGTCTCCCACCCACTCTTCTGATGAAAGATCAGAGTTGGCACCTGAAGCCCATGTCCATCAGTCTTTCACCTCACCCCCTTGCAAATCAGCCAAGCAGTCTGAGCCCCAAATCATGCAGCAGTCTCTTCTGCTTTTCGATGACTCTATTAGCAGGGTTTCCCAGGGCCATCCACCTAGCCCTGCCCCAGAAGTGGAAGAGATTGAGTGCACCGATGCCCAACCACTTATGTTTCATGATGGGTACATGGGAGGACCATCGCAGCACGTCTCGGATGATGACGAAACACAGGTGCCAACTGCTGCTGCTTTCGCAATTGTGCAGACAGACATGGAGGGCAGGGGTGAAGACTGGGTGGAAGATGATGTGGAGGACGATGAGGTCCTCGACCCCACATGGAATCAACGTTATGCAGGTGACCAGTGTAGTTCGGAGGAAGAGGCGGTGGTCGCACAGAGCCACCAGCACAGCAGAAGAGGGAGCAGGGTGCAAAAACGGAGCATTCGTCCCCTAGACAGTACATCTGCTACTGCCCAACGCAGCAAGGGACCGAGCACACCAAAGCCAGGTCCAAGGACTTCCCTAGCGTGGCAGTTCTTCACACAGTGTGTTGATGACAAGACACGAGTGGTTTGCACGCTGTGCAATCAGAGCCTGAAGCGAGGCATAAACGTTCTCAACCTGAGCACAAGCTGCATGACCAGGCATCTAAGTGCAAAGCACGAGCTGCAGTGGAGTAGACACCTCAAAAACCAAGAAAGGTCTCTGGCTCCTCCTGCTTCCTCTTCTGCTGCAGTCTCGGCCTCTTCATCCACCTCTGTAGTGACAGTGGCACCTGTCACCCCGCAAACAGAGGATCTGCCAGCAACACTACCACCTGGGTCACCAACCATCTCCACAATGTCCCATGGAATCGTTCAGCTCTCTATCTCCCAAACATTGGAGCGGAAGAGGAAGTACCCCCCTAGCCACCCGCGATCCCTGGCCCTGAATGCCAGCATTTCAAAATTCCTGGCCTTTGAAATGCTGTCATTCCGTCTGGTGGAGACGCAGAGTTTTAAAAGCCTGATGGCATTGGCTGTCCCGCAGTACGTCGTGCCCAGCCGCCACTACTTTTCCAGGCGAGCCATCCCTTCCCTGCACAACCAGGTGGGGGACAAAATCAGGTGTGCACTGCGCAACGCCATCTGTGGCAAGGTCCACCTAACTACGGATGCGTGGACCAGTAAGCACGGTCAGGGACGTTATATCTCCCTAACAGCACACTGGGTAAATGCAGTGGCGGCTGGGCCTGAGGCAGATAGCGGTTTGGCGCATGTCCTTCCACCACCGAGGATTGCAGGGCGCTTCAGTTTGCCTCCTGTTGCTAACTCCTCCTTCTCCGCTTCCTCATCCTCTACCGCCTCCTCATCCATTCAGCGTAACACCTTCACCACCAACTTCAGCACAGCCAGGGGTAAACGACAGCAGGCAGTTTTAAAACTTTCCTGTTTGGGGGAAAATCCCCACACCGCGCAGGAGTTGTGGAGGGACATGGAACAACAGACCAATGAGTGGTTGCTGTCAGTGAGCCTCAAGCCCGGCCTGGTGGTGTGCGATAATGGGCGAAATCTCGTAGCAGCTCTGGGTCTAGCCGGTTTGACGCACATCCCTTGCCTGGCGCATGTGCTGAACTTGGTGGTCCAGAGGTTCCTTAAAAATTACCCCAATATGCCAGAGCTGCTGCAGAAAGTGCGGGCTGTCTGTGCGCACTTTCGGCGTTCTCACCCTGCTGCTGCTCGCCTGTCAGCGCTGCAGCGTAACTTCGGCCTTCCCGCTCACCGCCTCATATGTGACGTGCCCACAAGGTGGAACTCCACCTTGCACATGCTGGCCAGACTGTGCGAGCAGCAGCAGGCAATAGTGGAGTTTCAGCTGCAGCAATCACGCGTGAGTCGCTCTGCGGAACAGCACCACTTCACCACCAATAACTGGGCCTCCATGCGAGACCTGTGTGCCTTGTTGCGCTGTTTCGAGTACTCCACCAACATGGCCAGTGCCAATGACGCCGTTCTCAGCGTTACTATCCCAGTTCTATGCCTCCTTGAAAAAACGCTTTGTGCGATGATGGAAGAGGATGTGGCACAGGAGGATGAGGAGGAGGAGGAGGAAGCGGGATCATTTCAAAGGCTTTCAGGGCAGTCTTTCACAAGTGGCTACGAGGGTGGGTTCCTGCACCAACAAACGCCAGGTACACAATTGTCCGGCAGAAAGGGCACAGTTCTGGAGGATGACGAGGTGGAGGAGGAGATGGAGGAGGAGGAGGAGGAGGAGGAGCCATGTTCACAGCAGGGTGGCACTCAGACCAGCTCGTGGCCATTACTGGTGCATGGCTGGGGGGATACAGAGGACACAGACGATACACCTCCCACAGAGGACAGCTTTTCTTTGCCTCTGGGCAGCCTGGCACACATGAGCGATTACATGCTGCAGTGTTTCCGCAACGACAGCCGAGTTGCCCACATTTTAACTGGTGCTGATTACTGGGTGGCCACCCTGCTGGATCCCCGTTACAAGGACAACGTACCGTCCTTAATTCCCTCACTGGAGCGGGATCGTAAGATGCGCGAGTACAAGCGCACGCTGGTAGACGCGCTGCTGGTGGCATTCCCACCTGACAGCGGGCGTACGGTGGAAGCACAAGGCGAGGGCAGAGGAGGAGGAAGAGGTCGCCAACGCAGCCGGGACACCGGCAGCACCTCAGAAGGCAGGGTTAGCATGGCCGAAATGTGGAAAAGCTTTGTCAGCACGCCACAACAACCAGCACCACCAGCTGAGATGGAACGTCTTAGCAGGAGGCAGCATTTCACCAACATGGTTGAGCAGTATGTGTCCACAGGCCTACACGTACTGGATGACGGGTCTGCCCCCTTTAACTTCTGGGTCTCCAAATTGGGCACATGGCCTGAGCTTGCCGTTTATGCCTTGGAGGTGCTGGCCTGCCCTGCAGCCAGTGTATTATCTGAACGTGTATTTAGCACGGCAGGGGGCGTTATCACAGACAAGCGCAGCCGCCTGTCCAGAGCCAATGTGGACAAGCTCACGTTCATTAAAATGAACCAGGCATGGATCCCACAGGACTTGTCCGTACCTTGTGCAGAATAGACATGTATACCGGTGTTGTGACAAAAACTGTCCGGCCATCGGATTGTGCCCGGCCCGTACTGCGCAGGCGCAGCGCTTGCGCAGTACAGAGGCCAGTACAGAGGACAAGGAGATTCACAAAATCTCCGAAGATGAACGGCGCCTGCGCTGTAAGTGCAGGTTCAAGCCCCACCATCCAAGAGGACATACGGTAGCACATAGTAACAGGGCCCCTCACGGGCTCGCTTCGATCGCGGCCTTGCTTGGCTCGGCTTGAACCACGGATGGTGTGGCCTTCACCTGAACTCAACACGCAGGCGCCGTTAGTCTTGGGAGATTTTTGAAATCCCCTTGTCCTACATACTCAGCAAGCGCAGTACAGGGCGGACACTATTCGACAGGGGACAGAATTCGACACATCACCGGCCTTACCCAGCCATTGTTGTATTTTTGAACCAGTGTTGGCTACCTCGTCCTCCTCCACCGCCGCTTCCACCTACACAGCCACATCCACCGCCACCTCAACCTCCTACTCCATATGGACCTCGTCCTGCTAGGCCAAGATTAAAATTTTTATTTTATTTTTTTGTAGCGCACAGATCCTTTCCCCCTTACCTGCCTTTATGTTGTTGGCTCTTCGCAGGAGGGAGAAAGGCACACCGCACTACCAGCCCGTATCCTCCTATATAAAGAGGTTGAGCGGTGTACTTGACGGGCCGTGTCCACAGCCGGAGTCAAAACTCCTCCAGAGGATGATTCTCACCTCTACTGTAGGTAGAGGCAAGTCCTTTAATTGCCAGTAAAGTCAATGTCCACACCAGCTGAAACTCCAACTCTTATTCTCTCATGGCAAAATAAACTGTACTCAGATAGAAAAGGTTAGAGCAAAGAAACAGGACAGCTTAAGGTGTGGAGGAGGTCCAGGCACAAACGTAGCACATTCACTTCACTGCTTAGGTTTCTCAAACAGTTTTTGGCGCACGGTCTCTGCCACAGACATTGAGGTTGGTCTCTGCCACAGACCGGGTGTACAAGGCCCCTGCCACGGGCCTGGAGAACTTTGGTCTCAGCCACAGACCAGGGTTTATAAGGCCCCTGCCACGGGCCGGTTGAATAAGGCCTCTGATACAGTCAAGGTGACCTTGAGCTTCTCCTTCTACGAACCTAGCCCATATCAAGGGGAAGACATCTCTCCAGGGAGTCAACAGACCATTCCTTCACCGTGACTCCCGCATCGGTCCATCAGAATGATCCTCCCTTCCCTGGAACAGGGTCCCCTACACGAGGCGGCTCTGGACTCCAGGCTTTACTCCCGCCCCTAGGCCTCCATACCCAGGGCAGCAAGAACTCCAGGATAGTACCTCACCCCGGGCTAAAGGTGCCCGAGATGGAACAGGAACACATGCACCCAGGCCGAAGGCACCTGGGCGCGGACCCCACTGGACATCAGCCCCCAGGCCAAAGGTCTGCCCCTTTTATATGCTCTCCCGGCATGCACAGCAGGTTCCCCGCCCCGCTGTACTACTGCCAAGAGGGGACACAAAAGGCGCCACCTGTAGGCCGCAGGGAACTGCACACCAATACTGTCCCCCGAGGACAAAATGGTCCATGAATCCTACAGAATTAGGGTATTTGAGCCTATTTACCACTCAAACACTTTCCTTAAATTTAGCACCCCGCTACATTTTTATTTCAAAGTATTTTATTTTCCCACTAGCTTATCCATTAAATTAAATAATTTATTCCATAAAGGGCGTATTCTGGGGCATTCCCACCATATGTGTGGCATCGTGCCGTTGAGTTTCTGAGGTTCTTAATGACTTCCTGTACCTCTTCTGCTGAAAAGGGGGCCTCCAGCATATTTTTTTATTTTTTAATATTTTTTATGTTCTTTTAAGTTATTTCCTATCCACATTTGTTTGCAGAGCACTTGCCATGTTCTTAACAACATTTTTCTGCCATTTGCAGCCCTCTAGCCCTTTCCATTACTTTTTTAGAGCCTTTTTAGTCGTCAGAAGTCCGGGTCCCCATTGACTTCAATGGGGTCCGGGTCCGGGTCCGGGTTCGGGTTAAAGTTCGGTCCCGAATCCGAACTTTTTTCCGAAGTTCGGCCGAACCCGCCGGACCCGAATATCCAGCTACCCGCTCAACTCTAGAGGTGGAGCCTAGCACTCAGCATCAGCAGCAGCCTTCAAGGGATCGTTTACAGTCCCCAGAAACCCATGGACTTGTACGTGGCTGGGAGAAGGTAGTTGCGGATCATGTCACCCTTAGTGACTCAGAGGACTCCGGATCGAATGCCTCAGCAAACCTACGCTGCATGGCCTCCCTGATCCTGCAAAGCCTGGCTGGAAACCCTTCTTGATCCATGTTACAATGGTAAGGTTGCGGAACTTATCCAGCCTTCGCAGAGGGAGCAGAGGATGAAACATCTTCGGGAGGCCTTGCAGAAAGGTTTGTACAATGCGTTTCCAGAACCTGGGAGGTTACAATTTCCTGGTCCTCCTGGACAACGTGTTGCTGAGGCTTCGGTCAGTCACAGAAGGAGCGGTGGAGAAGGTGGCCGTCTGACTGATGCGGTCAGACAATTTTTTAGTCCGCAGCCCCAAGGTCTGATCGGTTCCAGCAATCATCGCTAGCGTTTGATTTACATGGTGCAGGAATACCTAGGGGCAAGATCAGACTTGGAGACCTTTTCAACCAAAAATCCACTGGCTTACTGGTAGACATGAGCGCCATCAATAAATTTGTTTTGTTTCATTACGTTCCGTTTCGTATTAGCCGTTAATTCATATTTTGTAATTTGTGTCCGAAATTCAATTTGTATTTGTACGAAATACGAATTTTCGTTAGATTTGTAAAATTTTCGTAAAATTACGAACATTCGTTATGATGATTTTAAAAAGCAAACCCAGGAAGTCAGCAGTAATTGTTACGAAAATTCAAGGGCTTCCACCATCCTTGTGCTGTGCTGACTTCCTCCTGGGGCTGTGCCCCTGCTGTGCACATTATGTGGGGCTCCCACCATCCCTGTGCTGTGCTGACTTCCTCCTGGGGCTGTACCCCTGCTGTGCTCATTATGAGGGGCTACCACCATCCCTGTGCTGTGCTGACTTCCTGGGTTTGCTTTTTAAATTCATCATAACGAATGTTCGTAATTGTTACGAAAAGTTAATAAACCTAACAAAAATTCAGGGGCTCCCACCATCCCTGGTGGGTGCTGACTTCCTCTTGGGCTGTGCTGACTTCCTGTTTTTTTAACTTCATCATAACGAATAATCGTAATTATTATGACAGTAGTAAAACGATATTAACGAACATTCTTATTTTGTCTGAGAAATTTGGATCCGAAATTCGTCAACGAAATTTCGTATTTCGTAAAATTCGGAAGCATAGCAATTTGGATTTCGGATGCTTCCGAATGTACGAATTTTCAGGACGTACGAAATGAATCACACATGTCTACTTACTGGGTCTTGAGGATGGATCACTGACCAGAGCTTACACAGTATGCAATTGAGCTACTGGCCTGTCCTGCATCCAGCGTTCTTTCAGAATGCACATTAAGTGCTGGTGGAGGCTTTGTAACCGATCACAGAGTGCGCCTGTCCACAGAGTTGGTTGATCGGCTCACCTTCATAAAAATTATTCAGTCTTGGATGACCAGCTACCAAGCACCTGATGCTGATGCCGATTTATATTTTTTATGAATGAGATCCCTTGAAGACTGCCTATGCTGATGCTGAGTGACTATCCTGTTATGCTGAGTGACTATCCTATTCCTCCTCAATGTTCATGTTGATAGCTTCTAAGAATATTTTTGGTTCTGGGCACCAGCACCAGTGCCTAAAGCCCAGTTTAACAGGGGCGTGTAATTACAATTTTTGATGTAATATTTTGCAGCATGGCTCGTTCCTGCGCTCAACTAGAGTATCTGTGAGGGGTTGCAGTGTTGTGGCACCAGCACCAGTGCCTAAAGCCCAGTTTTTCTGCACCTATTTAACAGGGGCGTGTAATTAAAAAAATGTCTGTAATATTTTGCAGCAGGGCTCGTTCCTGCGCTCAACTAGGGTATCTGTGAGGGGTTGCAGAGTTGTGGCACCAGCACCAGTGCCTAAAGCCCAATTTTTCTGCCCCTGTTTACCAGGGGCGTGTAATTACAATTTTTGCTGTAATATTTTGCAGCATGCCTCGTTCCTGTGCTCAACTAGAGTATCTGTGGGGGGTTGCAGCGTTGTGGCACCAGCACCAGTGCCTAAGGCCCAAATTTTCAGCCCCTGTTTGACTGGGGCGTGTAATTAAATTTTTTGATGCAATACTTTGCAGCAGGGCTCATTCATGTTGCAGTTTTGTGGCACCAGCACCAGTGCCTAAGGCCCAATTTTTCAGCCCCTGTTTAACAGGGGCGTGTAATTACAATTTTTGATGCAATACTTTGCAGCAGGGCTCATTCCTGCGCTCAAACTAGAGTATCTGTGAGGGGTTGCAGTGTTGTGGCACCAGTGCCTAAGGCCCAATTTTTCAGCCCCTGTTTAACAGAGGCGTGTAATTACAATTTTTGATACAATACTTTGCAGCAGGGCTCATTCCTGTGCTCCAACTAGAGTATCTGTGAGGGGTTGCAGTGTTGTGGGACCAGCACCAGGGCCTAAGGCCAAATTTTTCTGCCCCTGTTTAACAGGGGTGTGTAATTACAATTTTTGATGCAATACTTTGCAGCAGGGCTCATTCCTGCGCTCCACCAAGAGTAACTGTGAGGACTTACAGTGTTGTGGCAACAGCACCACCACCACCAAAGGCCCAATTTTTCTACCACTGTTCAACAATGGCATGTAATTACAATTCTTGATATAATAGTTCACAGCAGGGCGTTCCAGCGCCCACCAAGAGTAACTGTGAGGGCTTACAGTGTTGTGGCAACACCAACACCTAAGGCCCAAATTTCTGCAGAGTATATAGGGCAGGCCCCTACTTTCAAACATCCAACTTACAAACGACTCCTACTTGCAAACGGAAGGATACAACAGGAAGTGAGGGGAAATCTACCCCTAGGAAGGGAAATTCTCTCCTGTAAGAGTTAATATTGGAAAAAGGTGTCTCCTCTCTACTGATGCTTTATCACCAATCCTTGTTTCAATAAAAACCCCACTTTTCAAAATCAGTTGTCATTGGGACGGAAAGTGAGGTGAAATGTTCTGAACAGGGGCACAGACAGCATAACAAATGTTACAGGGGTGATAACCCTTTCCTATGTTTTCCAAAAAGCTTAAAAATATATTTTTTGGCTGTAGCTACACTTAAACAATGTACCTGTTCAAAATTACAAACAGATTCTACTTAAGAACAAACCTACAGTCCCTGTCTTGTTTGCACCGCCTGTATACTGCTGTTCAGAGTATATAGGGCCTGGGGGCCCCACACCTTTCCTTTTTTTAATTTGGGTGCAGGGTTCCCCTTAATATCCATACAAGACCCAAAGGGGCTGGGGGGGTACCCATGCCATTTTTCTCAATGATTTTCATCCATATTACCGGGACCCGACATTACATTAAAGCCGCAAGCAGTTTTACATGACTTTTTTTCCTTTAGAAATGTCATTTTGTGCAGGGACAGTTCTAAACACGGGAAACACGTGGCACTTCACAGAAATACTATAGACAACCCCCCAGGTACAATATTTAAAGGAATATTTCACTTTTTTTTTTTCACTTTAAGCATCATTAAAATCACTGCTCCCGAAAAAACTGACGTTTTTAAAACTTTTTTTTGCATTGATACATGTCCCCTGGGGCAGGGCCCGGGTCCCCAAACCCTTTTTAGGACAATAACTTGCATATTAGCCTTTAAAATTAGCACTTTAGATTCTGAACGTTCGAGTCCCATAGATTTTAACGGGGTTCTAAAGTTCGTGCAAACTTTCGATCCGTTCGCAGGTTCTGGTGCGAACCAAACCGGGGGGTGTTCGGCTCATCCCTAGTTTAGGAGGGTGTCTATGGGAATGTTTGACCATTCTTCCAGAAGTGCATTTGTGAGGTCTGGCACTGATGTTGTACGAGAAGGTCTGGCTCGCAGTCTCCGCTCTAATTCATCTCAATAGTGTTCTATAGACATGTGTAGGGTTGTCCCGATACCACTTTTTTAGGACCGAGTACAAGTACCGATACTTTTTTTCAAGTACTCGCCGATACCAATTACCGATACTTTTTTAATGTCCTGTGACAATTTGACTAATTGCCACTGACGGGCACTGATTGGCACTGACAGATGGATGGCACTTATGGGTACTGATAGATGACACTGATAGGCGGCACTTATGGGCACTGAAAGGTGGCACTGATAGATGGAACTGATGTCACTTATGTGCACTTATGGGCAGGCACTGAAATGAAGCACTGATTGGCAATTGCATAATAAATTACATGAATGATGAGAGGAGAGGAAGGACTTTGCAATACTATATGGCATATAGCATTGCAAAATCCTTCCTTTCCTCTCATCATTCATGTCATTTAACTTCTAGTAAGTATACTGCAACACCTATATTGGTACACCTTGCACTTGGCTGCAGTAAGCCAGCAGCAGACATCTTGTTACACCCAGCCCGAACTATATGAGCTGGGTGTAACAAGATGTCCGCTGCTGGCTTACTGCAGCCAAGTGCAGGGTGTACCAAGATGGGCGTCGTGATGTTTACCTTCCGACGGAGACACGGAACGTCACTTCCTGTACCGAATGTGACTGCTTCGGTCACCGTTTTGGAAGGAATATGCGGCGTTGCCCTGCACTCCTGCCCCGGCCAACTTACCCCCGTGATCTGCAGCTGCCAGGCCGATCTCTGCTCCGCCCTCTCCGTCCGCCGACTTCCGGTTCCAGGTATCGGATCTGGAATCGGGAGCATTTGGGTGAGTACAAGTACTCGCCCAAATGCTCGGTATCGGGACAACCCTAGACATGTGCAATTCGTTTAGTTACGAATTCGTTATTCGTCAAAATTAGATATATTCGTTAATTCGTAAACATACGAATGAGCGAACGGTTTACTAAAATTACCAACGAAAAACGAATTATCGAAAAGAAAGAATATGGAAAACAACGAAAATACGAAACAAAGATTAAAAATAACGAAAATCAAAATGAACGAAAACTCAAAATTACGAATATTCGGGAAACGGAAATCAAAACAATGAAAATACCGAACAAAGATTCAAAATAACGAAAATCACAATGGACGAAAAAAAAAAAAAAATTACGAATATTCGGAAAACGGAAATCAAAACAACAAATTTGTTAGTTCTGAAAAATTTCTGGACGTTGGCCAATAAGCTTGTCCCTTCCCCTGAAGAGGTTGTCCCTTCCCCCAATGAGCTTGTTTCTTATTCCCTTGTGTGTTTTTCTGTGTTAGACTGCAGTGTATTCCATCCAGAGTCCAGATAGGTTGTGGTTGGGTAGGTTGCACTGTTTTGGTGGATTTGTGAGTTAAGTTGTGACTTGTGAGAGAGAAATTCTTTGTTTCTTAAGCATACTCTGTCTAGAATCTAGTTTCTATATTACGAATTATGCCCCGATTACCAATCTACGAAAACAATGATACGAAAGTACGAATAAATGAGCCGGTCAATCTCACGAAAGTACGAATTACAAAATTACGACAACTAGTATTTCGAATAAACGGAAAATGTATTCCAACGAAAGTACGAATGTAATTAAATCTACAAAAGTACAATTTTCCAATCAACGGAAATTAGACAAGGAAATACGAATCATTGCAAATCAACGAAAATATAGTTCTTACGAAAATACGAACGCGGCCAAATATAAAATATAACGAAAAATACGAATTTCGAATCAACAAAATTAGACTAACGGAAAAACGAATCAACGGAAAAATAACCCTTACAAAAATACGAAAGAGTCCGAATACGATAACCCACGTCTTACGAAATTATGAATCATTACGAATAAACGGAAACGCACAGAAACTAAACCAAACTAAACAAATTTGTATGCTGTGCACATGTCTAGTGTTCTATCAGGTTGAGGTCAGGACTTTGTGCAGGCCAGTCAAGTTCCTCCACCCCAAACTCGCTCATCCTTGTCTTTATGGACCTTGCTTTGTGCAGTGGTGCGCAGTCACGTTGGAAGAGGAAGGGGCCATCCCCAAACTGTTCCCACAAAGTTGGGAGCATAAAATTGTCCAAAATGTCTTGGTATGCTGACACCTTAAGGATTCCCTTCACTGGAACTAAGCGTCCAAACCCAACCCCTGAAAAACAACCCCCACACCATAATCCCCCCTCCACCAAATGATTTGGACCAGTGCACAAAGCAAGGTCCATAAAGACATGGATGAGCGAGTTTGGGGTGGAGGAACTTAACTGGCCTACACAGAGTCCTGACCTCAACCCACAGAGTGGAGACTGGGAGCCAGGCCTTCTCGTCTAACATCAGTGCCAGACCTCACAAATGCGCTTCTGGAAGAATGGTCAAACATTCCCATAGACACCCTCCTAAACCTTGTGGACAGCCTTCCCAGAAGAGTTGAAGCTGTTATGGCTGCAAAGGGCCGGGCCAACTCAATATTGAACTCTACGGACGAAGACTGGGATGCCATTAAAGTTCATGTGTGGGTAAAGGCCGGTGTCCCAATACTTTTGACAGTATAATGTGTATATACTGTATATGCACTCCAGTTTATGGTGCCACAAATCTTCAGAAAAATGTTGGTGGTGACAGTTTATATGAAACGCAGAGCGCTGTGTGCAGAAATGGATTTTGCTGCAAAACAAGCTGAAAAATTGCCTCTTCACGAAAATAAAAAGGTGAAACCGTTGGGTATTTCTCCTGGAAAATCAGCAAAAATGTCATCCCTGGCCTTTTCCCTAAGCAGCCCTGTAAGGCAGATGAAGGCAGCAGCTGGTTCCAGAGTCGCGTGACCGTTTCCTGCCGCAGTACGGATGAAAGCGGCGTCGCTCGCGCTGAGGGTCCTCCACGGCCCAACAAATTAGAATGTTGGGGAAGAAGTGATTACCTTTAGCCGTAATCTCATTTAAGGATGGCGGCTGACTGTTACGAGAGGGGGGGGGGGAGCGCAGAGCCTTGAGCCTGGAAGGTGTAATGAAGAGATTGATGAGGGATCAGAAGAGAATACAATGTCCGCGCCGCGCGGGCCCCCGGCTCATGCATTATTCATTGTCAAAGAACAGACGACGAGGGGAGCCGGACCGGCTATTATTACCGCCAGATAATACCATTCTATACTATTGTGTCACAGAGAACATCCTCTCCCCCCTGAGCGGGCCGCCACTTAAAACACACACAGGGAAAAAAAAATGAACAAAAGTGGCGTCCTACCCGGCGTTCAGAATAAAGGATAAATAATAAATGAATGAAGATGGATTAATAATACATCTAACCGCAGATACATTAATAATTTTATAGGACAGACATACAGCCGGCGGGGCCGGGACTGCGGAGCCTTCTATTGTCACAGAGTTCAGACAAACGCCACGTACGGAGCCTCCTCCATACTTATTAAACTGTACAGAGCCTATTCTATACTCAATAAACTGTACGGAGCCTCCTCTATACTCATAAACTGTACGGAGCCTCCTCTATACTCAATAAACTGTACAGAGCCTATTCTATACTCAATAAACTGTACGGAGCCTCCTCTATAGACATATACTGTACGGAGCCTCCTTTATACTTATTAAACTGTACGGAGCCTCCTCCATACTCAATAAACTGTACAGAGCCTCCTCCATACTCAATAAACTGTACAGAGCCTCCTCTATACTCAATAAACTGTACGGAGCCTCCTCCATATTCCTAATACAATAAACTGTACGGAGCCTCCTCCATACTCAATAAACTGTATGGAGCCTCCTCTATACTCATAATACAACAAACTGTACAGAGCCTCCTCCATTTTCATTCTACAATAAACTATATGGAGCCTTCTCTATACTCATGCTACAATAAACTATACGGAGCCTCCTCTATACCCATACTACAATAAATTATATGGAGCCTCCTCTATACAAATACTACAATAAACTGTACGAAGCCTCCTCCATACTCATTCTACAATAAACTGTACGGAGCCTCCTCCGTACTCATTCTACAATAAACTATACAGAGCCTTCTCTATACTCATACTACAATAAACTATAGGGAGCCTCCTCTATACTCATACTACAATAAATAAACTGTACGGAGCCTCCTCCATACTCAATAAACTGTACAGAGCCTCCAATATACTCAATAAACTGTGTGGAGCCTCCTCTATACTCATACTACAATAAACTGTAATAAACTGATCATTGTAATATCATAGTATGAAGAGTGAGGAGACTCCATACAGATCACTGTGGTATCATAGTACGAGGAGTGAGGAGACTCCATACAGATCATTGTGCTATCATAGTACGGGGGGTGAGGAGGCTCCATACAGATCATTGTGGTATCATAGTACGAGGAGTGAGGAGACTCCATACATATCATTGTAGTATCATAGTACGAGGAGTGAGGAGGCTCCATACATATCATTGTGGTATCATAGTACGATGGGTGAGGAGGCTCCATACAGATCATTGTGGTATCATAGTACAAGGGGTGAGGAGACGCCATACAGATCATTGTGCTATCATAGTACGGGGGGTGAGGAGGCTCCATACAGATCATTGTGGTATCATAGTACGAGGAGTGAGGAGACTCCATACATATCATTGTAGTATCATAGTACGAGGAGTGAGGAGGCTCCATACATATCATTGTGGTATCATAGTACAAGGGGTGAGGAGACGCCATACAGATCATTGTGGTATCATAGTACGGGGGGTGAGGAGGCTCCATTCTGATCATTGTGGTATCATAATACGAGGGGTGAGGAGGCTCCATACAGATCATTGTGCTATCATAGTACGAGGGGTGAGGAGGCTCCATACAGATCATTGTGGTATCATAGTACGAGGAGTGAGGAGGCTCCATACATATCATTGTGGTATCATAGTACGAGGAGTGAGGAGGCTCCATACAGATCATTGTGGTATCATAGTACAAGGGGTGAGGAGGCTCCATACAGATCATTGTGGTATCATAGTATGAGGGGTGAGGAGGCTCCATACAGATCATTGCGGTATCATAGTACGAGGGGTAAGGAGGCTCCATACAGATCATTGTGGTATCATAGTACGAGGGGTGAGGAGGCTCAATACAGATCATGGTCGTATCATAGTACGGGGGGGTGAGGAGGCTCCATACAGATCATTGTGGTATCATAGTACGGGGGGTGAGGAGGCTCCATACAGATCATGGTGGTATCATAGTACAAGGGGTGAGGAGACGCCATACAGATCATTGTGCTATCAGAGTCCGGGGGGTGAGGAGGCTCCATACAGATCATTGCGGTATTACTGTACGAGGAGTGAGGAGATTCCATACAGATCATTCTGGTATCATAGAACAAGGAGTGAGGAGGCTCCATACAGATCATTGAAGTATCATAGTACGGGGGGTGAGGAGGCTCCATACAGATCATGGTGGTATCATAGTACGAGTGGTGAGGAGGCTCCATACAGATCATTGTGGTATCATAGTACGGGGGATGAGGAGGCTCCATACAGATCATTGTGGTATCATAGTACGGGGGGTGAGGAGGCTCCATACAGATCATTGTGGTATCATAGTACGGGGGGTGAGGAGGCTCCATACAGATCATGGTGGTATCATAGTACAAGGGGTGAGGAGACGCCATACAGATCATTGTGCTATCAGAGTCCAGAGGGTGAGGAGGCTCCATACAGATCATTGCGGTATTACTGTACGAGGAGTGAGGAGACTCCATACAGATCATTCTGGTATCATAGAACAAGGAGTGAGGAGGCTCCATACAGATCATTGCGGTATCATAGTATGGGGGGCGAGGAGGCTCCATACAGATCATTGCGGTATCATAGTACGGGGGGTGAGGAGGCTCCATACAGATCATGGTGGTATCATAGTACGAGTGGTGAGGAGGCTCCATACAGATCATTGCGGTATCATAGTACGAGGGGTAAGGAGGCTCCATACAGATCATTGTGGTATCATAGTACGAGGGGTGAGGAGGCTCCATACAGATCATGGTGATATCATAGTACGAGGGGTGAGGAGGCTCCATACAGATCATTGTGGTATCATAGTACGAGGGGTGAGGAGGCTCCATACAGATCATGGTGGTTTCATAGTACGAGGGGTGAGGAGGCTCCATACAGATCATGGTGGTATCATAGTACGGGGGGTGAGGAGGCTCCATACAGATCATTGTGTTATCATAGTACGGGGGGTGAGGAGGCTCCATACAGATCATTGTGGTATCATAGTACGAGGGGTGAGGAGGCTTCATACAGATCATTGTGGTATCATAGTACGGGGGGTGAGGAGGCTCCATACAGATCATTGTGGTATCATAATAGGGGGGTGAGGAGGCTCCATACATATCATTCTGGTATCATAGTACGGGGGGTGAGGAGGCTCCATACAGATCATTGTGGTATCATAGTACGAGGAGTGAGGAGGCTCCATACAGATCATTGTGGTATCATAGTACGAGGAGTGAGGAGGCTCCATACAGATCATGGTTGTATCATAATACGGGGGGTGAGGAGGCTCCATTCTGATCATTGTGGTATCATAGTACGGGGGTGAGGAGGCTCCATACAGATCATGGTGGTATCATAGTACAAGGGGTGAGGAGACGCCATACAGATCATTGTGGTATCATAGTACGAGGAGTAAGGAGGCTCCATACAGATCATTGTGGTATCATAGTACGGGGGTGAGGAGGCTCCATTCTGATCATTGTGGTGTCATAGTACGGGGGTGAGGAGGCTCCATACAGATCATGGTGGTATCATAGTACAAGGGGTGAGGAGACGCCATACAGATCATTGTGGTATCATAGTACGAGGGGTGAGGAGGGTCCATACAGATCATTGTGGTATCATAGTACGGGGGGTGAGGAGGCTCCATTCTGATCATTGTGGTATCATAGGACGGGGGTGAGGAGGCTCCATACAGATCATGGTGGTATCATAGTACAAGGGGTGAGGAGACTCCATACAGATCATTGTAGTATCATAGTACGAGGAGTGAGGAGGCTCCATACAGATCATTGTGGTATCATAGTACGAGGGGTGAGGAGGCTCCATTCTGATCATTGTGGTGTCATAGTACGGGGGTGAGGAGGCTCCATACAGATCATGGTCGTATCATAGTACGGGGGGGTGAGGAGGCTCCATACAGATCATTGTGGTATCATAGTACGGGGGGTGAGGAGGCTCCATACAGATCATGGTGGTATCATAGTACAAGGGGTGAGGAGACGCCATACAGATCATTGTGCTATCAGAGTCCGGGGGGTGAGGAGGCTCCATACAGATCATTGCGGTATTACTGTACGAGGAGTGAGGAGATTCCATACAGATCATTCTGGTATCATAGAACAAGGAGTGAGGAGGCTCCATACAGATCATTGAAGTATCATAGTACGGGGGGTGAGGAGGCTCCATACAGATCATGGTGGTATCATAGTACGAGTGGTGAGGAGGCTCCATACAGATCATTGTGGTATCATAGTACGGGGGATGAGGAGGCTCCATACAGATCATTGTGGTATCATAGTACGGGGGGTGAGGAGGCTCCATACAGATCATTGTGGTATCATAGTACGGGGGGTGAGGAGGCTCCATACAGATCATGGTGGTATCATAGTACAAGGGGTGAGGAGACGCCATACAGATCATTGTGCTATCAGAGTCCAGAGGGTGAGGAGGCTCCATACAGATCATTGCGGTATTACTGTACGAGGAGTGAGGAGACTCCATACAGATCATTCTGGTATCATAGAACAAGGAGTGAGGAGGCTCCATACAGATCATTGCGGTATCATAGTATGGGGGGCGAGGAGGCTCCATACAGATCATTGCGGTATCATAGTACGGGGGGTGAGGAGGCTCCATACAGATCATGGTGGTATCATAGTACGAGTGGTGAGGAGGCTCCATACAGATCATTGCGGTATCATAGTACGAGGGGTAAGGAGGCTCCATACAGATCATTGTGGTATCATAGTACGAGGGGTGAGGAGGCTCCATACAGATCATGGTGATATCATAGTACGAGGGGTGAGGAGGCTCCATACAGATCATTGTGGTATCATAGTACGAGGGGTGAGGAGGCTCCATACAGATCATGGTGGTTTCATAGTACGAGGGGTGAGGAGGCTCCATACAGATCATGGTGGTATCATAGTACGGGGGGTGAGGAGGCTCCATACAGATCATTGTGTTATCATAGTACGGGGGGTGAGGAGGCTCCATACAGATCATTGTGGTATCATAGTACGAGGGGTGAGGAGGCTTCATACAGATCATTGTGGTATCATAGTACGGGGGGTGAGGAGGCTCCATACAGATCATTGTGGTATCATAATAGGGGGGTGAGGAGGCTCCATACATATCATTCTGGTATCATAGTACGGGGGGTGAGGAGGCTCCATACAGATCATTGTGGTATCATAGTACGAGGAGTGAGGAGGCTCCATACAGATCATTGTGGTATCATAGTACGAGGAGTGAGGAGGCTCCATACAGATCATGGTTGTATCATAATACGGGGGGTGAGGAGGCTCCATTCTGATCATTGTGGTATCATAGTACGGGGGTGAGGAGGCTCCATACAGATCATGGTGGTATCATAGTACAAGGGGTGAGGAGACGCCATACAGATCATTGTGGTATCATAGTACGAGGAGTAAGGAGGCTCCATACAGATCATTGTGGTATCATAGTACGGGGGTGAGGAGGCTCCATTCTGATCATTGTGGTGTCATAGTACGGGGGTGAGGAGGCTCCATACAGATCATGGTGGTATCATAGTACAAGGGGTGAGGAGACGCCATACAGATCATTGTGGTATCATAGTACGAGGGGTGAGGAGGGTCCATACAGATCATTGTGGTATCATAGTACGGGGGGTGAGGAGGCTCCATTCTGATCATTGTGGTATCATAGGACGGGGGTGAGGAGGCTCCATACAGATCATGGTGGTATCATAGTACAAGGGGTGAGGAGACTCCATACAGATCATTGTAGTATCATAGTACGAGGAGTGAGGAGGCTCCATACAGATCATTGTGGTATCATAGTACGAGGGGTGAGGAGGCTCCATTCTGATCATTGTGGTGTCATAGTACGGGGGTGAGGAGGCTCCATACAGATCATGGTGGTATCATAGTACAAGGGGTGAGGAGACTCCATACAGATCATTGTAGTATCATAGTACGAGGAGTGAGGAGGCTCCATACAGATCATTGTGGTATCATAGTACGAGGGGTGAGGAGGCTCCATTCTGATCATTGTGGTGTCATAGTACGGGGGTGAGGAGGCTCCATACAGATCATGGTGGTATCATAGTACAAGGGGTGAGGAGACGCCATACAGATCATTGTGCTATCAGAGTCCGGGGGGTGAGGAGGCTCCATACAGATCATTGCGGTATTACTGTACGAGGAGTGAGGAGACTCCATACAGATCATTCTGGTATCATAGAACAAGGAGTGAGGAGGCTCCATACAGATCATTGCGGTATCATATTACGGGGGGTGAGGAGGCTCCATACAGATCATGGTGGTATCATAGTACGAGTGGTGAGGAGGCTCCATACAGATCATTGCGGTATCATAGTACGAGGGGTAAGAAGGCTCCATACAGATCATTGTGGTATCATAAAACGAGGAGTGAGGAGGCTCCATACAGATCATTGTGGTATCATAGTACGAGGAGTGAGGAGGCTCCATACAGATCATGGTGGTATCATAGTACGAGGGGTGAGGAGGCTCCATACTGATCATTGTGGTATCATAGTACGAGGGGTGAGGAGGCTCCATACAGATCATTGTGGTATTATAGTACGAGGGGTGAGGAGGCTCCATACAGATCATTGCGGTATCATAGTACGAGGGGTAAGGAGGCTCTATACAGATCATTGTGGTATCATAGTACGAGGGGTGAGGAGGCTCCATACAGATCATGGTGGTATCATAGTACGGGGGGTGAGGAGGCTCCATACAGATCATTGAGGTATCATAGTACGAGGGGTGAGGAGGCTCCATACAGATCATTGTGGTATCACAGTACGGGGGGTGAGGAGGCTCCATACAGATCATTGTGGTATCATAGTACGGGGGGTGAGGGGGCTCCATACAGATCATTGTGGTATTATAGTACGAGGAGTGAGGAGGCTCCATACAGATCATTGTGGTATCATAGTACGAGGAGTGAGGAGGCTCCATACAGATCATGGTGGTATCATAGTACGGGGGGTGAGGAGACGCCATACAGATCATTGTGGTATCATAGTACGGGGGGTGAGGAGGCTCCATACAGGTCATTGTGGTATCATAGTACAGGGGGTGAGGAGGCGCCATACAGGTCATTGTGGTATCATAGTACGAGGAGTGAGGAGGATCCATACAGATCATTGCAGTATTAATGTACAAGGAGTGAGGAGGCTCCATTCAGATCATTGTGGTATGATAGAACGAGGGGTGAGGAGGCTTCATACAGATCATTGTGGTATCATAGTACGAGGAGTGAGGAGGCTCCATACAGATCATTGTGGTATCATAGTACGAGGAGTGAGGAGGATCCATACAGATCATTGCAGTATTAATGTACAAGGAGTGAGGAGGCTCCATACAGATCATGGTGGTATCATAGTACGAGGGTGAGGAGGCTCCATACAGATCATTGTGGTATCATAGTACAAGGGGTGAGGAGACGCCATACAGATCATTGTGGTATCATAGTACGAGGAGTGAGGAGGCTCCATACAGATCATTGTGGTATCATAGTACAGGGGGTGAGGAGGCTCCATTCTGATCATTGTAGTGTCATAGTACGGGGGTGAGGAGGCTCCATACAGATCATGGTGGTATCATAGTACAAGGGGTGAGGAGACGCCATACAGATCATTGTGGTATCATAGTACGAGGAGTGAGGAGGCTCCATACAGATCATTGTGGTATCATAGTACAGGGGGTGAGGAGGCTCCATTCTGATCATTGTGGTATCATAGTACGAGGAGTGAGGAGGCTCCATACAGATCATTGTGGTATCATAGTACAGGGGGTGAGGAGGCTCCATTCTGATCATTGTAGTGTCATAGTACGGGGGTGAGGAGGCTCCATACAGATCATTGTGGTATCATAGTACGAGGGGTGAGGAGGCTCCATACAGATCATTGTGGTATCATAGTACGAGGGGTGAGGAGGCTCCATACTGATCAATGTAGTATCATAGAACAAGGAGTGAGGAGGCTCCATACAGATCATTGTGCTATCATAGTACGAGGGGTAAGGAGGCTTCATACAGATCATTGAGGTATCATAGTACGAGGGGTGAGGAGGCTCCATACAGATCATTGCAGTATCATAGTACGAGGGGTGAGGAGGCTCCATACAGATCATGGTGGTATTATAGTACGAGGGGTGAGGAGGCTCCATACAGATCATTGCGGTATCATAGTACGAGGGGTAAGGAGGCTCCATACAGATCATTGTGGTATCATAGTACGAGGGGTGAGGAGGCTCCATACAGATCATGGTGGTATCATAGTACGAGGGGTGTGGAGGCTCCATACAGATCATGGTGGTATCATAGTACGAGGGGTAGGGATGAGCTTCGTGTTCGAGTCGAACATACGTTCGACTCGAACATCGGCTGTTCGATCGTTCGACGAAGATCGAACGATTTGGGCCGTTCGCGCCAAATTCGAGTGACGCGAACGGCCCACAATGCACTACGCCATCGCAGTGTCATCCAGGCGCTGTGATTGGCCAAGCATGCACTGTGACCCCGCATGCTTGGCCAATCACAGCGCCGGCAGCGAGGAGAGCAATGATTGGCCACAGGCAGGATGCCTGTGGCCAATTATTGCTGAGGGTGTTTAGTACACGCCCCACACTATAAAAGGCCGCCAGCACGGCGGCCTACTGTAGTGTGTTCCGGAGCAGGGAAAGACAAGCATAGGCAGGGACAGTGACATTTATTTCTTTCTTGCTTAACCTGGATTCCTTTAGTTTAGGGAAAGAGAAGGATAGGTAGGGAGAGTGTCAGTGTGTTTTACTGTGCGAGTCCTTGTTTCTAGGGACAAAGAAGGAAAGTGAGGGGATTTCTCCTTGTGCTATAGTGTGCTTTAAAAAAACATTTTTTCTAGGGACAGAAAACTGTAGGTAGGGAGAGTGTCAGTTTCTTTCACTGTGCCAGTCCTTGTTTCTAGGGACAAAGAAGGAAAGTGAGGGGATTTCTCCTTGTGCTATAGTGTGCTTTAAAAAAACATTTTTTCTAGGGACAGAAAACTGTAGGTAGGGAGAGTGTTAGTTTCTTTCACTGTGCCAGTCCTTGTTTCTAGGGACAAAGAAGGAAAGTGAGGGGATTTCTCCTTGTGCTATAGTGTGCTTTAAAAAAACATTTTTTCTAGGGACAGAAAACTGTAGGTAGGGAGAGTGTCAGTTTCTTTCACTGTGCCAGTCCTTGTTTCTAGGGACAAAGAAGGAAAGTGAGGGGATTTCTCCTTGTGCTATAGTGTGCTTTAAAAAAACATTTTTTCTAGGGACAGAAAACTGTAGGTAGGGAGAGTGTCAGTTTCTTTCACTGTGCCAGTCCTTGTTTCTAGGGACAAAGAAGGAAAGTGAGGGGATTTCTCCTTGTGCTATAGTGTGCTTTAAAAAAACATTTTTTCTAGGGACAGAAAACTGTAGGTAGGGAGAGTGTCAGTTTCTTTCACTGTGCCAGTCCTTGTTTCTAGGGACAAAGAAGGAAAGTGAGGGGATTTCTCCTTGTGCTATAGTGTGCTTTAAAAAAAACATTTTTTCTAGGGACAGAAAACTGTAGGTAGGGAGAGTGTCAGTTTCTTTCACTGTGCCAGTCCTTGTTTCTAGGGACAAAGAAGGAAAGTGAGGGGATTTCTCCTTGTGCTATAGTGTGCTTTAAAAAAACATTTTTTCTAGGGACAGAAAACTGTAGGTAGGGAGAGTGTCAGTTTCTTTCACTGTGCCAGTCCTTGTTTCTAGGGACAAAGAAGGAAAGTGAGGGGATTTCTCCTTGTGCTATAGTGTGCTTTAAAAAAACATTTTTTCTAGGGACAGAAAACTGTAGGTAGGGAGAGTGTCAGTTTCTTTCACTGTGCCAGTCCTTGTTTCTAGGGACAAAGAAGGAAAGTGAGGGGATTTCTCCTTGTGCTATAGTGTGCTTTAAAAAAACATTTTTTCTAGGGACAGAAAACTGTAGGTAGGGAGAGTGTCAGTTTCTTTCACTGTGCCAGTCCTTGTTTCTAGGGACAAAGAAGGAAAGTGAGGGGATTTCTCCTTGTGCTATAGTGTGCTTTAAAAAAACATTTTTTCTAGGGACAGAAAACTGTAGGTAGGGAGAGTGTCAGTTTCTTTCACTGTGCCAGTCCTTGTTTCTAGGGACAAAGAAGGAAAGTGAGGGGATTTCTCCTTGTGCTATAGTGTGCTTTAAAAAAACATTTTTTCTAGGGACAGAAAACTGTAGGTAGGGAGAGTGTCAGTTTCTTTCACTGTGCCAATCCTTGTTTCTAGGGACAAAGAAGGAAAGTGAGGGGATTTCTCCTTGTGCTATAGTGTGCTTTAAAAAAACATTTTTTCTAGGGACAGAAAACTGTAGGTAGGGAGAGTGTCAGTTTCTTTCACTGTGCCAGTCCTTGTTTCTAGGGACAAAGAAGGAAAGTGAGGGGATTTCTCCTTGTGCTATAGTGTGCTTTAAAAAAACATTTTTTCTAGGGACAGAAAACTGTAGGTAGGGAGAGTGTCAGTTTCTTTCACTGTGCCAGTCCTTGTTTCTAGGGACAAAGAAGGAAAGTGAGGGGATTTCTCCTTGTGCTATAGTGTGCTTTAAAAAAACATTTTTTCTAGGGACAGAAAACTGTAGGTAGGGAGAGTGTCAGTTTCTTTCACTGTGCCAGTCCTTGTTTCTAGGGACAAAGAAGGAAAGTGAGGGGATTTCTCCTTGTGCTATAGTGTGCTTTAAAAAAACATTTTTTCTAGGGACAGAAAACTGTAGGTAGGGAGAGTGTCAGTTTCTTTCACTGTGCCAGTCCTTGTTTCTAGGGACAAAGAAGGAAAGTGAGGGGATTTCTCCTTGTGCTATAGTGTGCTTTAAAAAAACATTTTTTCTAGGGACAGAAAACTGTAGGTAGGGAGAGTGTCAGTTTCTTTCACTGTGCCAGTCCTTGTTTCTAGGGACAAAGAAGGAAAGTGAGGGGATTTCTCCTTGTGCTATAGTGTGCTTTAAAAAAACATTTTTTCTAGGGACAGAAAACTGTAGGTAGGGAGAGTGTCAGTTTCTTTCACTGTGCCAGTCCTTGTTTCTAGGGACAAAGAAGGAAAGTGAGGGGATTTCTCCTTGTGCTATAGCGTGCTTTAAAAAAACATTTTTTCTAGGGACAGAAAACTGTAGGTAGGGAGAGTGTCAGTTTCTTTCACTGTGCCAGTCCTTGTTTCTAGGGACAAAGAAGGAAAGTGAGGGGATTTCTCCTTGTGCTATAGCGTGCTTTAAAAAAACATTTTTTCTAGGGACAGAAAACTGTAGGTAGGGAGAGTGTCAGTTTCTTTCACTGTGCCAGTCCTTGTTTCTAGGGACAAAGAAGGAAAGTGAGGGGATTTCTCCTTGTGCTATAGTGTGCTTTAAAAAAACATTTTTTCTAGGGACAGAAAACTGTAGGTAGGGAGAGTGTCAGTTTCTTTCACTGTGCCAGTCCTTGTTTCTAGGGACAAAGAAGGAAAGTGAGGGGATTTCTCCTTGTGCTATAGTGTGCTTTAAAAAAACATTTTTTCTAGGGACAGAAAACTGTAGGTAGGGAGAGTGTCAGTTTCTTTCACTGTGCCAGTCCTTGTTTCTAGGGACAAAGAAGGAAAGTGAGGGGATTTCTCCTTGTGCTATAGTGTGCTTTAAAAAAACATTTTTTCTAGGGACAGAAAACTGTAGGTAGGGAGAGTGTCAGTTTCTTTCACTGTGCCAGTCCTTGTTTCTAGGGACAAAGAAGGAAAGTGAGGGGATTTCTCCTTGTGCTATAGTGTGCTTTAAAAAAACATTTTTTCTAGGGACAGAAAACTGTAGGTAGGGAGAGTGTCAGTTTCTTTCACTGTGCCAGTCCTTGTTTCTAGGGACAAAGAAGGAAAGTGAGGGGATTTCTCCTTGTGCTATAGTGTGCTTTAAAAAAACATTTTTTCTAGGGACAGAAAACTGTAGGTAGGGAGAGTGTCAGTTTCTTTCACTGTGCCAGTCCTTGTTTCTAGGGACAAAGAAGGAAAGTGAGGGGATTTCTCCTTGTGCTATAGTGTGCTTTAAAAAAACATTTTTTCTAGGGACAGAAAACTGTAGGTAGGGAGAGTGTCAGTTTCTTTCACTGTGCCAGTCCTTGTTTCTAGGGACAAAGAAGGAAAGTGAGGGGATTTCTCCTTGTGCTATAGTGTGCTTTAAAAAAACATTTTTTCTAGAGACAGAAAACTGTAGGTAGGGAGAGTGTCAGTTTCTTTCACTGTGCCAGTCCTTGTTTCTAGGGACAAAGAAGGAAAGTGAGGGGATTTCTCCTTGTGCTATAGTGTGCTTTAAAAAAACTTTTTTTCTAGGGACAGAAAACTGTAGGTAGGGAGAGTGTCAGTTTCTTTCACTGTGCCAGTCCTTGTTTCTAGGGACAAAGAAGGAAAGTGAGGGGAATTCTCCTTGTGCTATAGTGTGCTTTAAAAAAACATTTTTTCTTGGGACAGAAAACTGTAGGTAGGGAGAGTGTCAGTTTCTTTCACTGTGCCAGTCCTTGTTTCTAGGGACAAAGAAGGAAAGTGAGGGGAATTCTCCTTGTGCTATAGTGTGCCAAAGCATTCCTCATCAACCATCTTTGAAATCCTTGTTTTTTTGGACAGTCAGGGAAATTGTCGTTGTGCTATTCTGTGCAAAAGCAATAATCCTCAACCATATTTAGAAATCCTTAAGTAAAGGGACAGAGAAGGACACCTGAAGGTAGCCCTTATTGCTTTTTTCCCATCTCCCTGCAGGCCATCTATTAGAATGTCTGGAAGGCAAACAAGGAGAGGCAGACAGTCAGGAGGCAATAAAAGAGGGCAAGCAGGCTCTGTGTCTGGGGGCAACAGTGCTGGTCGTGGACGCGGTGCATTGTCATCAGCACATGGCCATGGGACACGCTTGTCCTTCTTTTCGGCAGCTGGACATGTTGAGCCACATCATGCCGAAGACTTGGTAGAGTGGATGACCAAGCCCTCCTCCTCCTCCTCATCCTCTCTCACCCAGGCTCAGGGTACTGGCAAAGCAGCTGCCAAAGCGTCCTCTTCCCTGGTATCAATGTCAGACTCATCATCAGTCACTCCTTCCCTAGACCCACCATGTCCTCCTCCTGAGGAGTCCCCCGAACTGTTTGAGCACAGTGTTGGGTACATGCTCCAGGAGGATGCCCAGCGTTTCGAAGGGTCTGATGATGAAACCCAGCTACAGGAAGGCAGTAGCGTGAGAGCAGACAGAGGGGATGCTCAAGAAGGACACCAATCTGGCAGTCATGTTCCAGCAGCTGCAGCATACTGCCAGATTGGCTCCAGTGATGAGGAGGGAGGGGATGATGAGGTCACTGACTCCACGTGGGTGCCTAATAGGAGAGAGGAGGAGGAGGAGGATGAGGAGGAGGCACATCTCCAACGAGGCAGGATGCCCTTTGGTGGCCAGCGTAAGGGCAGTACACCGACGGAATCACACCGCAGAGCTCCGCCTGTGCAGGGCACTGCCTCTGCCCGTCATTCAAAAAGTTCCTTGGTGTGGGCCTTTTTTGAGGCTAGTGCATCAGATCGCACAGCTGCTGTTTGCAACATATGTCTCAAGCGTATATCGCGTGGCCAATACATCAGCCGCTTGGGTACCACATGCCTGACCAGACATATGTTGACCTGCCATGCAGCTCGTTGGCAAGCCTACCTCAAAGACCCACACCAAAGAACAAAGCGGACCTCTCCTTGCACCGCATCAGCTGGGATCTCCAACCCCACTATAATTTCAGTCCTCTCTGAAACATGCACTGAGAGGAATGAAGGTGTAGAATTAGGTGTGTCACAGCCAAGTACTTGCGGCCACTCTGCTAGCAGTACACCGACGTCCGATTCTAGCAGGCAAATTTCCCTGCCCCAGCTGCTGGACCGTCGAAAGAAGTTCACTCCCAGCCATCCACATGCCCAGCGGTTGAATGCTAGCTTGGCTAAATTGCTAGCGCTTCAACTGCTGCCTTTTCAGTTGGTAGACTCGGCCCCCTTCCGTGAGTTTGTGCAATGTGCGGTTCCTCAGTGGCAGGTTCCCAAACGCCACTTTTTCTCACGGAAGGCTATTCCGGCTCTCTACCGGCATGTGGAAGGCAATGTCTTGGCCTCGCTGGACAGGGCGGTCAGCGGTAAGGTGCATATTACCGCTGACTCATGGTCCAGCAGGCATGGACAGGGACGTTACCTTTCTTTCACGGCCCATTGGGTCACTCTTTTGGCAGCTGGGAAGGATGCAGGACAAGGTGCAGTAGTGTTGGAGGTTGTCCCACCGCCACGCCTCCAAAATGCTACTACTGGTTGTGACACACCTCTCTCCTCCACCCCCTCCTCTTCTTCTTCCTCCATGGCCTCTTCCTGTGGTTTGTCCTATGAACCAGCGGTGCTCCGTAGCCGTTCACGGGGCTACGCAAGTACGCAGGCAAAAAGATGCCATGCCGTGCTTGCGCTGGTGTGTTTGGGGGACAGAAGCCACACTGGGGCAGAGGTCCTGTCTGCTCTGCAGGGCCAGGCCGAGAGGTGGTTGACGCCACGCCAGCTTAAGCCAGGAATGGTGGTTTGCGACAATGGCACCAACCTCCTCTCCGCCCTCCGACAGGGACAACTGACCCATGTGCCCTGTGTGGCTCACGTCCTTAACCTGGTGGTGCAGCGGTTCTTGGGCAGGTACCCGGGCTTACAGGATGTCCTGAGGCAGGCCAGGAAAGTCTGTGTGCATTTCCGCAGATCTTATAATGCCAGTGCTCGCCTGGCTGAGCTGCAAAAGGAGTTGAACCTGCCCAAGAACCGCCTTATATGTGACATGCCCACCAGGTGGAACTCAACGTTGGCCATGCTGCAGCGGCTGCACACGCAGCAGAGGGCCATCAATGAGTACCTGTGCGACTACGGCACCAGGACAGGGTCAGGGGAGCTTGGTTTTTTTTCTCCACGCCAGTGGGGCATGATCAGGGATGCATGCACTGTCCTGGCACCATTTGAGGAGGCCACGAGGATGGTGAGCAGTGACAGTGCATGCATCAGTGACACTGTACCTCTTGTCCACCTGTTGGAGCACACGCTGCGTGGAATAATGGACAGGGCACTTGAGGCAGAACAGAGGCAGGAAGAGGAGGACTTCCTTGCCTCTCAAGGCCCCCTTTACCCAGACAGTGTTCCTTCTGTCCCACCCATCGCACAGGAAGAGGAAGAGGAGGAGGAGGAGGAGGAGGAGGATTGTGTCAGCATGGAGGTGGAGGCTGGCACTCAGCATCATCAGCAGCAGTCTTTTAGGGATGATTTACAGTCCCAAGAAACCAGTGGACTTGTACGTGGCTGGGAGGAGGTGGCTGCGGATCATGTCGTCCTTAGTGACCCAGAGGACTCCGGAGCGAATGCCTCAGCAAACCTACGCTGCATGGCCTCCCTGATCCTGCAAAGTCTGCGGAAGGATCCTCGTATTCTTCGGATCAAGGAGAGGGACCATTACTGGCTGGCCACTCTCCTTGATCCACGGTACAAGGGTAAGGTTGCGGACCTTATGTTACCTTCGCAGAGGGAGCAGAGGATGAGACAACTCCGGGAGGCCTTGCAGAAAGGTCTGTGCAACGCGTTCCCAGAGACTGGGAGGTTACAAACTCCTGGTCCTGGACAACGAGTTGCTGAGGCTTCGGCCAGTCAAAGAAGGAGCGGTGGGGAAGGTGGCCGTCTGACCGATGCGTTCAGACAATTCTTTAGTCCGCAGCCCCAAAGTATGATCGGTTCCAGCAACCATCGCCAGCGTCTGATAAACATGGTGCAGGAATATCTAGGGGCAAGGTCAGACTTGGACACCTTCCCCACCGAAAATCCTCTGGCTTACTGGGTCTCGAGGATGGATCACTGGCCAGAGCTTGCACAGTATGCAATTGAGCTACTGGCCTGTCCTGCATCCAGCGTTCTTTCGGAACGCACATTCAGTGCTGCTGGAGGATTTGTCACGGATCACAGGGTGCGCCTGTCCACCGACTCGGTTGATCGACTGACTTTCATCAAGATGAACCAGTCTTGGATCACCACCAGCTACCACACACCTGATGCTGATATAACAGACTAATTGATTTTAACATGTCACATCCCTTCAAGACTGATGCTGATGCTGAGTGCCTGTGCTGTTATGTTGACTGGCTATCCTCCTCCTCCGAGTCCTCAATGATACGATTGATGATGATAGCTTGGAAGATCATTTTTGTTTATGGGTGCCGCCACCAGTGGCTAAGGCCCAATTTTTCAGCCCCTGTTTTACAGGGGCGTGTAATTACAATTTTTTTAGCAATAATTTGCCATAGGGCTCATTGCTGTGCTCCAAGTACAGTATCTGTGAGGGGTTGGAGTGTTGTGGCACCAGTGCCTAAGGCCCAATTTTTCAGCCCCTGTTTAACAGGGGCGTGTCATTACAATTTTTGAAGCAATACTTTGCAACAGGGCTCATTGCTGTACTCCAAGTAACGTATCTGTGAGGGGTTGTAGTGTTGTGCCACCAGTTCCTAAGGCCCAATTTTTCAGCCCCTGTTCAACAGGGGCATGCAATTACAATTCTTGATCTAATAATTCACAGCAGGGCCCATTGCTGCACCCACCAAGAGTAACTCTGAGGGCTTACAGTGTTGTGGCAACGCCACCACCACCACCACCACGAAAGGCCCAATTTTTCAGCCCCTGTTCAAAAGGGGCATGTAATTACAATTCTTAATCTAATAATTCACAGCAGGGCCCATTCCTGCACCCACCAAGAGTAACTCTGAGGGCTTACAGTGTTGTGGCAACACCACCACCACCACCACCACCACGAAAGGCCCAATTTTTCAGCCCCTGTTCAACAGGGGCATGCAATTACAATTCTTGATCTAATAATTCACAGCAGGGCCCATTGCTGCACCCACCAAGAGTAACTGTCAGGGCTTACAGTGTTGTGGCACCAGCACCACCATCAAAGGCCCAATTTTTACTACCACTGTTCAACAATTATATGTAATTAAAATTCCTGATATAATAGTTGACAGCAGGGCGTTCCAGCACCAACCAAGAGTAACTGTGAGTGCTTACAGTGTTGTGCCAACACCAACAACTAAGGGGCCTATTTCTGCAGAGTATATACGGCAGGTCCCTACTTTCAAACATCCAACTTACAAACGACTCCTACTTGCAAACGCAAGAAGACAACAGGAAGTGAGAGGAAATCTACCACTAGGAAGGAAAATTCTCTCCTGTAAGAATAAATATGGGAGAAAGGTGTCTCCTCTGTACTGATGCTTTATCAGCAATCCTTGTTTCAAGAAAAACACCACATTTCAAAAACAGTTGTCATTGGGATGGAAAGTGAGGTGAAATGTTCTGAACAGGGGCACAGACAGCAAAACAAATGTTACAGGGGTGATAACCCTTACCTATGTTTTCCAAAAAGTTTAAAAATAGATTTTTTGGCTGGAGCTACACTTCAACAATGTACCTGTTAAAAATTACAAACAGATTCTACATAAGAACAAACCTACAGTCCCTGTCTTGTATGCACCGCCTGTATACGGCTGTTCAGAGTATATAGGGCCTTTTTTATTTTATGTGCGGGGTTCCCCTTAATATCCATACAAGACCCAAAGGGGCTGGTAATGGGCTGGGGTAGGGGGGGGGGGGGTCATGGGGTAGCTATGCCATTTTTCTTAAAGATTTTCATCCATATTACCGGGACCAGACATTACATTAAAGCCGCAAGCAGTTTTAAATGGCTTTTTTTTCCTTTAGAAGTGTCATTTTGTGCAGGGACAGTTCTAAACACGGGAAACACGTGGCACTTCACAGGCATACTTTAGACACCCCCCAGGTACGATATTTAAAGGAATATTTGACTTTTTTTTTTTCACTTTATGCATCATTAAAATGACTGCTCCCGAAAAACGACCGTTTTTAAAACTTCTTTTTGCATTGATACATGTCCCCTGGTGCAGAACCCGGGTTCCCAAACCCTTTTTAGGACAATAACATGCATAATAGTTGTTATAATTAGCACTTTAGAATTTGAACGTTCGCATCCATTGTATTTAATAGGGTTCTAATGTTCGTACGAACTTTCGGTCCGTTCGCGGGTTCTGGTGCGAACCGAACCCGGGGGTGTTCGGCTCATCACTAACGAGGCGTGAGGAGGCTCCATACTGATCATTGTGGTATCATAGTACGAGGAGTGAGGAGGCTCCATACTGATCATTGTGGTATCATATTACGGGGGGTGAGGAGACGCCATACAGATCATGGTGGTATCATAGTACGAGGGGTGAGGAGGCTCCATACAGATCATTGTGGTATCATAGTACGAGGAGTGAGGAGGCTCCATATAGATCATTGTGGTATCATAGTACGAGGGGTGAGGAGGCTCCATACAGATCATTGTGGTATCATAGTACGGGGGGGGGAGGAGACGCCATACAGATCATGGTGGTATCATAGTACGGGGGGTGAGGAGGCTCCATACAGATCATTGTGGTATCATAGTACGAGGGGTGAGGAGACGCCATACAGATCATGGTGGTATCATAGTACGGGGGGGTGAGGAGGCTCCATACAGATCATTGTGGTATCATAGTACAAGGGGTGAGGAGGCTCCATACAGATCATTGTGGTATCATGGTGCAGGAAGTCTAGAAGCTCCATACACTTTATTGTAGTTGTAGAACTGAGGAATCTGTAGAAGTCTGCTGTAAGTCTTCTCATTTATTTATCCTGTAATAGAATTTCTTGGTTGCTGCTGATTGATTAAGTTGACAACGCCAACATTTCTCCAATGCCACAATGCGTTTTATTGCTCCTCTGAGCTATTTATAAACCTTAATCAAACCACACAGAATTGTATTACGGTCCAGAGCACAAGGTATTTGTTGGCGCCTTTCTCACGACTACGTTCACCAGACACACTTCTATTCTCCTTGAGGGTTCTGCTGAATTTTATTATTTTTGCAGTTTGCAGTGATTCTTCTTCCCTTTGGCTGTCAATTTTATTACAGAAAAGCTACTTATTAGGATGCTCACACCTCCTTAGACGACGACCAAAACTTCTGCCATGTGCTCTTCACAGTTATTTCCTGCCTACATCCACAGCAGCAAAGCCCATGCAACTGGGTGACAACACAGGTCAACACCCGGGAGACAGGGACGGAGTGTTGTCACTCGATAGCAGGAACCGCCTGAGCAAAGACCTTCATGGCAGGTTCACTGGGAATCATCCTAAAGCTAGAGACATCCCCTCCGACCCTTTACCCTCTCCACACATACCCCAGATCTGGCCCTTTGCTTGCTTTTATCAGGCCCTTGGGGCACTATGTCTTCCACTGATACCAACAATGAGGCACAATTCCTCCAACTGACATCAATGATGGGGCACAACTCCTCCCACCAACACCAACAAAGGAGCACAATCTCACCCAATGACACCAACAATGGGGCACAATTCCTCCCAATGACACCAACAATCAGGGCCCAATGACACCAACAATGGTGCACAATTCCTCCCAATGACACCAACAATCAGGGCCCAATGACACCAACGATGGTGCACAATTCTTCCCAATGACACCAACGATGGTGCACAATTCCTCCCAATGACACCAACAATCAGGGCCCAATGACACCAACGATGGTGCACAATTCCTCCCAATGACACCAATGATGGAGCACAATTCTTCCCACTGACATCAAAGATGGCGCATTGTTTATTCCCACTGACGTTGGGACCTTTTCTACTCCCAATGGCCACAGTCCGGCCCCCCCCCAAAGTCAGAGGGACAGTAAACTGGCCCTCTGTTTAGAAAGTTTGGAGACCCCTGCCGTAGAGGATGGCATCAGCAAAAGGAAACTGGCCATTACAAGTGCATCTGCGGCACTGGTTTATCAGTCCCCCCCCCCCACCAGGGCCACCATTAAGAATCATAGGAACACCAGTTCAGCAGCAGGGCTTGGGGATAGAGAGGTGGCTATTTACTCATTTTTGTAATCAGAAGGACAGAGTAATCCTCCATGTCATGGTTCTCGATATAGAAGAAGAGGCTAGAACTTTAATTTAATTGTTGGGAGCCATGGCATAGAAGATTACTCCCCCTTTGTCCTCTCTGTCCCTGGTCCCTGCTGCAAAACTGATGGAGCCCAAAGGACTTTCATGTATTTTCTGGGAACCACAGCACGTGGGATTGAATGCACCCAAAGGCCCCTTGGGTAAACTGATTGGGCCTGCTAAAGGAGGGCCAGCTTTAAGCCCCATTTACATTGTTTTCAAAAAATGTGGCCCTGGCACGTAAAACACTCTGAATGTCAAGTAAAAACCCTCTCACTAAAAAAACACTTAAGTCTCGTACACACGGCCGAGATTCTCGTCAGAAAAAACATGTCGTTTTTTTCGACGAGATTCTTGGACAAGAAACTTGTCCCGGCCGAGTGTACACATGCTCGATTCAAAGAACCCACGGTTCTTTGAATGGAGCGTACGCGGTGACGTCATCGACTACGACGAGCATGCGCTCGTCACATTCGATGCCGTCGCCGCCATCTTGGTATACCCTACCTATGCCTAGGAAGCAACCGCGCATGCGTCAAATTCATTTCGAACATGCGCGGGCTTCCGGGAGGACAGGTAAGTGTACAAACACTCACTTTTCTCGTCGAGAAACATGCCGACGAGAATCTCGACGAGAAAATAGAGAGCAGGTTCTCTATTTTCTCGTCGAGATTACTTGTCGGTTTTCTTGACGAGAAACCATACACACGAACGAGTTTCTCGGCAAGACATCTCTGCCAGCAAGTTTCTTGCTGGTTCTTGCCGAGAAACTCGGTCGTGTGTACGAGGCCTTACAGTCCTGTTCACACGTTGTGTTTGCTTTGCTTCAAAAATGATCTCCCATGTCACTTTCTTTTGCTTCAAAGCTTCTCCAAAGCCTCCATAGAAGTCTATGACAATGCTCGCTAACACCACCTGCAGTTTTTTTGAGTGCCTTTCATTTAGCTTTAGCTTCGCTTTGATTTGAAGGTACTGCAGGTGTAGCACACGGACCCTTTTCCCCTACCTTTGGCTCACTTGTAGGAAAAGGGCACACCGTACTATATGCCCGTACCCTCCTGTGAGAAGAGGTTGAACGGTGTCATTTTTACGGGTCCCACAGCTAGGTTCTTCCATCGGTTGGTTCTCGTCTCCTAGGATATAGGGACAAGTCTCTGTTTCTCCCAAGTAATTCCAATGTCCACACCACTCTAAACTCCAACGTTGAGTTTATTTTTCTTCTTATAGTTAGCAGATAGGAAAGGGTGGATAGAAGACAGGACAGCAAGGTTTTGGGAGATAGGTCCAGGCACAAGCAAACACTTCAATCACCACTCTGTTACCAAGTGGGTTCAGCTCACCCGGATAATTTCCAGCAGAGTGGATCCTAGCAGCCGGAATGATGCTCGGATACTTAATCAGGTTCCTTCCTAGATGCGATCGGGAGATCCCCTGCCACAGAATCTATAGTGTCCCGATCCTCTTAACTGTTGCATTATTAAGCCCTTGGCGGATAGATGACATCCCTCCAGAGAGTTACCGGGCCCCTTCCTTCACTGTGATCTCTCACCAGTCCTTCGGAAAGGTCCTCCCCCAGCCTCCTCTTCTTAGATGCGGGTCCCCTTGCAAGGCGGCACCCTGGGATTCCTCTTCCCCCGAAGTGGGCTCAAGCTAAAGGTGCTGAGCCCAGGGCTGAAGTTGCAGTCCCAGGACTAAAGGTGCCTGGGACTGAGGCGCACGTGGCTCCATGGCCTGGAGGGCCACGCACTTGAACTTGGACTCTGAACTGGAACCTCCTCCATGGCCTGGAGGGCCACGCGTCAGAACCACTCCCAGGCGGCGTCTGCCCCTTATGTATCCTCTCCCAGCATGCACAGCATGCCGACCCCACCCACTGTACCGCTGCCGAGAGAGGACACCCAAAGCACAGCACTGTTACTGGTGGTTCAACCCTGGCCCATCGCGACAGCGCCACCCACAGGCCACAGGGAACTGTACACCAGTATACCACCTGATGAACCAAGTAGCTACAGCCTATGAAGGATAACGGTCTGACCCTTACTACTGCTCAGACCAGCCCCTAAATTTGGGTGATGGGACCCCCTAGATTTGGGACACCCGCTACACAGGTATGAGATACACTATATTACCAAAAGTATTGGGACACCTGCCTTTACACGCACATGAAATTTAATGGAATCCCAGTCTTAGTCCGTAGGGTTCAATATTGAGTTGGCCCACCCTTTGCAGCTATAACAGCTTCAACTCTTCTGGGAAGGCCGTCCACAAGGTTTAGGAGTGTCTATGGGAATGTTTGACCATTCTTCCAGAAGCACATTTGTGAGATCAGGCACTGATGTTGGGCGAGAAGACCTGGCTCGCAGTCTCCGCTCTAGTTCATCCCAAAGGTAATGCCATCCTCTATGGCAGTGGTTCTCAACTCCAGTCCTCAGGGCCCACCAACAGGCCAGGTTTGCAAGATAACTGAAATGCATCACAGGTGATATAATTTGCTGCTCAGGGATTGCAGTATTCTAGTCTGCATCTCACCAAGTTAATACTTAAAATCTGGCCTGTTAGTGGGTCCTGAGGACAGGAGTTGAGAACCACTGCTCTATGGGAACCAAAAGGATCCAACCACTGGACAGCCAATAGCCCACACCCGAAAAAGAACCCTGAAGTAAAACCTTCCTCCACCTCCTGTCCAGAGAAGAGGAGAGAAACCTTGGGACAAGAATGTCACATGATCAGGTTAAGGTCAGGACTCTGTGCAGGCCAGTCAAGTTCCTCCATCCCAAACTCACTCATCCATGTCTTTATGGACCTTGATTTGTGCACTGGTGCACAGTCATGTTGGAACAGGAAGGGGCCATCCCCAAACTGTTCCCACAAAGTCGGGAGCATGAAATTGTCCAAAATGTCTTGGTATGCTGACGCCTTAAGAGTTCCCTTCACTGGAACTAAGGGGCCAAGCCCAACCCCTGAAAAACAATCCCACACCATAATCCCCCCTCCATCAAATAATTTGGACCAGTGCACAAAGCAAGGTCCTGACCTCCACCCGATAGACTGGGATGCCATTAAAGTTCATGTGCGTGTAAAGGCAGACGTCCCAAAACTTTTGGTAATATAGTGTATCTCAGGATGCACTGGGAAACCAACAAGAGAACCAAAACTACGTCATCAGCAGTCACTTGAGGTTCATGTGTATACTGTATATTCTGGGAGTGTATGGTGCAGACGTTACATCTGGTGTGCGGCATTGGAGCAGCAGGAAGGGGAGTGGGGTCCAACTGGAGCAGAGCAACTACTGTACATAGCTCCCAACTGTCCCTGATTCCGAGGGACTGTCCCTGATTTGGAGCAATGTCCCTCTGTCCCTCTTTCCTTCTCATTTGTCCCTCATTTTGGTCGGATCCATATAGTTGTGTATAAAATGCACTTTTTAACTTTCAAAAAGTGTTTCCCAGTGCTAAATCTTTCATCCAAATTCTATATTGCTGCATTTGTACATTTTGAAGGCCAATATAAAAGAATAGTAGTGGTAAAAATAAAAAAAACACTTGTGGGTTTAACTAATCATTTTTTGGGGTTAATTCTCCTTTAAGGGGGCGTGGCAAGGAGCAGGTCCTATGCCTACATACTTTTGCTAGCAGGTGTCCCTCATTCCCATCTTAAAAAGTTGGGAGGTATGCAACTTGCAGATGGCACACGTGGTTTGCAACATTGGAACGCTAAAGCAGGAGGTGAGCAGGGACCAGAGAGAGCGATGACTGAGCGGCAGAGGATCTGCAGAGCTGGGGGCCCGGAGCAGGTGAGATTAACAATGTCACATGAGGTGCACAGTGTGGGAGCAATATAGCAGGAGCTGAGCAGGGAGAAGAGAGAGAGAGGAGGAACAGCAAACCAGATGATCAGGAGAGCTGGGGGTCTTACTGAGCGGGGGATCAGCAGAAGTGGGGGTACTACTGAGCAGGGGATCTGCTGAATGAAGGTACTAATAAGCTGCAGACCTGCTGAATGGGGATAATAATGAGCTGGGGTTCTACTGGGCCCCTTTAAAAGAGAAAATAAACACACACAGGGCATTTGCCAAGCTTCATTAAAGCTTTAACTTCTTCCCGCTCACGCTATAGCCAAAAGGCGGCTACAGCGCTGGCCTTAATTGCCAGGAGGGCATCCATAGACGTCTTCAGGAGCATGTGCTGTCAGCGCATCCCTTCGGGCCGCTCACGGCACGCTCTGTGATCGCCAAGTCTATGAGACTCGACTCAGCGATCAGTGCGATCACAGATCGGAGTAAGGGGCCAATCCCGGCCCCTTACCTCGTGATCAGCTGTCAGCTAATGACAACTGATCACATGATGTAAACAGAAGATCGGTAATCGGCTGTCAGCATGAGGGGAAAAAAAGCCGATCACCGACTTCTGTCAGAGGTAAATCGGCCCCTCACACAGAGAGCCGCAGATGCCTCATCTGTGCCCACCAGTGCCACCTGCCAGTGCCCACCAATGCCACCTATCAGTACCCACCAGTGCCACCTACTAGTGTCCGGTGTCATCTACCTGTGCCACCTATCAATGCCCACCAGTGCTGCCCATCAGTGCCTCATCATCAGTGCCACCGATCAGTGCTGCATATCAGTGTCACCTACCAGTGCCTACCAGTGTCCATCAGTGCCACCCATCAGTGCCACCTATCAGTGCCGCTCATCAGTGCCAACCATCAGTGCCCATCAGTGCCACCTCTCAGTGCCACCTATCAGTGCCCATCAGTGCTGCCTTATCAGTAGCCATCAGTTTCGCCTTATCAGCGCACATCAATGAAGGAGAAAAATTACCTGTTTAAAAAAAAATATATATATATTTCATTTAAACTATGAACGTTTTTTTGTTTTTTTTCAAAATTTTCTGTATTTTTTAGTTTTTTTTGTGTAGCGCCCCCCAATATTTGGGGGTGCTATGTGGAAATTTAGGGGTAGTCTGAGCCAGTAGTTGGGCTCAGACCAATCAATGGTTCAATATTGCTTCTGTTGTGGGTGTGATACTGCCTGGCAGTAGTGTTCTCTGTTGCCGGTAGGTGGCACTGTCACCGCCAGCATAGGTTAAACTACAGGGGGGTATCACAACACCTTGTGTGTCCTCTTTCGGCAGCCGTGCAGTGGGCGTGGTCTACCCACTGTGCATGCTGGGAGAGGGTACATAAGGGGCAGATGCCATTAGGTGTGAAGAGTTCCAGGGGACCAATTGGTCCTGGGTGTGTGCCTGGTGGCCCGTATGGCATGAGGTAAGCGGGCGTGTTCGGGCCTCGGGCACCCTCAGCCCGAGGCTGCTTTGTTTCAAGGTAGGCCCAGCTCCGCTGGCTGGGGCCTACACCTCAGAGAGGGATCCCAGGCTGCCAACTTTTAGGGGGCACAACTTTAGGAAAGGAGAACAGGGGAGGATCAGCCCTGGAGAAGATTAGCGACAGTACTGCTGTCTCGGGAAGAGGCCTGGAAACTCGCCTTAAGAGGGATCCAACTTCAAAGTTACAAAGCCTGCGATACGCTGGTCTGGCACAGAGGTTCTTATTCAGTATTGTATGGCTAGGAGGTTCGGGACCTGGATTCTGTGGCAGAGGATTCCCCGATCGCATCCCTAGATACTCAGGAAAGGAAAAAGATTGATTCATGCTCCATCCCGGCTGCTAGGACCGCTCTCATAGGGACTATCCGGGTGAGCAATACCCACTCAGGCTTGAGTGGCGACAAAAGATTGACATTGAGCTTTAAGTGTTGCGTGCCTGAACCTTCCCCTACTTCTCTCAACTTCCTACACTCTCTCTTCAAGTTTAACTTAAAGATAAAGAATAAAAGCTCGCTGATTAGGTTTTTCTCCTGTGTTGACATTAGCCTTATTCCAAGAGATTTTTACCTAGACAATGGAGAGAAGGGATCCACTCTAGAGAGTTAATTGCTACAGACCCAAAACAAAAGCAGCCGGTCCCTTAAATGGGGGTAAGTGCTACACGTGAGGGCTCGTCCGGGATTTGTGGCTGCCTCTTGCACGAGTGGATTCTTTTCTATGTGATTGGAAAGTCGGCCATTGGAGGAGTTGGACTGTGTTACTGAACTTTGAGCGAGAGAAGAAAAAGGGGTTAAGGGGCACAGAACTGTGTTTTTTTTTTTTTTCCAACTGCGTAGTTCGTGGGTGTGTCCAGAAAAAGAAAAGCCTACGAGCTACGTGCAGGCAGAGAAAAAGGGGAGGAGTCCCCGCCACCCCGAGTTACACATGGGTGTATTGGCGCCAAGAGACAGAGAGAGTTGGATCAAGTAAGAGTGAGCAACATGTCTGCATTCCCATGTACCTCAGCTTTATCGGAATCCCGGATGTTCTCAATGCCTTCTATTATGAACATTGCTCCACTCACAGCCCCGCTCACGGATACGGGGATCTGGCTCAAACCCCGGGGCCGCTTCGCTTTGTACACCTGCCGAGATGCGGAGGCCCTGGGCATGCTCTGTCCTAAATGCCATGGACTGGCCGTGCAACTGTGCCCGTTTGGAAGATGTTCCGCTTGCGGAGAATTCCTCTTCGAGGTGGACCAGCCCACTGAATCACCCCGGGTCTACCGGGTGAATTGTGTCACGGGCATTGTCACTTCGGAGGAGGATGCCTATGCTCCTACAGCCGAGCCCACGTACATCGTCTCTCCTACTGCGAGTGTCTCAAGGAAGGATGCCCCTGAGACTGCAGAGCTATCGGCGGTCACTGCCTCTGCCACTACCGAAGTTCATGTCCCGCCAGCGAAACGAAAGGTGGGATATGTCAAGGCCTCCCGCGGCCGCGGTCGAAGCCTGCCCCAGCGCCTGCCGGAACCAGACCTCGAGAGCAGGAGGATGCCCGAGAAGTCCATGACAGGTGACGGTAAGGAGGCTGGGAAAAATGTGCCCAAATCTACCCGAAATTACATGCCTGCTGAGGAGTATGACACCTCAGACCTGGACTCATCGTCCGATGTGGGGAATGATGTCGAAATAGATGAGATCTTTCTCAAGAAGGGATGGGACAATGTAAAGACTGTTGCCCTGGCATGCAGGCTTAGAGAGGGATCGCCTATGAGTTCGGGGGGAGCTACTACACCCTGTGTGGAAGTCCCAGCCATAAAGGAGAAAGCTATATCTGCCCCAAGTGAAAAACATTTATCAGGGCCTGATACGGCTTCAGTCCGGAGGTCGCCGGATGCTATTGTGTTGCCTGGAGCAGGGGATCCTGCAACTCTCCTCAATCTTGCTCGCTTACAGCGGATTCTTCATAAAAGAGTGGCTAACGAGTATGGCTTGGAGTAACCCTACGTACCCAAAGAACTGCTGTTTGAAATAGAGGCCTATCGTGAAAGGTGGTACGCGGAAGCCATATGGAACTATCTCAAAGTGCCCAAGCCATACCGGTATTTCGCCCGCTCAGCTGCCATGACCGACCGCTTCAAGTTTTGCCGCCGGGACTGGAACTATGGTCGGCATATTCACGCCGATCGTATTGTAATTTGTTGCCCAGGGAGAGAGGATGCCATTTATTTCATAGAG
This sequence comes from Rana muscosa, assembly GCA_029206835.1. NCBI lineage: Eukaryota > Metazoa > Chordata > Amphibia > Anura > Ranidae > Rana > Rana muscosa. Next base: position 379,947,899 of record CM055125.1, read on the forward strand.
ACTCTGGACAAACAATGGAAGTCAATTACCCTTCCAGATCCAACGTTTTACCTCTGAAACTTTCAGACAGGAACTTGTTTTTGCCTTCATATCCTGTCTCTGCACGGATAAACCGTGCCCTGGATCAAAGTGACTTTGCCCCTGCTGAAAAAAAAAAAAAAGGGATGTCTGCTCATAAAGAGGAAAAGGCGGAGAGCTTGTTTTTTTTCTCTCTCCAAACAAAAGACAGTTTCCTCTAACTGAACTTGGGGTAGTTAGTCAGTATGTTATGGTGGGAAGACGCCGTGGTCAAGATGTGGGAGGTTCAGTATGTTGTGTTGCAGTCCCATGCGTAACTACTATGGAATGTTGAAGTTCTGCCAACACTAGGTGGCAGTGATCTGCAGAAAAGAAAAAAAAACTGCACTAATATTAAAGTACTTAGGATTAGAATGTTTTTTTTTTTTTGTTTTGTTTTTTTTATCTTTATGCTTTTTTATGCTAGGCTTAGCATAATAAAACCTAAAGAATGAAACTATTTGCTCTTGGGGAAATGGTCTGCTTCTTTTGTAGGATAGAATGTGAGTAGTGATAGGATGTTTATATTTTTCTATGCATGTTGTGATTTCTTGCAGGTATTGGAGCAACTGTCAACACCACCGGAGAATGGGGTGGGATAGATAGTTAGTTAGTGATGGGTGGAATGTATATTTTAAGAAATGTCAGTATCTGGAGATGTAATGTTATCTGTGTGCTTCTTTTTCTCTTCTTTCTCCCTTCCCAAAAATTTTGGTTCAGGCACCTGTTCAAATTTTTTGTAGTTTATTGAGTAAATCAACAGCCTTCAGGACTGAAGGGTTTTTGATTTCCCTAGCCACTGAGGACAGTGTCTCTTCAAGGAGGGGGTGTGTGTGAAGCGCCCTCCAATATTGGGGGGCGCTATGTGGAAATGTAGGGGTAGTCTGAGCCGGTAGTTGGGCTCAGACCAATCAATGGTTCAATATTGCTTCTGCTCTGGGTGTGATACTGCCTGGCAGTAGTGTTCTCTGTTGCCGGCAGATGGCACTGTCACCGCCGGCATAGGTTGTACTAAGGGGGGTATCACAACACCTTGGGTGTCCTCTTTCGGCAGCTGTGCAGTGGGCGTGGTCTACCCGCTGTGCATACTGGGAGAGGGTACATAAGGGGCAGACGCCATTAGGTGTGAAGAGTTCCAGGGGACCCATTGGTCCTGGGTGTGTGCCTCGTGGCCCGTATGGTGCGCGGGTGTGTTCGGGCCTCGGGCACCTTCAGCCTGAGGCTGCTTCATTTCAAGGTAGGCCCAGCTCCGGGCTGAAGGTGCCCGACGCCCGAACACACCCGCGCAGTCATGTGATTTTCATTGAGACTTTGACGCAATTTTGGATGAATTCGACTTTGGCTCTTGACTTTGGCTCTTGACTTTGGCTCTTGACTGTTGCACAACTTAAGAACATTAACCACTTCCCCTGGGTGGACGTCATATGACGTCGGGGACTTGAAGTGGAGATATCTGGATGATGGCTGCAGCTACAGGCATCATCCAGATATCATTTTGTTCAGCAGGCGATTCCCTGCCATGTAAAAAGCCATCATAGCGGCTGTTTAATTGCTTTTTACAGGTCGCAGGAGAGGACACCCCCCTCGCCGCCGCCACCCTCTGGTGCTTCTCCGGGCTCGCCCCGTGCGTTCGGGAAGCCAAAGAATGTATCTGCCGACGGCAGCAGTTTACCATAGATGGTCCCCGGCCATCTCTACGACCCTCCAAGGCCGGAAGCAACATCATGACGTGTGGGTAGGAATGTAGCGCTAAATCTAAGAGGGACCCAATCCCACCAAATAAGCTTGGCCTCAAAGTGCAACAAAAAATGCAAGCAAATAACAGTGAAGTGAGTCCACATAAGTGTCCATTCAAATATCCATGAGACGGAATACTGAAACCAGACGTAGAACGATATGGGTCATCAAATAAACCTTCTGGAAAAGTAAGAGGTAGAATACTCTTACCGGAACCGGTGGATCTACTTATTAGGCAGATCGTTTGAGTGTGTAAAATCCCAATGGCAAGTCCCGTCTGCTTGTCTGGAGGCTGGATCAAACGAATCTCGGATGGCAACTTGTTGGCAGGATCCCCGACCTCTTGGCAGTACATTCTCTATACAGGATCAGGGGTGCAGAATTTCCTGAGCGGAAGCTGCCCCTCCTGCATTATTTAAGGATTACGTGGACATCTGTCGAATCCAGAGTCTCCTTTGAGGTCGGGGATCCTGCCAACGAGTTGCCATCCGAGATTCGTTTGATCCAGCCTCCAGACAAGCAGGCGGGACTTGCCATTAGGATTTCACATGCTCAAACGATCTGCCTAATAAGTAGATCCACCGGTTCCGGTAAGAGTATTCTACCTTTTCCTTTTTCCAGAAGGTTTATGTGATGACCCATATCGTTCTACGTCTGGTTTCAGTATTCCGTCTCATGGATATTTGAATGGACACTTATGTGGACTCACTTCACTGCTATTTGCTTGCATTTTTTGTTGCACTTTGAGGCCAAGCCCATTTGGTGGGATTGGGTCTCTCTAAAGCCTTGTACGCACGGTCGGACTTTTTGCCAACAAACTTCAAAATGAGCAAGTTTTTATAAAAAAAATCAGACCGTGTGTACGCTCCAACGGTCAAACTTTTTCGGTTTTCATCGGACAAATGTTCGCTCTGCAAACGGACAAACTTTTCGGCAACAAAAGTCTGATGGTGCAAAGTCCGAGCGTGTGTATGCTATGGGCGTTCACGGCCAACTCCCTTCGGACAAAAATCCACGGAAAAGCCAGATGGAAGTCCAACCGTGTGTACGAGGCTTAAGATTTAGCGCTACATTCCTACCCACATTCCTATATATTTTAGTCACATTTTATGTAGCTGCTCTTTTGTTTGTTTTTTCACGTATTTTCTTTAGACTAGCGCAATATTTTTTCTTATAACGTCATGACGTCACTTACAACACAGGCAGATGTATACCCTGCCGTTTTTTTGGCTGGAAAGCCTAAGGGCTCATTTACACTTGCTTTGGCTTCAACAAGGCTTCAGACAGGCTTTGTTAAAGCTCTCTGAACGCCAGTTAAAGCTCCTGTCACTAAATAAAATGGTTAGCTTACAGTTCGGTTTACACCTTGCTTTTTGCTTTGCATTGCTTCGGCTTCGCTTCAAAAATGATACCCCATGTAGCATCAGAGGTGCTTCAAAGCGTCTTCAAAGCCTTCATAAAAGTCTATATCAAAGCTTGCTTGAAGACTCACTGAACTCTCATTGAAGCCCCACGAGCCCCATCGAAGCCCCACCGAAACCCCACGAGCCCCATCGAAGCCCCACAAAGCCCCACCAAAGCCCCACCAAAGCCCCACCAAGCCTCACCGAAGCCCCACAAAGCCTCACCGAAGCCCCTTTGAAGCCTCATCAAATCACCAAGCAAAAGCAAGGTGTGACCAGGACTGTAAGCTAACCATTTTATTTAGTGACAGGAGCTTTAACTGGCGTTCAGAGAGTTTTAACAAAGCCTGTCCGAAGCCTTGTTTTGAAGCGAGTGAAAACTAGCCCTTGAATCAAATTTTTCCAGCATAGAGGAGAAATGTGGGGACTTCTAGACCCCTGATCTCTCCGGGCTGCCCAGGCGGGGGGGTGGGGAACACTGGGATTTAGGTGTAGCGGCTCTGGAGCCCTACGGTGTAGAGAAATAGAGGAAAATGGCGCACATCCACCAACTATGACGAAGGGGTTACAGCTGCAAACTTTTTGTGGTTTCAAAACTCGTTCAGCCTTTAAATTTAATTTAAGTCTGGAAATGTCAGTATGTAAGAGTAGCGGAAATTTTCATATCGAATGTGCAGCAATTTTATCGCCGGATATAGCAGACGCAGAGCTCTGGGGAGCCGAGCAGCACACCTGTGCTTTAATTATAAACCTCAGCAGATGAGGAAGGTTGATTTCCCATTACAGTGTCAGGGTGCGTGCACACCGGGATTTATTCCTAGAATGATCATCGCCCAATCATAACCCCACAAATTATCGCTAGCGATCACTCGCCACACAAAAGAGCAATGGAATATAGCATGGAGGAGAAAGGTATCACTAATGATGGCATAATGCATCATATTTGTGAAATCAATTAATACTCCATGCAGCTAGGGGGTTACCCATAGGAGAATTTAGTAGCATGATGGCAAAGATTGATCATGTGCGCCCAGCCTTCTCCTCCTGACCCCTCACTTTGCATATTACCCATACCTGACCCCTGCATGTTACATACGCCTGACACCTGCACTCGGTACAATACATACACCTGACCCTTCACTTTGTACATTACCCAATCCTGACCCCTGCATGTTACATACACCTGACACCTGCACTTGGTACATTACATACACCTGACCCCTCACTTTGCATATTACCCACTCCTGACCCCTGCATGTTACATACGCCTGACACCTGCACTCGGTACAATACATACACCTGACCCTTCACTTTGCATATTACCCACTCCTGACCCCTGCATGTTACATACACCTGACACCTGCACTCGGTACATTACATACACCTGACCCCTCACTTTGCACATTACCCACTCCTGACCCCTGCATGTTACATATGCCTGACACCTGCACTTGGTACATTACATACACCTGACCCCTCACTTTGCATATTACCCACTCCTGACCCCTGCATGTTACATACGCCTGACACCTGCACTTGGTACATTTAATAGAGAAAAAACACATCCTGGACAGCCGCACTCTGCTGAATGACATCTTTATTAGTGTAAAATCAATATAATCCAATACAATGCAGTCAAATGAAAAGTGGACAAAACAGGAAGAAAATGGCTAACGCGTTTCACATCGTATATTGATTTTACACTAATAAAGACACCATTCAGCGGAGTGCGGCAGTCCAGGATGTGTTTTTTCTCTATAGACCTGTGCAGAGCCAGCACCTGTTGGTCTGAGTAGAGCGGGAGCTACATGAGGGATCGGAGGCTTGGAGAGCGATAATCTTTCTTTCTGGTACATTAAATACACCTGACCCCTTTCTTTTTTATTACCCCATTCCTGACCCCTGCATGTTACATATACCGGACCCCTGCACTCAGTATATTACAAACACCTGACCCCTCACTTTGCACATTACCCACTCCTGACCCCTGTATGTCACATACACCTGACCCCTGCACTCAGTATATTACAAACACCTGACCCCTCACTTTTCACATTACCCACTCCTGACCCCTACATGTTACATACACCTGCCCTCTCATTTAATACATTACCGACTCCTGCATGCTACATACACCTGACACCTGCATTTAGTACATTACAAACACCTGACCCCTCACTTTACACATTATCCACTCTTGAGCCCTGCATATTACATACACCTGACACCTGCACTTGGTACAACACCTGGCCCTTCACTTTGCACATGACCCACTCCTGACCCCTGCATGTCACATACACCTGACCCCTGCACTCAGTACAATACAAACACCTGACCCCTAACTTTGCACATTACCCACTCCTGACCTCTGCATGTTACATACACCTGGCCCTACACTCAGTACATTGCAAATACCTGACCCTTGCATGTTGCATACACCCGACCCCTGCACTCGGTACATTACATACACCTGACCCCTCATTTTATACATCACCCACTCCTAACTCCTGCATTTTACATACACCTGACACCTACACTCGGTACATTACAAACACCTGACCCCTCACCTTGTATATTACCCCTTCCTGACCCCTGCACGTTACATACACCTGCACTCAGTACATTAAATAAACCTGACCCCTCATTTTATACAATACCCACTCCTGAGCCCTGCATGTTACATACACCTTCCCCCTGCACTCAGTACATTACATACACCTGCCCCCTGCACTCAGTACATTACATACACCTGTCCTCTGCATGTTTCATATATCTTCCCCCTGCACTCAGTACATTATACACCTGACCCCTGCATGTTACATACACCTGCCCCCTGCTGCACTCTATACATTGCATACACCTGACACCTACACTCAGTACATTACATACACCTGACCCCTGCATGTTACATACACCTGCCCCCTGCACTCTATACATTACATACACTTGCCCCCTGCACTCTATGCGTTACATACACCTGACACCTACACTCAGTACATTACATACACCTGACACCTACACTCAGTACATTACATACACCTGACCCCTGCATGTTACATACACCTGCCCCCTGCACTCAGTACATTACATACACCTGCCCCCTGCACTCTATGCATTACATACACCTGACACCTACACTCAGTACATTACATACACCTGACACCTACACTCAGTACATTACATACACCTGACCCCTGCATGTTACATACACCTGCCCCCTGCACTCTATACATTACATACTCCTGCCCCCTGCACTCAGTATATTACATACAGCTGACACCTGCATGTTACATACACCTGCCCCTGCACTCAGTACATTACATACACCTGACACCTGCATGTTACATACACCGGACCCCTGCACGCTATACATTACATGCACCTGCCCCCTGCACTCAGTACATTACATACACCTGACCCCTGCATGTTACATACACCTGCCCCCTGCACTCTATACATTACATACTCCTGCCCCCTGCACTCAGTATATTACATACAGCTGACACCTGCATGTTACATACACCTGCCCCTGCACTCAGTACATTACATACACCTGACACCTGCATGTTACATACACCGGACCCCTGCACGCTATACATTACATGCACCTGCCCCCTGCACTCAGTACATTACATACACCTGTCCCCTGCACTCAGTACATTACATACACCTGACACCTGCATGTTACTTACACCTGCCCCCTGCACTCAGTACATTACATACACCTGCCCCCTACACTCGGTACATTACATACACCTGCCCCCTACACTCGGTACATTACATACACCTGCCCCCTACACTCAGTACATTACATACACCTGACACCTACACTCAGTACATTACATACACCTGCCCCCTGCACTCAGTACATTACATACACCTGCCCCCTACACTCAGTACATTACATACACCTGTCCTCTGCATGTTACTTACACCTGCCCCCTGCACTCAGTACATTACATACACCTGCCCCCTACACTCGGTACATTACATACACCTGCCCCCTACACTCGGTACATTACATACACCTGCCCCCTACACTCAGTACATTACATACACCTGACACCTACACTCAGTACATTACATACACCTGCCCCCTGCACTCAGTACATTACATACACCTGCCCCCTACACTCAGTACATTACATACACCTGTCCTCTGCATGTTACATATATCTTCCCCCTGCACTCAGTACATTACATACACCTGACCCCTGCATGTTGCATGTTACATACATCTGACACATGCACCCCACACATGCCGCAGAGGTAGGGAGTCAGTGAGCAGTCAGTGGAATCAAACATGCTTGGGACAAACATAGACCTATAACAAGGTGGCAGACTCGATGGACCACTTGGTCTTTTTCCTGCCATCACTCTTCTATGTCTCTATGGGGGGAATAAACGTGGTTGAATTTCTGGTATGACGCGGGGGATCTGTATCGGATCGCACTCAGAATTCTCTGCAGGAGAGGAGCTGCTTCTGCTTTTTCTTTTTTCCCGGCAAATCATGGAAAATTCATGAACTTAAAATTTGCCATCTCACCTGATTTGCTTTTCTAATGAGCACCTCGCACGCTAAACGCAGCCAGAGAGGAGGGCGAGGGGGAGAGCGATTAGAAAACAGATCAGGCGCACTGTACGTTAATGAAATAATCTCGGCACCGGGGGGGGGGGGGGGGGGGGGCCCGATTCTGCCACCTCCGGCCACTGACGTGTGAAGCAAAAATAACTCCCCGTCTTCTGGATTTTTTTTTGGCTAATGTGGAGTCTAAATATACGCCGGTGATTGATTCAGCTGTACGTGTGACACTCTGTGCGCAGAAAAGGCGCTCGCTCTGGCATCCTGTGCATGTCAGGCCCGGCTCTCTCGGAAGGAATATTTTTGGAGATTTGAGTATTTTTGCTCGGATTATTTTCGGGGATGATTTACATATTCTAGTGCGCGGCGGTCTGGGAGCGGGATGAGTAATGTAAGGACACAGAGGAGGCTCTAGGCTTTGTGAGGCCTAAGGCAAAATTTAGACACGAGGCCCCCACTCCTCCTATCCAGGCACACGGGAGGGCGGCACGGCCGGGCACTCACTTTCTCTCTGGGCTCCAGGCTACAGCAGGCGCTGGGATGGGATCCATCCACTGGAGCTCCTCCTTCCCCTTCACAGACAGTCATAGGGCAGCTGAATAGAGGATAGTGAGCGGCGCTGGCTGAAGGAGCAGCTCAGCTGCTTTAGGGCCCCACTTGGACTCGCGGCCCGCCCGGTGCGCCTTTTACAGATGGCCCCTGGAGCTAGTTGGTCAGTCCGCATTAGTGATCGAGCACAGGCAAATTAGGCGGTCACGAGGCCCCTGTGAGTGCGAGGCCTTAGGCAACCGTCTAATTTGCCTAATTAAAGAGCCGCCTCTGTGAGGACATTTCTGCTCAGGTCCTCCACAAAAGAGATCTCCAAACTACGGCCCACGGGCCACATCCGGCGTGCTACAAGATTGTATCTGGCCCCCAGATAAGGTCAGTCACGTATCCCCAATGTGCACCTATTAGGGTGCCCACATGTCCCGGATTGCCCGGGACTGTCCCGCAATTGACATGTCTGTCCTGGGTCCCGGGCACCTTCATTCTGGGACAATACAATGTCCCGGAATGAAATGGAAGACACAGCCACCCCCTACTAACCGGGAGCGAGGCCTGCGCCTAGTGCAGCACTGCTGTCCCCACCCACCTCGGCACCTCCTCCTTCTCCGACACCCAGCGGTTAGCAGCAGGGACCGGTGTGATCTTCACTCTCCAGATAGTGACGCCACTCCTTTCCTTCTACCCACGTGGCTCATATAGAGAAAGTGACAGCAGCACTGCATCTGGTGGCAAGTGGCACATTCACCTGACAAATAACCCGCCGCCAAATTCTCCATCAGCCCCGAGACTACATTTCCGCCCGTCCCCCTCATCTTTTTTGGGGAAAGGTGAGAGAGGGGGTGTGTCCCTGAATGACAGTTTGGAAATGTGGTCACCCTAGCACCTATGGACCCTGCTTCTGATGTATGGAGGGACTCTGATGGGGACTCTGATGAGGATCCTAAATTATGGAGGGACTCTGATGGGGACCCTGATGAATGGAGGGACTGTGATGGGAACCTCCATGTATGATGGGACTTTGATAAAGATCCTGATGGGAACCATGATTTAAGGAGGGATTCTGATGGGAACCCTGATGTATAATGAGACTTTGATGGGGGTCCTGATGTATGGGAGGACTCTGATGGGGACCCTGATGTAAGGGGGGGCACTGATGGGTACCTGATGTATGGGGGGACACTGATGGGGCCCTGATGTAAGGGGGATACTGATGGGGCCCTGATGTATGATGAGACTTTGATGGGGACCCTGATGTTAGGAGGGACTCTAATGGGAACCTCATGTAAGAGGGAACTCTGTTGGGAACCCTGATGTAAGGGGAGACACTGATGGGGCCCTGATGTATAAGGGGACTCTGATGGGGACCTTGATGTATGGGGGGACTCTGTTGGGGACCCTGATGTATGATGAGACTTTGATGGGGGTCCTGATGTATGGGAGGACTCTGATGGGGACCCTGATGTTAGGAGGGACTCTAATGGGAACCTCATGTAAGAGGGAACTCTGATGGGAACCCTGATGTAAGAGGAGACACTGATGGGGCCCTGATGTATGGGGGGACTCTGTTGGGGACCCTGATGTATGATGAGACTTTGATGGGGGTCCTGATGTATGGGAGGACTCTGATGGGGACCCTGATGTTAGGAGGGACTCTAATGGGAACCTCATGTAAGAGGGAACTCTGCTGGGGACCCTGATGTAAGGAGAGACACTGATGGGGCCCTGATGTATGGGGGGGGGACTCTGATGGGGACCCTGATGTATGATGAGACTTTGATGGGGATCCTGATATTAGGGGGACTTTGATGGGGACCGTGATGTATGATGGGACTTTGATGAGGATCCTGATGTATTAGAGGACTCTGATGGGGACCCTGATGTTGGGGGGGGGGACTCTGATGGGGACCCTGATGTATGATGAGACTTTGATGAGGATCCTGATATTAGGGGGACTTTGATGGGGACCGTGATGTATGATGGGACTTTGATGAGGATCCTGATGTATTAGAGGACTCTGATGGGGACCCTGATGTTGGGGGGGGGACTCTGATGGGGACCCTGATGTATGATGAGACTTTGATGAGGATCCTGATATTAGGGGGACTTTGATGGGGACCGTGATGTATGATGGGACTTTGATGAGGATCCTGATGTATTAGAGGACTCTGATGGGGACCCTGATGTTGGGGGGGGGGGGGACTCTGATGGGGACCCTGATGTATGATGAGACTTTGATGAGGATCCTGATATTAGGGGGACTTTGATGGGGACCGTGATGTATGATGGGACTTTGATGAGGATCCTGATGTATTAGAGGACTCTGATGGGGACCCTGATGTTGGGGGGGGGGACTCTGATGGGGACCCTGATGTATGATGAGACTTTGATGAGGATCCTGATATTAGGGGGACTTTGATGGGGACCGTGATGTATGATGGGACTTTGATGAGGATCCTGATGTATTAGAGGACTCTGATGGGGACCCTGATGTTGGGGGGGGGGGACTCTGATGGGGACCCTGATGTATGGAGGGACTTTGATGAGGATTCTAAATTATGGAGGGACTGTGATTGGGACCCTGATGTATGAGGAGAGTTTGATGAGGACCCTAAATGATGGGGGGGGGGATTCTGATGGAAACCCTGATGTATGGGGGGACACTGATGGGGACCCTGATGTATGATGAGACTTTGATGGGGATCCTGATGTAAGAGACGACTCTGATAGGGACCCTGATGTTAGGAGGAACTCTAATGGGAACCCCAATGTAAGGGGGGACACTGATGGGGCCCTGATGTATGAGAGGACTCTGATGGGGACCCTGATGTTAGTAGAGACTCTAATGGGAACCCTCATGTAAGAGGGAACTTTGATGGGGACCCTGATGTAAGGGAGGTCTCATGGTGTCAATGGCTCCCGCCGCCCCAGCAAAGCCAGTGAGGAGAGAGAAGAGCTGCAGATGTGCACAGCGCTGGATCGAATGAGGGCTCAGGGGGGGTGGGGGGGTGGGGATGCTGATACCTTGGGCCCCTTTCGAACTTGTGCTGGGGACTGCAAAGCCGCATGACAAGTCCTTCCCCATGATTTCCAATAATAACCATTCTGGCTTCCCTGTACTACTTTGGTCCGACTTTCATGCGAGTTGAGGTCCATATAACTTAAAATAACAAAGGCATTCCCTGAAATTGCGGCAAAATCGCCCGACTTTGAAGTTGTGGTAGTGTGAAAGGGGCCTTAATGTTATGTATGTTTATGCCATCTTGTTTCCCAGTAGACATGTGCAATTCGTTTAGTTTCTAATTCGTTTTTCACGAATTTAGAGAAATTAGTTAATTCCGAAACTTCCGAATTTCCGAAGTTTTCAATTTCCAAATTTTCGGATTTTCGAATTTTTCAATTTCCGAATTTCCAGATTTCCGAATTTGAAAATTCGTAAATTGAAAAATTCAGAAATTCGGAAATTCGAAATTTCGGACATCCGAAAGTCCGAAAATTCGGAAATTGAAAAATTAAAAAAATTCGAAATTAACGAATTTCTCTAATTTCGTGAAAAACGAATTAGAAACTAAACGAATTGCACATTCGGAAATTCGCAAATTCGGATTTTCGAATTTCTGTTTTTTTAGATTTTCGAATTTCCGAAATTCAGAATTTCCGGATTTCCGAAATTCGGAATTTCCGATTTTCCGAAATTCTAAATTTCCGAATTTCGGAAGTTCGGAATTTCGAAAATTGGAAATTTGGAAAATTCGAGATTCGAAAATTCGAAATTGCAAAATTCTAAAATTCGAAAATGGGAAATTTAGAATTTCCAAATTTCCAAAAATCGGAAATTCGTTTTTTTTTGCTTTTTACGGAAATTCGAAAAATTAGTTTTTTCGTTTTTCGTTTTATTCGTTTTTTTGGAAATTCGGAAATTCGAAAATTCGGAATTTGGAATTCCGAATTTCCTGAATTTCCGAAAAAAGCAAAAAAAAAAAACGAAAAAGAAAACGAAAACGAAAAAAAGAAATTTCCCGAATTTCTGAAAAAAAAGAAAAACAACAAATTTTTAGAATTTCCGAAAAAAGCAAAAAAACGAAAGAAATGTTTTTTTCGGCAGTGCACATGTCTATTTCCCAGCCCTGATGAAGGCAGAGTATTGAGCCCCCGAAATGCGTTGGATTTTTCTTCTGACTTCTTGTCATGAAAAATAAACATGTGATGGATTATCTGTGGCTCTTTCACTTTCCCCAAATATCTTGGATGACTCCGAGGATCCCCAAGGAAATTGTAGATCTTCAGTCTTATCTTTCTGTTTTGGGTTCAGCGCCTTCCCAACGCTCCTTTTATTACATATTAGAGGAAGAGATGGGGGGGGGGAACTTTCATTGGGGACAAATGTTTTTAGGAAAACTGTCTAACATGTGAATTCCCCTCCTCTTTGGTGAGATTGCCTCTCACTTCTGTTATGTGTCCGAGATAGGAGGTGAAGAAGATTTTATATATATTTACACTCACCGGCCACTTTATTAGGTACACCTTGCTAGTCCCGGGTTGGACCCTTTTCTGCCTCCATTCTTGGTGGAATAGATACAACAAGGTGTTGGAAACGTTCCTCAGAGATTTTGCTCCTTAGTGACATGATAACATCACGCAGTTGCTGCAGATTTGTCGGCTGCTCATCAATGATGCCAAATCTCCCGTTCCACCACATCCCAAAGGTGCTCTATTGGATGAGATGTGGTGAGTGTGGAGGCCATTGGAGGACAGGGACCTCATTGTCCAGTGGTGAGATGATTGGAGCTTTGTGACATGGTGCATTATCCTGCTGGAAGGAGCCATCAGAAGATGGGGGACACTGTAGTCATAAAGGGATGGACATGGTCAGCAATAATACTCAGGTAGGCCGTGGTGTATAAACGATGCTCAATTGGTACTAAGGGGCCCAAAGTGTGCCAAGAAAATACCCCCCACACCATTACACCCCCTCCACCAGCCTGAACCGGTGATAGAAGGCAGGATGTATCCATGCGCCAAATTCTGACCCGACCATCTGAATGTCGCAGCTGAAATCCAGACTCACCAGACCCGGCAACGTTTTTCCAATCTTCTATTGTCCAATTTTGGTGATCCTGTGCCAATTGTAGCCTCAGTTTCCTGTTCTTAGCTGACAGGAGTGGCACCCGGTGTAGTCTTCTGCTGCTGTAGCCCATCTGCTTCAAGGTTCTATGTGTTGTGCGTTCAGAGATGGTATTCTGCATACCTTGGGTGTAACGAGGGGTTATTTGGGTTGCTGTTGCCTTTCTATCATCTGGAACCAGTCTGCCCATTCTCCTCTGACCTCAACAAGGCATTTTCCTCCACACAACTGCCGCGCACTGGATATTTTCTCTTTTTCCCACCATTCTCTGTAAACCCCGAGAGATGGTTGTGTGTGTGAAAATCCCAGAAATACTCAGACCAGCCCGTCTGACATCAACCACCATGCCGTGTTCAAAGCCACTTCAATCCCCTTTCTTCCCTATTCTGATGATCGGTTTAAATGTCAGCAAGTCGTCTTCACCGCGTCTAGATTCCCAAATGCATTGAGTTGTTACCATGTGATTGGCTGATTAGCAATTTGTGTTACCAAGCAATTAAACAGGTGTACCTAATAAAGTGGCCAGTGTGTGTATGTATTTATATATACACACAGTTGTGCTCATAAGTTTACATACCCTGCCAGAATTTATGATTTCTTTGCCATTTTTCAGAGAATATGAATGATAACACAAAAACTTGTCTTTCACTCATTGGTTAGTGTTTGGCTGAAGCCATTTATTATCAATCAATTGTGTTTACTCTTTTTATATCATAATCACAACATAAACTACCCAAATGACCCTGATCAAAAGTTTGCATACCCTGGTGATTTTGGCCTGATAACATGCACACAAGTTGACACAAAGGGGTTTGAATGGCTATTAACCACTTCCCTACCGGGCACGAAAACCCCCTTCCTGCCCAAGCCATTTTTCAGCTTTCAGCGCTGTCACACTTTGAATGACAATTGCGCGGTCGTGCGACGTGGCTCCCAAACGAAATTTGTGTCCTTTTTTTCCCCACAAATAGAGCTTTCTTTTGGTGGTATTTGATCACCTCTGCGGTTTTTATTTTTTGCGCTATAAACAAAAGAAGAGCGTCCAGTTTGGGAAAAAAAACACTATTTTTTACTTTTTGCTATAATAAATACCCATTTTTATTTTTTAAATAAAATTTTCCTCAGTTTAGGCCGATACGTATTCTTCTACATATTTTTGGTAAAAAAAAAAAATCGCAATAAACGCGTATTGATTGGTTTGCGCAAAAGTTATAGCGTGTACAAAATAGGGGATAGATTTATAGCATTTTTATTTTTTTATTAGTAATGGCGGCGATCTGCGATTTTTTTTTTTTTTTTTTTTTTTTTTTTTTTTTTTATTGTGACTGCGATATTGCGGCGGACACATCGGACACTTTTGACACATTTTTGGGACCATTCACGTTTATACAGCGATCCCTGCTATAAAAATGCATTGATTACTGTATAAATGTGATTGGCAGGGAAGGGGTTAAATATGTTCCCTCAATGTGTTCTTACTGTGGGGGGAAGGGACTGACTGGGGGAGGTGACCGATGGTTGTCCCTATGTACAAGGGACACACCATCGGTCCCCTCTCCCTCACAGGACGTGGATCTCTGTCTTTACACACAGAGATCAACTTTCCTGCTCGTTTCCCGGGCAATCGCGGCCGCCGGGCACGCGCACCGGGGCCTTGTGAACGCGGCGCGCGCGTGCCGCTGGCGGCGAGCGCGCGCCTCCTAGCTCGTTTTAAAGGGAGGACGTCATATGACGTCCTCCCAGAACGAGAGTATCCTCCGCCCGCCGTCAATTGACAGTGGGTGGGGGACAAGTGGTTAAAGGGAACCGTCCTCACCTGTGATCTGTCTGCTTGTAATTAGTGTGTGTCTATAAAAGGTCAGCGAGTTTCTGGACTCCTGACAGACCCTTGCATCTTTCATCCAGTGCTGCACTGACGTTTCTGGATTCTGAGTCATGGGGAAAGCAAAAGAATTGTCAAAGGATCTGCGGGAAAAGGTAGTTGAACTGTATAAAACAGGAAAGGGATATAAAAAGATTTTCCTGGCAGTTGTGGCTGAAATTTTAGTTGGTCTCCCTGACCGTGGTTTGGTTTCACCAGAACCCTTCATTTTCCACTTCTTGATTAGAGTTTGAACACTTCTGATTGCCGTTCTCAATTCTCAATTCCTTGGATATCTTTTTTTTAACCCAATTGGGAGTTTCCTTGGCTTTGTGTTTGGGATGATTGTCTGGCTGAAATGTTCTCCCTCGTTTCATCTTCATCATCCTGGTAGATGGCGGCAGATTTTTATCAGGAATGTCTTGGTACATTTTTTCACTTATCATTCTTTCAATGATATGAAGTTTGCCGGTACCGTATGCTGAAAAACAGCCCCGCCCACACCATGATGTTCCCGCCTCCAAACCTCACTGTTGGTATGGGGGATGTTTTTGGGGTGATGTGCCATGTGACCTCCAAACACGGTGTGTATTATGGCATCAAAAGAGTTCAGTTTTGGTCTCATCTCACCAGACTATATCCTCCCCGTATTTCACAGACTTGACTAAATGTTGTGCAGCAAACTTTAAACGAACTTCACCGTGCTTCTTCTTCATCAATGGAGTGTTGCGTGGTGAGCGTGCATACAGGCCATGGCGGGGGGCTGCATTACTTATTGTGTACCTGCTAATTCCAGGTCTTTATGAAGCTCTCCACAAGTGATCCTTGGCTGTTGGACAACTCTTCTGATAAATCTTTTCACTCCTCTGTCTGAAATCTTGTGAGGAGCACCTGGACATGGCCGGTTTATGGTGAAATTATGTGGATATAAGTGTGGCGCTAATTTTTGTTAGTCTAAGTGCAATAATAAATCGCACTTAGATAAATAACGTGATTGAATGTGTTACCAAAACAAAAACCAGTGTAAAAACAAAAAACAAAAATACAAATGAATCGTGAGGTTATACATATAAAACAGGATTACTGTGATAGTAAGGGTCCTTTCACACGGGGCGGATCCGTGCAGATCCGCCCCGTGAAGCTCCGCTTGCTCAGCGGGGATCGCTCCGTTGATCCCCGCTGAGCCGACGGATGACTGGGCGGTCCCCGCACACTGTGCAGGGACCGCCCTATCAGAGCGCCGCTCTCCCCTATGGGGAATCGGATGACGACGGACCGTAGAGTCCGTTGTCATCCGATCCGCTCCGCCGACGGAAGGAAAAATAGGGTTTTCCTCCGTCACACTTTGGGGGAGCGGATGTCAGCGGACATGTCACCGCTGACATCCGTGCCTCCATAGGGCTGCATGGAGGATCCGTTTCAGGTCCGCCTAAAAAACTGACAGGCGGACCTGAACGGACCTCCGTGTGAAAGAGCCCTAAGGCCCCATGTACACTGAAGCTGATAAACTGCACTTTATTGGCGTTTTGCCGTTTTTTTTAAAAAGCCCATTAACTGCACTCTATGTTAGCCTATGTGTTCATGTACACATAACGTTTTTTAGCTTTAATGAGCAGTGGAGTTAATGGGCTTTTTTCTGAACGCAAGAAATTTGCGTTCAAAGTGCCGTTTTTCGGCAGAAAAAAACGAAAAACGCTCAAACGCTCTAAAACGCTGGCCGCGAGCGTTTTTTAGCGTTTTTTGGTCCATTGGAAAAAAAATTAAAAATTTATTTTTTTAAAAGCTAAAAAAAGCTACACTGAAAAACGCTAATAAAAGCTAGTATAAAAACGCTGATAAAAGCTAGCTTTTTCTGCTGCTTTAAAAACGACCGTTTTTGAGCTTCTGTGTACATGGAGCCTTAGGCCCCATGCACACGAGACGCCGGTGCAAACTCTGCTGAACACACGTTTTTTAAAGGCTAAAACCGGCGTTTAAAAACGCCCGTTTTGCCGCGATTTTAGCGGCGTTTTACCGCGTTTGCGTCTATAGGCGTTTAGTTAAGAAACATCATAAGACCCTCCCTAAGCTCAAAAAACATTATTATTAACCATTTCAGCCATTTTAGGAGACCAGCAGCTGAGAGAGCAGCAGTGTACTTGTATTTAGCGTATCACTTGCCACATCATCTGCCACAAGCTGTGGATTGTCCACTTGCCACATCACCTGATACGTCACCTGGCCACGTCACCTGGCCATGTCACCTGCCACGTCACCTGGCCACAAGTTGTGCATTGTTCACTTGCCACGTCACCTGCCACGTCACCTGCCACGTCACCTGCCACAAGTTGTGAATTGTCCACTTGCCACGTCACCTGCCATGTCACCTGGCCACAAGTTGTGGATTGTCCACTTGCCACGTCACCTGGCCACGTCACCTGCCACAAGTTGTGAATTGTCCATCACCTGGCCACGTCACCTGGCCACGTCACCTGGCCATGTCACCTGCCACGTCACCTGCCATAAGTTGTGGAATGTTCACTTGCCACGTCACCTGGCCACGTCACCTGGCCACGTCACCTGGCCACGTCACCTGCCACAAGTTGTGCATTGTCCACTTGCCACGTCACCTGGCCACGTCACCTGCCACGTCACCTGCCACAAGTTGTGCATTGTCCACTTGCCACGTCACCTGGCCACGTCACCTGCCACGTCACCTGCCACAAGTTGTGAATTGTCCACTTGCCACGTCACCTGCCACGTCACCTGGCCACGTCACCTGCCACAAGTTGTGAATTGTCCACTTGCCACGTCACCTGCCACGTCACCTGGCCACAAGTTGTGGATTGTCCACTTGCCACATCACCTGGCCACGTCACCTGGCCACGTCACCTGCCACAAGTTGTGAATTGTCCACTTGCCACGTCACCTGCCACGTCACCTGGCCACGTCACCTGCCACAAGTTGTGCATTGTCCACTTGCCACGTCACCTGCCACGTCACCTGCCACGTCACCTGCCACGTCACCTGCCACAATTTGTGGATTGTCCACCTGCCACGTCACCTGGCCACGTTACCTGCCACAAGTTGTGGATTGTCCACTTGCCACATCATCTGGCCACGTCACCTGCCACAATTTGTGGATTTCCACCTGCCACGTCACCTGGCAACATCACCTGCCACAAGTTGTGGATTGTCTACAGTGCAATGCAAGCAATTACAGTTTTTTTTTCATTTTTTTTTGATGGTTTTTCATCATTTGCCAGCATTTTTGAGATTTCTAATGTAAAAAAATAGGTCACCTTTAAAAACGCTAATAAACGAAATCGCGGCAAAACGCCGGTACCCGCGTTTTGCCACGTTTAGCGGCGTTTAGCGGCGTTTTGCGTCTGAAACGTGGAAAACTTTTGCGTCTGAACCCATTTTTTTGCTTCTGGAAAAACGAGGTTAAACGCAACTGCCTAAAAACGGCAATAAACGAGACTGTGTGCATGGACACATAGGATAACATTGAATGGGTTCAGGAGCAGTTGAAAAAAGCGTCCAACTGCCTCTGAACGCGCGTTCAACAGCAAATAACAGCGTCTCGTATGCATGGGGCCTTAGGGCTCTTTCACACGGAGGTCCGTTCAGGTCCGCCTGTCAGTTTTTTAGGCGGACCTGAAACGGATCCTCCATGTACCCCTATGGAGGCACGGATGTCAGCGGTGACATGTCCGCTGACATCCGCTCCGCTCCGCCAAAGTGTGACGGAGGAAAACCCTATTTTTCCTTCCGTCGGCGGAGCGGATCGGATGACAACGGACTCTACGGTCCGTCATCATCCGATTCCCCATAGGGGAGAGCGGCGCTCTGACAGGGCGGTCCCTGCACAGTGTGCGGGGACCGCCCAGTCATCCGTCGGCTCAGCGGGGATCAACGGAGCGATCCCCGCTGAGCAAGCGGAGCTTCACGGGGCGGATCTGCACGGATCCGCCCCGTGTGAAAGGACCCTTAGTGATAATCATTAAAGCAATAAATAAAAACTCAATATTCAAGGAATGAATAAAATAAAATAAAGTCCAAGGAAAAGTAAACATTCATCTGTTTTAAAGGTGAAGTGAAAATCAATCCCGAATAGTAATGCTCATTAGTGATATAAACTTGAAATCCAAATATGGAGTGCTGTGAAAACCGCCACCAAGAGTGAGTTGAAGGAGGCTTACCGGAAATCTCAGACCTGGGGAAGCATATGCCGCTCAGGTCGAGAAAAGCTTGGGGGTTTACAAACCCAATGTAGATGATCTGGAGTCTGAGGGGTTTCTTATTCCACTTCAATCTCATAGGACATCTAATATGTTGATCACGTGTTCATAAGCGTATACAAAAGGCTTGGTATCCGTATTTTGTGCGTATGAAAGTAAAAAAACTCATATAGCGTGATACCGTTTGGAAAGGTTTTAATAGCAAAAGAGGAGTAACAATAAAACACTCACATTTAAGATGGTATAAAAGGCATAGATTCAGGTACAGGAGCGATACGTGTAGACAGGTCCACCCGATTAGTTTTGACTAATCAGTCATCATCTGGGGTTTATCTCAGCGCAGTATGCTCCTTTTTTTCTTTTTTTTCTTTACACTTATAGTGAAATTATGTCCTTTCCACTTCCAGATTATGGCACCAACAGTGCTCACTGGAACATTCAGAAGTTTAGAAATCCTTCTGTAACCAATGCCACCAGTATGTTTTGCAACAGTAAGGTTGAGAAAGTATTGAGAGAGCTCTTTGCTTTTACCCATCAAGAGATGTTTATTGGGTGACACCTTGGTAATGAGACACCTTTTTATAGGCCATCAGGTGAGACTGAACCAGTTGATATTAATTTGCACTGACAAGGGGCAGGATTACTTTATAATTACTGACAGATTTCCGCTGGTGTCTTGCCTTTCCATGCCCTTTTGCACCTCCCTTTCTTCATGTGTTTAATACTTATTCCCTGTGTCCTTCCATTTTATTACACAGAACTTCATTTCTGAACGTATTTGTTTTGGTGTCTTTGTATGTATGGATTGCACGGCTTGTTACCAACTGATCATTTCTTTGTCAGTGGGCAAATGTACAAAATCAGCAGGGGATCAAATATTTTCTTTCCCTCACTGTTTGTGTGTGTGTGTGTGTGTGTGTGTGTGTGTGTGTGTGTGTATGTATGTATGTATGTATGTATGTATATATATATATATATATACACACACACACACACACACACACACACACACACACACACACACACACACACACACACACACACACACACTATATATCTAGCGATACCCCCTCTTTCTGAGACCGGGCTGCTGGTTTTTTGGGTCTGCAAACTACCTCCAAGGCTTCCGTTGTCAGGGTATAAAAAGTCTCCAGAAAGGACAATATCCACACAGATGTAAAACCCAACAATAAAGCCCTGTACACACGATCGCATTTCCTATGGATTCTAATCCGATGGATTTTTCCATCGGAATTCCAATGAAACTGACTTCCATCAGTCTTGCTTACACACCATCAGACAAAATTCCGACCGTCCCAAACGCCGTGACGTAAAACACTCCGACGAGCCGAGAAAAATAAAGTTCAATGCTTCTGAGCATGCGTCGACTTGATTCTGAGCATGCGTGGGTTTTTTGTCCGATGGAGTTCCACACAGACGATCGGAATTTCCTATCGTTTTTTTTCCCATCGGATAAATTTAAAACATGTTCTATTTTTTCTCACCGATGGAAAAAAGACCGATGGGGCCCACACACGATCGGTTTGTCCGATGAGAAAAGTCCGGACTGTTTTCATCAGTAAAACCGATCGTGTGTACAGGGCTTAAGGCTTTATTTACTTTGCTGAGGGAACTTGAGAGGAAAGTAGGAAATGAGAGAAGAACAGGGGAAGGTTCAGGCACGCAACACCAAAAACACAACGTCGCCACTCAAGCCTGAGTGGGTATTGCTCACCCGGATAGTCCCTTTCACTGGTCCTAGCAGCCGGGATGATGCACGGATCAATGTAATCTGAGAAAAACTTATGGATGCGATCAGGAATCCTCTGCCACAGGATTGTCAAAGTCCCGAACCTCCCAGCCAAGCAATATAGAGAGAACCTTTAGGCCAGATTGGCGTATTGCAGGGCTTAAAGCAATGGATCCCTCTTTAGGTGAGTCTCTAGGCCTCCTCCCGAGACAGCAGTACCATCGCCAGTCTCTTCTGGGGCAGATCCTCTCCTGGCCTCCTTTCCTAAGAGCGGCTTCCCACAGGTGGGTAGCCTGGGATCCCTTCCGAAGGTATAGGCCCCAGCCAACAGAGCGGGGCCTACCAGGTAGCGATGTAGCCTCGGGCTTAAGATGCCCGGGGCTAAAACACACACGCACCCCGTGCCATGTGGGCCACGAGGCGCAGACACAGGACCAGACCCAATGGGCCTCCAGGAATGAACCACCCAAAATCTATGGCGCCTGCCCCTTATGTACCCTCTCCCAGCATGCACAGCGGGTCAACCACGCCCACTGCAGGGCTGCCGAGAAAGGACACCCAATGTGTTGTGATACCCCCTGTAGTTCAACCTGGGCCGGTGGTGACAGTGCCACCTACAGGCAAACAGGGAACACTACTGCCAGGCAGTATCACACCTAGAGTAGAAGCAATTTTAGAACAATCAACCGATTTGAGCCCAACTATGGCTCAGACACACCCCTAAATTTACACATAGCGTCCCAAACATTTGGGAAGGGCGCTACACATATATAACATATAACACTTATAATTGAAATGCAAAATCTTAATATCCAGCTGGACTGTTAAGCCGTGTACACGTGTAGCGGGGTCTCCTTTAAGGCCCCGGGACTACGTTACCCAGAACCCCAGTTGGCCACCGCAGAGACTCATGGGAGGGGTTATTTAAGGAGGAGGCGAGGCGGAGCTCGGGCTCTTTGGACACCGTGCTGCAAGCAAGAGTTTCTTTCTGTGCGGATCTGCTGCAGTGTAAGGCCTGAAGCCTGGGCCTTGCGCAACTTCCAAAGAGCCTTCCACCCCGCTGCGGAGCCTGGGTGGCACCAGACTGGTCGAGTGAGGACATCAGTTGGATCGGGGTCCCGATCGTTGCGGACGCTGTGTGCGGAGACACAGCAGGTGGAATTCCCGGGCTGGGATCGCGCCCGGAGTGGTGAGCGAGCACTTGCTCAATTCAATAGACTTTACTGATTCTAGGCCTATAGACTGCCGTGGCTCACCGATTGTTTGCTTGTTGTTCCCCTGGGGAACCGGTAGCAGGACAGAGTTGAAGTGTCCCCCCCCCCCCCAGTATAGTGTTCTTAGTGATTGCCAGTTTGTGGATTACAAATACTATTCATCAAGTGCACCACCGAAAGTTTGCATGCGAAGAAATCCCTATAGGAAGGACTGAGATTTATTCTAGGTCAGGCCTGGCCAGGGTGGGGATATAGGATATTGTTTAGTGCGCCACAGGGCGTGTATACCATAATAGCTACGTGTGGTGGATTACCGCGCAGCGCCATTATTGTGTGCTATATTGATTGCTGCAGGGCTCTGTAAGCCGGTTGTGTGTATTATATTCTGCTTAAAGCGGTTGTATATCGCAAAAATGTTATTTATTTTTTTCAGAACCTGCAAGGCAAAGTCATAATGAGCTAGTATGACTAGCATACTAGCTCATTATCAATCACTTACCTTAGATCAAAGCCCCCGCAGCGATCCTCGGACACGTCCTCCGTCACATCCATGATACCCGGAGTGACTTCCGGGTATCGCCGCTCCGGCGCTGTGATTGGCCGGAGCGGCGATGACGTCACTCCCGCGCATGCGCGGGGAACGGTACAATCCCTGCGCATGCGCGAATTCCGGCAGTGTCTGGCAGACTGCCATTCGAAGAGCCTCCGCGCTCAGTGCGCCTGCGCCGTTATCTACGGCGCGCATGCGCCGTAGATAGCAGTGCACTCTTTTTTGCAACTATCTCCGAGACCGTGTAGGTCTCGGAGATATTGCAAGCACCTACAGGTAAGCCTTAATGTAGGCTAACCTGTAGGTGCATTTCATATTTGTGGGTATACAACCACTTTAAGCCTTTTTTCAAGCAAAGTAAAACTGTTATACTTAATCTTTAACATTTGTGTGTTGTCTTACTGTAAGGAGGGTGCCTTTACAATACCAATTGATTATGATAAAAATATAACCCCTAGACTAGCTGTGCCAGAGTGGGTCGAGCAGATTGCCGGGGGTTGGTGGTGCTGTACACAGGGCCCGAAAACAAATCCAGCGGCTCTCTTAACTGGGGGGTAGCGATACACACACGATAGGTTTTACCGATGAAAACAGTCCGATGGACTGTTCTCATCTGACAAACCGATCGTGTATGGGCCCCATCCGTCTTTTTTCCAAAAAAACAATAGCAAATTACTATCGTCTGTGGGGAACTCCATCGGATAAAAAACCCACGCATGCTCAGAATCAAGTCGACGCATGCTCAGAAGCTCTGAACTTCATTTTTCTCGGCTCATCGGAGTGTTTTACGTCACGGCGTTTGAAACGGTCGGTTTTTTGACTGATGGTGTGTGGGCAAGACTGATGGAAGACAGTTTCATCGGATTTCCGATGGAAAAAAAAACATCGGATTAGAATCCATAGGATATCCGATCGTGTGTTCAGGGCTTAACTTTGAAGCATTACATCGCTGTTAAAGGGTTCAAATACAACTTTATTCCAATAAAAGACAGGAAGACAATCCAAAGAGTTGCCAACACATTTGGAGTGTCAGAAAATACCTCCTTCATCGGGGCTAGAAAAAAACATAAGGACATCTCCATGTCTATACAATATAGGGTCATAGTTGAAACCAAACATCCAAAAGCCGATCGTGTCGGATATATAAAAAGTAAAAATCAACCGGCTTGAGGAAGAAGTAAACAAGCTCTGAGATCTGTGCGTTTATGAAGTGCGTTCTCCTCAATCCTCTGAGAGACAGATCACACTCTTCATCTCCCCCTCCCGATGTAATGGCCTTTAGGATAAATGTCTTCGCTTGAAATCATCTTAAACATCGATGGAGAGAATAAATTGATGTAAAGAAAAGAGAGCGAAGGCGGGAATAATGAGCCGCCGTCTAATTCTAGATGATCCATAAATGTTCTGTTTAATAACATTTATCTGCCATGAGAAGGGAGAGGAGCTCTGCAGTCCTCCATGTCCCTCCCGGTGTCGGGCGGGCCCGGCTCCTTCTACACCGACACCCATCACATGGCCGTCTATAGAAGGTGACAGGACGGGGGATGGGATTGTAGGGGAACTCCAACCTGCAGGGAGGAAATGGCGGGGGTTGGTATATGAGGAAAAATAAACTCATTGTACAGGAAAAAAAAAAAAGTTGTTTTCCATGGTGTCCCTGTGTGACCTCCCGGTGCTGAGAGATGAACGTGTGATATTTATGTTTCCATCTATAGGAAAGAGGAACGAGAGAGGGAGAAGGAGAAAAGAGAAGAAGTAAAAGAGAGGGGGAGAGAGAGAGAATATAAGAGCGAAAAAAAGAGAGGAAGGAAGAGATAAGAATTAAAGGGGGGAAAGAGAGAGGAGAAAGAGCCAAAGAGAAAGGAGGTAGTGAGAAACAAGAAAAAGTAAAGACAGAGAGAGGGGGAGAAATGAGAGAGAGAGAGACAGAGACAGAAGTGGGAGAGGGGGAGAAAGAAAGAGAGAGAGGGAGAGGAAAAGAAAGAAACAGAAAAGGAGAGAGTGGAAGGGAGGGAGGACGATAAGAGAGAGAGGGAGAAAGAATGAAAACAAGAGAGAGGAATAGATAGAAGAAGTAAAAAGGGGAGGGGGGAGCACCAAAAAGAGAAAGGAGAGAGAGAAATAAAATTGAAAACAGAGAGAGAGAGAGAGAGAGAGGAAATAAGAGAGCAGAGGTAGGGGGACAAGAGAAAATAGAGAGAGGGGGTGAGAGAGAGAGAGGGGGTGAGAGAGAGAGAGGGGGGGTGAGAGAGACAGAAGAAGAGAGGGGGAGGAAGAGATAGAGGGGGTGAGAGACAAGGAGGGAGAGAGAGGGGGGTGAGAGACAAGGAGGGAGAGGGGGAATGAGAGAGATGGAGGGAGAGAGGGAGAGGGGGGATGAGAGAGAAGGAGGAAGAGAGGGGAGGGAGAGACAGAGGGGGGTGAGAGAGAAGGAGAAAGAGAGGGGGAGGGAGAGAGAGAGGGGGGTGTGAGACAAGGAGGGAGAGAGAGGGGGTGAGAGACAAGGAGGGAGAGGGGGGATGAGAGAGGAGGAACAGAGGGGGAGGGAGAGAGAGAGAGAGGGGTGAAAGACAAGGAGAGAGAGAGGGGGTGAGAGACAAGGAGAGAGAGGGGTGAGAGACAAGGAGAGAGAGAGAGAGGGGTGAGAGACAAGGAGGGAGAGAGAGGGGGGGTGAGAGACAAGGAGGGAGGGGGTGAGAGACAAGGAGGGAGAGGGGGGTGAGAGACAAGGAGGGAGAGAGAGAGAAGGGGTGCGAGACAAGGAGGGAGAGAGGGGGAAGAGAGAGAAGGAGGAAGAGAGGGGGGTGAGAGAGAAGGAGGGAGAGAGAGAGGGGGAAGAGAGAGCAGAAGTAAAGGGAAGGGGAGCCAAAGCCATAAAGTAGAGAGAGCAAAAAACAAGAGAAAACAGAGAGAGATAAAGAAACGAGAGGAAAAGAGACAGGAAGTGAGAGAGGGGAGAGAAAAAGAGAGAGAGAGAGAGGATAGAAAGAGAGAGGGGAGAGAAAGGGAGAGGGGAGAGAGAGAAAGAGAAAAAAAAAGAAATATGAGAGAGAAAGGGAAGAGAGAACAAATAGAGAGAGAGAAGAAGTAAAAGGGAGAGGGAAGAGAGAACGAACAAGAGTGAGAAAGAGAAAGGAAGGGAGAGAGAAAGAAGAAGTAAAAGGTATGGGGGGGGGGGGGGAGAAAGAGCAAAAGGGAGAAAGGAGAGAGAAAGACGCAGGAGAAAAAAGAGAGAGAGAGACATAAGTCAGAGAAAGGGGAGAGAAAGAGAGAGGAAAGAGAGAGGGAAGAGAGAGAGAGCGAAATGAGAGAGAAAGGGAGAGATGGAGGAGAGAGAAAGAGAGTGAGAGAAGAAGTAAAAGGAAGGCAGGAGAGAGGGAAAATATATACAGTGGAAGTTTCAATCTGGCCATAGAGGTCCTAAAGGACACAACATATAGAACCTTCTGCCATCAGGGGACAGTGGGACCACATAAAACCATCGGTAAAAATCTGTCTTGAATTCTTTGCCGGTGTCATTGCCCCTGTCCTCCTCTATGGCAGTGAAGTATGAGGTCCTGCCACCAACCTAAATGGTACTTTATCCGGACACAAATATTTTGCAAGTCCCTCCTCCAAGTCCATCTGAGCACCTTCAACAAAGCTTGCCAGACTGAACCGGGCACATTCCCCTTTCTGCTCGCAGTACAGCAGAGGGCGCTATCATACTGGGGCCGCCTTACAAAACAGCAGCACCAACTCATTCCACCATAAAGCCTAAAGCCCCGTACACACGATCGGATAACCTATGGATTTTCGTCCGATGGATTTGTCCATCGGAAATCCGATGAAACTGTTTTTCATCAGTCTTGCCCACACACCATCAGTCAAAAAACCGACCGTTCCAAACGTGGTGACGTAAAACACTCAGATGAGCCGAGAAAAATGAAGTTTAATGCTTCTGAGCATGCGTCGACTTGATTCTGAGCATGCGTGGGTTTTTTAACCGATGGACTTGCCCATAGACGATCGGAAATTACCATCGGTTTTTGATCCATCGGAAAATTTTAAAACAAGTTCTATTTTTTTAAAACCGATGGAAAAAAGACAGATGGGTACCATACACGATCGGTTGGTCTGATGAAAACCATCCATCGGACGGTTTTCATCAGTCAAACCGATCGTGTGTACGGGGCTTAACTGACCAAGCAGGACCAGACCAAACTCTGAGACCTGCAACAACTCTTCAGCAACTTGTCCATCCAAAACTCTCCACCATACAGCCTGATAAGATAGAAGACATAACGAATAATTCCAAAGATCAATCAGAGAATGGCGGAGAGAGATGATAGGAGGCTGTACCTAAGGTGGCAATCCACCCAGAGCATCCATCTGAGACGGCACACTGATGCACCTGCGCTGTGGTGAAATGCGTGCATGGTGGAAATGTGGCCGTGTTTGAAAGGATGTGGTGGCTTTGGTAGAGCCCAAAGCGCATGCATGACATGTCAAAGTGCATGCCAAATTGGCGGCTATTGCCAGCAATAGCACCGTCTGAATCGCGGCGCCGCCGACTTTGTGGCGCCACACCGATTTCCCGAAAGCAGTTTCTGTACTACTTTTGGCGACTTCGGGTGCGATTTCAATAGAGATCTGTGCAGGAACCCGCACAAATGTCTCTGAAATCGCCCCCTCCCCCCCTGAAGTCGGACTGACATGCGGGTATGAAAACGATTTCAATCCCGCAGCAGTGCGAACCTGGGCTTACGTTGGGAAATAAAATTGGGAATTACATTTTCCTTAACTGCCTGCCGCCTGCCCACCATTCAAATGATGGTGGGGCGGTGCGGCTCTCGTTCTGGGATGAACATGGAGATGCCGGTAATCGACTCTCCTCGCCTCACACTGACAGAGTGTGTGGCGAGGAGAGCCGATCAGCGGCATCTCCACGCAGGGGGACATCTAGGGATGTAATCAGGGCACTCTGATCATCAGTGCCCTGATTACAGTATAGAAATTGAGTGTCACCAATCAGTGCCCACCAATGCCCACCAATGCCAGCAATCAGTGCCCACCAGTGACACCAATCAGTGCCCACCACTGCCCACAAGAGCCACCAATCAGTGCCCATTAGCAATGCCAGTCAGTTCTGACTATCAGTGCCGCCCATCAGTGTCACCCATCAGTGCCACCCATCAATGCCCATCAGTGCCCATCAGTGCCACCCATCAATGCCCATCAGTGTCACCCATCAATGCCCATCAATGCCTATCAGTGCCACCCATCAATGCCCATCAGTGCCCATCAGTACCGAATATCCATGCCGCCTATTAGTACCCACCAGTGCCGCCTATTAGTGCCCACCAGTGCCACCTAGCAGTGCTCATCAATGCCACATATCAGTGCCACCTATCAGTGCCCATAAGTGCGGCATATTAGTGCCTCCTCATCAGTGCCACCTAATCAGTGCCCATAAGTGCTGCCACATCAATGCCACCTCATCAGTGCCCATCAGTCCCGCTTCATCAGCGCACATCAGTGAAGGCGAAAATTTACTTAGTTACCAAATTTACTGACAGAAACTAAGTAAAAAACATATTTTTTTCAAAATTTCTGGTCTTTTTTTTTTTTTTAAACCCAGCAATGATTAAATACCACCAAAAGAAAGCTCTATTTGTGTGAAGAAAATGATAAAAAATTCATTTGGGTACAATGTAGCATGACCGCGCAATTATCATTCAAAGCACGACAGCGCTGAAAGCTGAAAAATGGCCTGGGCAGGAAGGGGGTGAAAGTGCCCTGTAGGCAAGTGGTTAAAGACAATAAAGATGAATCCACATCAATTAATTAAAGTGTTATATTTTCATTAAAAAAAAAAACTTGGGAAATTTGTAGCATAAATATTGTGCAGCATAAAAAAATGGGGAACCACCATCTTTATATTCTAGAAAATATAAAAACTTTTTAGGGTTTTTAATTATTTTTGCAGTCAAAAATGCTGATTTTTAAAATATGTGCGTACAATGGAAAAACATTGATCCAGAGGAGAAGTGCTTAATATATAATCACATAAATAAAAATGTCAGACAAACTAAAACCACCCCCCCCCCCCCCCCATTGTCCCACACACAAAAATGCTCTAGAGGAAAAGTAGTTAAAACCTAATGCCGCGTACACACGATCATTATTCACGGCGGTTAAAAAAACGCCGTGAATAATGACAGGAAAAACGAGGGAACCGCTTGGTTCCCTACACACGGTCGTTTTTCCCGTCATTTTTTCTCTTGACGAGAAAAACGACCGTCTGTGGGCTCCGCGGCAGTGTCTCCCTATGGGAAAACTGCCGCGGAAAAAAATGCTGGAAAAAACGATGAGAAAATTTAGAACATGTTCTAATTTTTCTCGTCGTTTTTTATGCCGTTTTTCTCGAAGAGAAAAACGACATAAAGCCCACAGACGATCGTTTTTCTCGGCGAAAAAAAAAATGCAGTTTTTCACGTCGAGAAAAGCGGTCGTGTGTACGCGGCATCATAATATCAATAAAAGTAACAAAAAAAAAAAATGCAAAAAGAAGTTTTAAAAACGGCCGTTTTTTTAGGAGCAGTGATTTTAATAATGCTTAAAAAGAAAAAATAAATGTGAAATATTCCTTTAAATTTCGTACCTCGGGGGTGTGTATGATATGCATGTGAAGTGGCGCATGTTTCCCGTGCTTAGAACTGTCCCTGCAAAAAATGTCATTTCTGAAGGAAAAAAAGTCATTTAAAACTCACTCACGGCTATTAATGAATTGTCGGCTCCCGGCAATACATACAAAAGTCATTGATAAAAAAAAAAAAAAAAAAGCGTGGGTGTTCCCCAGAATTCAATTACCAGGCCCCTCAGGTCTGGAATGTATATTAAGGGGAACCCCGCCGCAAATAAAAACAAATGGCGTTTGGTTCCCCCTAAATATCCATTCCAGGCCCTTCAGATCTGGCATGGATTTTAAGGGGAACTCCACCCCAAATTTAAAAAAAAATGACGTGGAGTCCCCCCAAAAATCCATACCAGACCCCTTATCCGAGCACGCAACCTGGCCGGCCGCAGGGGAAGAGGGGGGGATGAGAGAGCGGCCCCCCCTCCCTCCTGAACCGTACCAGGCCACATGCCCTCAACATGGGGAGGATGTCCCCATGTTGATGGGGACAAGGGCCTCATCCCCACAACCCTTGCCCGGTGGTTGTGGGGGTCTGCGGGCGGGGGGCTTATCGGAATCTGGAAGACCCCTTTAACAAAGGGGACCCCCAGATCCCGCCCCCCTATGTGAATTGGTAAGGGGTACATTGTACCCCTACCATTTCACAAAGAAAGCGTAAAAAAATGTTTAAAAAAAACACACAAACACCTTGAAAAAGTCCTTTATTAAAAAAAAAAAAAAAAACATTCCAGCGGTGAAATCCAGTGTCCCGCGGCGATCCGATGTCCAGCGCTGTCCGTCATTGGTTGTGCCTAAGCGGACCTGATGGGGAACTTCCTCCTCAGTGTTTTAAATGTATAGACCCGCCCAGCGGACCAGATGCGGAACATGACAAGGGGCGGGTCTATACATGTATTACCAAAGTGAGAGAAGTTCCCCATCAGGTCTGCCCCACCCGCCTACGTCATTGGCCTGACCGGGAAACTTCCTTCACTGTGTAAATTTAAATTACACAGTGAAGGAAGTTTCCCCGCTCAGGCCAATGACGTAGGCGGGTCCGACATACCGAGGGGGCGGACCTGATGGGGAACTTTAGAAGGGGCGGGTCTATACATTTAAAACACTGAGGAGGAAGTTCCCCATCAGGTCCGCTCAGGCACAGCCAATGACGGATGGCGCTGGACATCGGATCGCCGCGGGACACTGGATTTCACCGCTGGAATGTTTTTTTTTTTTTTTAATAAAGGACTTTTTCAAGGTGTTTGTGTGTTTTTGTTTTACATTTTTTTACGCTTTCTTCGTGAAATGGTAGGGGTACAATGTACCCCTTACCAATTCACATAGGGGGGGCGGGATCTGGGGGTCCCCTTTGTTAAAGGGGTCTTCCAGATTCCGACAAGCCCCCCGCCCGCAGACCCCCACAACCACCGGGCAAGGGTTGTGGGGATGAGGCCCTTGTCCCCATCAACATGGGGACATCCTCCCCATGTTAAGGGCATGTGGCCTGGTACGATTCAGGAGGGAGGGGGGCCGCTCTCTCGTCCCCCCCTCTTCCCCTGCGGTCGGCCGGGTTGCGTGCTCGGATAAGGGTCTGGTATGGATTTTTGGGGGGAGTCCACGCCATTTTTTTTTTTACATTTGGGGTGGAGTTCCCCTTAAAATCCATGCCAGATCTGAAGGGCCTGGTAATTGAATTCTGGGGAACCCCCACGCTTTTTTTTTTTTTTTTTATCAATGACTTTTGTATGTATTGCCGGGAGCCGACAATTCATTAATAGCCGCGAGTGAGTTTTAAATGACTTTTTTTTCTTTCAAAAATGACATTTTTTGCAGGGACAGTTCTAAGCACGGGAAACATGCGCCACTTCACATGCATATCATACACACCCCCCAGGTACGAAATTTAAAGGAATATTTCACTTTTATTGTTTCACTTTAAGCATTATTAAAATCACCGCTCCCGAAAAAACGGCCGTTTAAAAAAAAAAAATTTGCATTGATACATGTCCCCTGGGGCAGGACCCGGGTCCCCAAACACTTTTTAGGACAATAACTTGCATATAAGCCTTTATAATTAGCACTTTAGATTTCTCCCATAGTTTTTCGAATTTGCCGCGAACACCCCAATTTGTTCGCTGTTCGGCGAACAGGCAATGTTCGAGTCGAACATGAGTTCGACTCGAACTCGAAGCTCATCCCTAATATATATAAATATATATATATATATATATATATATATATATATATATATATATATATGTAGCGGTGTTTGAATTTATGTGAGGACTTTGGTGGTGTGGGATTCCTTGGGGCCTGCAGGTGGCGTTGTTGCCTGGGGCCGGAGTTGAACTCACATCGCAAACTGTGCCTTTTTGTCCTCCGCTGGAGCTGGTACAGCGGGGCGTGGAACCCGCTGTGACGCAAAGGGAGAGGTCATAAAAGGGGCGGACGCCCTGATTTTGGAGAGAGAGAGTCGGAGGACGTGGTCGCACCCAGGCACCTTCAGCTTGGGTGCTGGCGTTCCGGTGCTCCAGGCCTAGGCGCCCTTGGCCTAGCTGGAGCGGGGATGGAGTCCATTTCAGGCACCTTTAGCCTGGGGTGAGGTACTATGGCGGATGCCTGGGGCTCAGTACCTTCGACTGAGTTCCGCGAGGGTGGAGGAATCCGAGGGGTCCCTAACTCCTTGGGTGCCCGTCTCTGAGTTTGTGAGGACTGGCGCGCAGTAACTTCTCTGAAGAGTCCGGCGCAGCATCGCTGGTGACGGAGAGGCCTCCACTTCTCCCTTGGACGGATTTCTTCCTCTGACAGGGGCAAAGTGAGCGAAGGTAATTCACGTTCTATATTACCTAGTCAGTGGCAGTGACTATTCACCACCGGTGACAGCACAGTGGGCAGCAGCAAGAAGGGAAAGGATTGTGCCTCGATCTGTCCCCCCATTTTCTAAAGGAGAAAGATTGTTTTATTGCTTGGCAAGAAGAATAAAACTGAGTTGTACCTATTCACTGTGTGGAACTTGGGTTACTAAGCAAAGGAGTCAGGGACGAAGGACTGGACTTGACTCTAGGAAACCTACACAAAAGCCCAATCTTATGGCCTTCACCTCCCAGTTACTGAGGACATGGGCCGTGGTGTGTTTTATCTCTCTCCCCTAGGTACCCCTAGACAACAGCCATATAACCGATAAAGAAAGGGAGAGAGGTGAGGCCGCTACATTATATATATATATATATATATATATATATATATATATATATATATATATATATATATATATATTGTGAGGGGGTTAGCTCGGCAGCGGGTGTGTGTGACCCCCGGGATGGGCTCCCCACACAAAAACAGGCCCAGCAAACGGAGGTTGTGGTTTTCAAAATCAAAAAGGTGCGGTTTATTTTCTATTTACAGTGACAAAACACAGCAAAGCAAAAGAAACATAAACAAAATAAATCCTGGTCAACTTGACCTCTGACTAAACATACAGGTTTCCTAACTAACAACTGGGATCAGCCTAGTGCTGTCCTAGTCCCTAAGTCCCTGGTTTTAAATGTCCAAGCAAATAGCCACACAGGCTTTGTCTCACCGCACAGGGATTCACTCTCCCTAGACAGTCCACACAGGTCTGGGTCCAGGCATGAGCTACCACCTAATGAATCTGGGAGTTCTTATAGAGGCCTAAATGAGCTGACAAGCTTCAGCTGGTCTCATCAACTCCCTGTCTGCACGACGCCCCACACTCTCCCTAGAGGTATGAGTCATCCATGAGCCCACTAGCCCCAGCTGGGCTTATACAACTCTCCACCTAGTTGTATAAGTCGGCGTAAAGCCTGAATCTGGGCGAAATATATCTACCCCCCCTGGATGCAACCAGGTGACTTTACCTTCCTGCTGTCACATACCCCCCCCCCTCTTGTTTTAACCTCGGGGTTGGAACACCAGCAATCAGGCATTCATGTACTCGAGACAAAGCATCCACATTCCCCATTTGAACGCCAGGGCGATGCTTTACTGTGAAGTTGAATTCCTGGAGGGCCAGGAACCACCTATTCACTCTTCTATTTGTTTCCTTGTTTTGAGCCATCCACTTTAACGGAGCGTGATCCGTAACCAAGTCAAAGTGCCTACCTAGCAGGTAGTACCGAAGGGAATCTAGAGCCCACTTCACCGCTAAACACTCCTTTTCAACGGTGGCGTAATTTACCTCATGGGACTTCAACTTCCTGCTGAGGTAAATGACTGGGTGCTCTTCCCCGTTCCAGACCTGGGACAATACTGCTCCTAACCCCACATCTGACGCATCACTTTGTACGACAAAGTCTTTAGAGAAGTCGGGTGAGTACAACACTGGCTGGCTACATAAGGCTTGTTTCAAGAATTGGAATGCTGCCTCAGCCTCGGGGGTCCATTTAATCATGACCGACCCTTTCCCCTTCGTCAGGTTGGTTAGGGGCACAGCCTTAGAAGCAAAGTGGGGAATGAATCGCCGATAATACCCAGCGATTCCCAGAAAGGCTCGTACCTGCTTCTTGCTGTTGGGACGTGGCCAACTCTGGATGGCCTCGACTTTGTTGAGTTGGGGCTTTATTACTCCCCTCCCAATGGTGTACCCAAGATATTTGGCCTCTTCCTGCCCAATGGTACACTTCTTGGGGTTAGCCGTAAACCCCGCTTCCCGAACAGAGTCCAGGACTGCTTGCACTTTTGGCAGATGTGAGGCCCAATCTGTGCTATGGACAATTACGTCATCCAGGTAAGCCGCAGCATACTTCCGATGGGGCCTCAGCATCTGGTCCATTTTCCGCTGGAATGTGGCCGGCGCATTCTGTAACCCGAACGGCATTCTTTTATATTGGAACGCCCCGTCTGGGGTTACAAATGCGGTTTTCTCTTTGGCCGACTTGGCCAGGGGGATTTGCCAATACCCTTTTGTGAGGTCAAGAGTCGTCATGTATCGGGCTGTTCCCAGCCGGTCGATCAACTCATCTATACGTGGCATGGGGTAGGTGTCAAATTTTGTAACTTTGTTCAACTGACGAAAATCGTTACAAAATCGCCAGCTCCCATCCGGTTTAGGCACCAACACAATGGGACTAGACCAATCACTTTGGGACTCCTCTATCACCCCTAAGTTCAGCATTTTCTGTACTTCCTCCCGTATTGCCTCCCGTCGGGCCTCTGGGATCCGATAGGGTTTTAACTTCACCCTTTCACCGGGCGGGGTAATGATGTCATGCTCTACCCCAGATGTTTGTCCCGGCAGCTCAGAGAATACCTCCTTGTTGCGAAGCACAAACTCCTTAACCTCCTGTTGTTGGGGTTGTGACAAGGTGGCTGCTATTCCAACCTCAGGAATCACGCAACCAGTTTGAGCTGGTGACCAAGTGTCTGCGACTAGGGACTCTCTATCCCTCCAGGCTTTCAACAGATTAACGTGATAGATCTGTTCGGGCTTTCGCCTTCCTGGTTGTCTGACCTTGTAATTCACTTCGCTCACTTTTTCCATTATCTCGTAGGGGCCTTGCCATTTGGCAAGGAATTTACTTTCAACCGTAGGGACAAGTACCAGTATCCTATCCCCCGGGGAAAAGGTACGGGTCTTGGCTCCACGGTTGTACACTCTCTGCTGTGCTAACTGCGCTTGGGCCAAATGTTCCTTCACGATGGGCATTACCTGTGCAATTCGGTCTTGCATCAGGGCGACATGCTCAATCACACTCCTGTGGGGAGAACTCTCACTTTCCCAAGTTTCCTTGGCAATATCCAACAGCCCTCTTGGGTGTCTCCCATACAGTAACTCAAAGGGGGAGAATCCCGTAGAGGATTGGGGCACCTCCCTAATAGCAAACATCAGATAAGGAAGTAGACAGTCCCAATCCTTTCCATCTCTATCCACCACTTTCTTCAACATTTGTTTTAGGGTTTTGTTGAATCTTTCAACCAGCCCATCGGTTTGGGGGTGATACACAGATGTACGTAATTGCGTCACTTTGAACAATTTACACAGCTCCTTCATAACCCGGGACATAAAGGGTGTACCTTGGTCCGTAAGCAGTTCTTTACAAATACCCACCCGGCTAAACACAAGAGATAGCTCTTTGGCTATGGTTTTGGCCGAGGTATTTCGGAGAGGGATCGCTTCTGGATAACGGGTGGCATAGTCCATTATAACTAATATGTACTGGTGCCCCCTAGCGGACTTGATTATAGGACCTACCAAATCCATGGCGATCCTCTCAAACGGGACCTCAATGATGGGTAGAGGGACCAGCGGGCTACGGAAATGTGGCATCGGGGCCGACCTCTGACACACAGGGCAGGAGGAACAATTATTTTCTATGTCCTTCATCACCCCCGGCCAATAGAATCTCTGTAATACCCTCTCTCGGGTTTTCTCTGTCCCCAGATGACCTCCAAGAATGTGCCCATGGGCCAACTCCAACACCAACTTCCTGTAAGGTTTGGGCACCACAAGCTGCTCAACGGTTTCTTCTGCCCTTTTTGCCACCCGATACAGTAGGTCCTTCTCTACGCTGAAGTATGGGTAAGTGCAGGTATTATCTGGGTTCACTAACTCGCCATCTATTTTCACTACGTTTTCCCGTGCCTTTATTAGGGCGGGGTCTTTCAACTGTTCTGTGGCAAAGTTTTCCCTGTGAACCTCAAGATCAGAAAACTCCACAGACGGTAGGTTTTCGTCTGAGGAGGTGGGCTCCTCTCCAGTTTCTTGAGTCTCCCCTGCCAATACTGATAAGGGAAATTCCGGAGAGTCCTCACCACTCTCAGGGGAGTTCTGGCTATCACATTCCTGGTACATAGGGGCACCAGTGGGGGGCTCAGGATCATCCCACAGTTCCCAGAACTTTGGAAAATCCCTTCCCACAATGGCGTCATGCGGTAACTGAGATACTAAGCCC
Organism: Rana muscosa; assembly: GCA_029206835.1. Lineage (NCBI taxonomy): Eukaryota > Metazoa > Chordata > Amphibia > Anura > Ranidae > Rana > Rana muscosa. The sequence goes on from CM055125.1 coordinate 379,984,516, forward strand.
ACTGGATGAGAGAGGGTACCTTTGGGGGTCTCGAAACACACTGTAGTCACTGGATACTCTCGGGTGTCCCCATGCACACAAATAACAGCTACCTTGCTATTCCCAGAGACCTCTGTTTTAACTAACTCAGCCTTTATCAGGGTCACAAGGCTACCTGAATCCAGCAATACCACAACATTTCTACCATTAACACACATTTTGCATAAATGTTTCTCAGTTCCTCGAATGGCAGTGCATGCGACTGTCGCACACAGCGACTGACGTCTGCCCGTCAGAAAGTCACACTGCATGGGTTCCTCCACAACCGGCAATTGGCTGCAATATGTCCCGCTTGCCGGCAGCGGTAGCAAACGATCCTTCTTGCCGCCTCTTGAGCCGCTGATTTCCCAGGCTGTTCTCGCCAAACTTGGGGTAGAGCTCCCACCCTCTCACTCTCTCCACCCTCACCCCTTGGAATCCTCTTATCCGCCCCTGGGGATGGTCTGGTCTTAGGGTGGAAAGTCCGAGTGTCTCTGGAAGAGGCCGTCAGGTTCTCTGTAGCCAAGTATTTCTCCACACGATCCACAAGACCATCGGCCGTCTCTGGGTCTCCATGGCTTACCCACTTTTGGATGGCAGTAGGAAGAGCTCTCAAAAACCGATCCATTTCAACACGTTCCACAATCTTTGGTGCGGACAAAGTCTCTGGCTGTAGCCACTTTCTGCTCAGGTGAATGAGATCATACATTTGAGACCTGGGGGGTTTTCCAAGCTGGAAAGTCCAGTTATGCACACGCTGAGCCCGGACAGCCAGGGTGACACCCAGCCTTGCCAATATTTCAGCTTTTAGCATCACATAGTCTTTTGCTTGGTTAGGCTCTAGGTCATAGTAAGCTTTCTGCGATTCACCAGTTAACAGAGGAGCCACCAGTCCAGCCCACTGCTCCTCAGGCCACTTTTCTCTTTCAGCGGTCCTTTCAAATGTGGTCAAAAATACCTCTGGATCATCCTCTCCAGTCATTTTTGTCAATAAACGACTCACCCCAAAGGACATGGTATTAGTGGGACGGCTTTCCTCACTGGTCTGCGGACGTTGCTGCATTACTGCTTCCATCTGTTGTTGTAGTCTCTGCTCTTGCTTCTGCAACAGGTCTATGAAGCGGGCCTCAGATTGCTGCTGGGCTTGTTGCTGAGCCTCCAGACTCTGTTGCAAAGTTGCGTTTGTCTGCTGCTGGGCTGCAAGGCTCTGTTGATGAGCTTGCTGCTGGGCTGCAAGGCTCTGTTGATGAGCTTGCTGCTGGGCTGCGAAGTTCTGTTGTTGAGCTGCAAGGCTCTGTTGATGAGCTGCAAGGCTCTTTTGCAAACCTGCATTTGTCTGCTGTTGATTGGCATTTGCTAGAGCCAGCTGTTTCAGTATCTCCTCCATGCTGGCTTAAAAAAAACTGCCACTGGTTCTCCACCAACTGTGAGGGGGTTAGCTCGGCAGCGGGTGTGTGTGACCCCCGGGATGGGCTCCCCACACAAAAACAGGCCCAGCAAACGGAGGTTGTGGTTTTCAAAATCAAAAAGGTGCGGTTTATTTTCTATTTACAGTGACAAAACACAGCAAAGCAAAAGAAACATAAACAAAATAAATCCTGGTCAACTTGACCTCTGACTAAACATACAGGTTTCCTAACTAACAACTGGGATCAGCCTAGTGCTGTCCTAGTCCCTAAGTCCCTGGTTTTAAATGTCCAAGCAAATAGCCACACAGGCTTTGTCTCACCGCACAGGGGTTCACTCTCCCTAGACAGTCCACACAGGTCTGGGTCCAGGCATGAGCTAACATCTAATGAAGCTGGGAGTTCTTATAGAGGCCTAAATGAGCTGACAAGCTTCAGCTGGTCTCATCAACTCCCTGTCTGCACGACGCCCCACACTCTCCCTAGAGGTATGAGTCATCCATGAGCCCATTAGCCTCAGCTGGGCTTATACAACTCTCCACCTAGTTGTATAAGTCGGCGTAAAGCCTGAATCTGGGCAAAATATATCTACCCCCCTGGATGCAACCAGGTGACTTTACCTTCCTGCTGTCACTATATATATATGTGTGTATGTATGTTTATGTTTTTTTTCACTTCCCCTCTAGAGCATTTTGTGGAGTGGTGACATTTTTATTTATGTTATCATATTTTATTAATAAAAAAACGAAAATTAAAAAAAAAAAAAACAAGAAGGGAGGGCACCCCTAGTGGCGGAATTGTTTAAAGTATTTAGCAAAATATAAAAAATCCAGGTTGGGAAATAGCAGAATCCAGGTTTAGCAGTATATAAAAAAAATCAAGGTTGAGAAATAAAATTGGAGGGGGGGGGGGCATTTAGCAAAATGTAACAAAATCAAGGTTGAACAATAAAATTGGGAGGAGGGAGGCATTTAGCAAGATGTGACAAATCCATGTTGAGAAATAAGATTAAGGGGGGGGGGGGGGTTATTTAGCGAAATGTAAAGGCATTTCTGAGTGTGAGGTGGGGGGAGGGTTATCTATATTTTTTATAAATATTTTTTTCCCCCACTTCCCCTCTAGAGCATTTTCTAGAGTGTGGGGGTGATGGAGGTGCTTTTCATTTTTTTACACTTTTATTTATGTTATCATATTTTATTAATAAAAATAATAACATAAATAAAAATGTAAAAAATTATATTTTATTAATAAAAAAATAAAAAAACAAGAGTGGAGGACACTCCTAGAGATGGAATTGGTTAAAGTATTTGTACTTGGGGGGGGGGGGGGGGGCATTTAGCAAAATGTAGCAACATTCAGGTTGAGAAATACAATGGGGGGGGATTAGAAAAATGTAACAAAATCCAGGTTGAGAAATAAAATTGGAGGGGGGGGGGGATATTAGAAAAATGTAACAAAATCAAGGTTGAGAAATACGATTAAGGGGGGGGGGTATTTGGCAAAATGTAAAGGCATTCTTGAGTGTGGGGTGACGGGGGTGCTTTTTTATATTCATTTTTTACATTTTTATTTATGTTATTATATTTTATTAATAAAAATAATATAAATAAAAATGTAAAAAATTATATTTTATTAAATATTAAATATTTTTTTAATAAAAATAAATAATAAAAAAAAACAAGACCCCTAGAGGTGGAATTGGTTAAATTATTTGTACTGGGGGGGGGGGGGGGCATTGAGCTAAATAACAACATCCAGGTTAAGAAATAAAAATTGGGGGGGGGGGGTGGAATTAGAAAAATGTAACAAAATCCGGCTTGAGAATTAAAAATGGGGGGGGGGGCATTTATAATAATGTAACAAAATCCAGGTTGAGGAATAAAATTGGGGGGGGGGGCTTTTAGCATATTGTAACAAAATCCAGGTTGAGAAATAAAATGGGGGGGGATTTAGCATATTGTAACAAAATCCAGGTTGAGAAATAAAATGGGGGGAGGGGCATTTAGCATAATGTAACAAAATCCAGGTTGATGAATTAAATTGGGGGAGCATTTAGCATATTGTTACAAAATCCAGGTTGAGAAATAAATCTGGGGGGGCACTTAGCAAAATGTAACAAAAACAAGGTTGAGAAATAAAATGGGGGGGGGGGCATTTAGCATAATGTGACAAAGAACAGGTTGAGGAATAAAATGGGGGGGGGGCATTTAGCATATTGTTACAAAATCCAGGTTGAGAAATAAAACTGGGGGGGGGGGGTCACTTAGCAAAATGTAACAAAATCCAGGTTGAGAAATAAAATGGGGGGGGGGCATTTAGCAAAATGTAACAAAGAACAGGTTGAGGAATAAAATGGGGGGGGGGCATTTAGCATATTGTTACAAAATCCAGGTTGAGAAATAAAACTGGGGGGGGGGGCACTTAGCAAAATGTAACAAAATCCAGGTTGAGAAATAAAATGGGGGGGGCATTTAGCATAATGCAACAAGAACCAGGTTGAGAAATAAATTGGGGGGGGGCATTTAGCATAATGTAACAAAATTCAGGTTGAGGAATAAAATTGTGGGGGGGGGGGCATTTAGCATAATGCAACAAAATCCAGGTTGAGAAATAAAATGGGGGGGGGGCATTTAGCAAACTTAACAAAATGCAGGTTGAGAAATACAATGGGGGGGGGATTAGAAAAATGTAACAAAATCCAGGTTGAGAAATAAAATTGGAGGGGGGGGGGGATATTAGAAAAATGTAACAAAATCAAGGTTGAGAAATACGATTAAGGGGGGGGGGGATTATTTGGCAAAATGTAAAGGCATTCTTGAGTGTGGGGTGGTGGGGGTGCTTTTTTATATTAATTTTTTACATTTTAATTTATGTTATTATATTTTATTAATAAAAATAATATAAATAAAAATGTAAAAAATTATATTATATTAAATATTTTTTAATAAAAATGAATAAAATAAAAAAAACGAGACCCCTAGAGGTGGAATTGGTTAAATTATTTGTACTGGAGGGGGGGGGGCATTGAGCTAAATAACAACATCCAGGTTAAGAAATAAAGATTGAGGGGGGGGGGTGGAATTAGAAAAATGTAACAAAATCCGGCTTGAGAATTAAAAATGGGGGGGGGGGCATTTCGAATAATGTAACAAAATCCAGGTTGAGGAATAAAATTGGGGGGGGGGGGCATTTAGTATAATGTAACAAAATCCAGGTTGAGGAATAAAATTGGGGGGGGGGGCATTTAGTATAATGTAACAAAATCCAGGTTGAGGATTTTTTTTTTGGGGGGGGGGGGCTTTTAGCATATTGTAACAAAATCCAGGTTGAGAAATAAAATGGGGGGGGCATTTAGCAAAACTTAACAAAATCCAGGTTGAGGAATAAAACTGAGGGGGGGGGGGGCACTTAGCAAAATGTAACAAAATCCAGGTTGAGAAATAAAAAAAATGGGGGGGGGGGCATTTAGCATAATGCAAAAAGAACCAGGTTGAGAAATAAAATGGGGGGGGGGGGCATTTAGCATAATGTAACAAAATCCAGGGTGAGTAATAAAATTGTGGGGGGGGGCATTTAGCAAAACTTAACAAAATCCAGGTTGAGAAATAAAATGGGGGGGGGGGCATTTAGCAAAACTTAACAAAGAACAGGTTGAGGAATAAAATTGGGGGGGGGGGCATTTAGCATATTGTTACAAAATCCAGGTTGAGAAATAAAACTGGGGGGGCACTTAGCAAAATGTAAAAAAAACAAGGCTGAGAAATAGAATGGGGGGGGGGGGGATGCAACAAAAACCAGGTTGAGGAATAAAATTGGGGGGGGGGGGGCATTTCTGGGTGTTTGGGGTGATGGGGTGCTTTTATATATACATTTTTATATATTTGTATTATGTTTTTTTATTTTTTTCCCCACTTCCCCTCTAGAGTATTTTCTAGAGTGTGGGGGTGATGGGGGTGCTTTTCATGTTTTATATTTTTATTTATGTTATTATATTTTATTAATAATAAAAAACAAAATAAAAACAAGAGGGGGGGAGGACCCCCGCAGAGGCGAAATTGGTTAAAGTATTTGTACTGGGGGGGGGGGGAGCTTTAGCAAAATGTAAAAGGCATTTCTGAGTGTGGGGTGATGGGGGCTCTTTTATATATATATATATATATATTTTTTTTTATATATTTTCATTTATGTTTGTTTTTTTCACTTCCCCTCTGGAGCATTTTTTTGAGTTGGGGGGGGGGGCTTTTGATTTTTCACATTTTTATCTCTTAACAAAAATCAAGGTTGAGAAATAAAATTGTTCTCGTCATTTTTCCTGAATGACAATCAATCCATCGCACCGGCGCCATCCCCATCCCTTGGAATCAGGCTCCCCCCCAAGCTGGCCAGCAGGACCTGCTTGGGGTCTGACGTGCTTTGCTTGCACGGTGAATTGCAGAGGGTGGTGGGGGGGCTCTCAGGAGGAGATCATGTGCGGCTGAGCTTAGGTAAGAGAGCTCCTCAGTCGTTGAACCCGGCAGCCGGTGGTGGGGGTCTTGCAGCGACTTTCGAGGTGTGACCTCATCCCCAGGCAGTATGCTGTCCCACCTCCACTGTTAGCAGCAGCGGCGGCGGCGGCGGTGGCAGTGGCAGCTTAGCATGGGTTGGAGGTGCAAGCGGCATGCTTCTCCGCACACTGCCAGAGCTCCTACAATCTGCTGCTCTCATGCAAGAGGCGAAGAGGAGCTGAATTAATCCCGAGCGAGCGGGAGGAATCGGCTGCAAGGCTCGTCTAAGATCTTTCTTCTTTTTTTTTTTTGCGCGCGTTGCGACCATGTCGGTCTCCGGGAAGAAGGACTTTGATGTCAAGCAGATTCTCCGGCTGCGCTGGAGGTGGTTCAGCCACCCGTCGCAGGGTTCTCCGGGCTCCGGAGGATGCCTCCAGCAGGAAGGATATGAGCACAGAGGGACCCCCGTCCACAATAGGCTGAAGAGCCATTCACGGGACAGGAATGGACTGAAGAAAAGCAACAGCCCCGTCCACAACATCCTGGCCCCCGTGCCAGGACCAACCCCTGTCCACCAGCACCGAGCCGTCCCATCCTGGCACCAGCAGAACATCATCGAGCACCTGCAGGCCAGCGAGGAGACCCCCAAAGGCAGCACGGAGGAGAAGGTGGGCAAAGAAGAGGAGACGGGGGCGCAGGAGGTGCAGAGTGCCCCCCAGGAGGTGCCAGAGGCTGACCCTGACAGGTAGGAACTGAGAATGGGGCTTTGGGGGGGGGTAAGGTACTGTGTGACCCCACAAGGAGGAGGCATCTCTGGGGGGTTCTGTGTGACCCCACAATGAGGAGGCATCTCTGGAGGGTTCTGTGTGACCCCACAAGGAGGAGGCATCTCTGGGGGGTTCTGTGTGACCCCACAAGGAGGAGGCATCGCTAGAGAGTTCTATGTGACCCACAAGGAGGAGGTATCTCTGGGAGGGTTCTGTGTGACCCCCACAAGGAGGGGGCATCTCTGGAGGGTTCTGTGTGACCCCACAAGGAGGAGGCATATCTGGAGGGTTCTGTGTGACCCCACAAGGAGGAGGCATATCTGGAGGGTTCTGTGTGACCCCACAAGGAGGGGGTATCTCTGGAGGGTTCTGTGTGACCCCACAAGGAGGAGGCATCTCTGGAGGGTTCTGTGTGACCCCACAAGGAGGAGGCATCTCTGGAGGGTTCTGTGTGACCCCACAAGGAGGAGGCATCTCTGGAGGGTTCTGTGTGACCCCACAAGGAGGAGGCATCTCTGGAGGGTTCTGTGTGACCCCACAAGGAGGAGGCATATCTGGAGGGTTCTGTGTGACCCCACAAGGAGGAGGCATCTCTGGGGGGTTCTGTGTGACCCCACAAGGAGGAGGCATCTCTGGGGGGTTCTGTGTGACCCCACAAGGAGGAGGCGTCTCTGGAGGGTTCTATGTGACCCCCACAAGGAGGAGGCATCTCTGAGGGGTTCTGTGTGAGCCCCACAAGAAGGAGGCATCTCTGGAGGGTTCTGTGTGACCCCACAAGGAGGGGGCATCTCTGGAGGGTTCTGTGTGACCCCACAAGGAGGGGGCATCTCTGGAGGGTTCTTTGTGACCCCCACAAGGAGGAGGCATCTCTGGAGGATTCTGTGTGACCCCACAAAAAAGGGGGCATCTCTAGAGGGTTCTGTGTGACCCCACAAGGAGGAGGCATCTCTGGAGGGTTCTGTGTTATGATCAGATGTATAAAGAAGGAGATAGATCAATCCCTGGAGCCCCTTTCCTTCATAGGTCAAGGTGACCGGTAGACCACCAGCTGCTGTGGAACTACAAGTCCCAGGATGCCTTGCTACCCTGACCATAGATGATCTTTGGCTGGCAAGGCTTGCTGGCAATTGTAGTGCCACAACTTCACCGGGGAACTTCCCGAGATCTAGAGGAGCAGAGAAAAGGAACCTCGTAACTGACACATATAAAGGGATCCAAGTTTGCTTAACTTGTCGTAGAGTCGTTGTTCCCTACTGATCCCTGAACTCCCTACTGATGCCTGAACTGCATACAATGTCACTCCCTACTGATCCCTGAACTCCCTACTGATCCCTGAACTCCCTACTGATGCCTGAACTGCATACAATGTCACTCCCTACTGATCCCTGAACTCCCTACTGATCCCTGAACTCCCTACTGATCCCTGAACTCCCTACTGAACTCCCTACTGATCCCTGAACTGCGTACAATGTCACTCCCTACTGATCCCTGAACTCCCTACTGATCCCTGAACTGCATCCATTGTCACTCCCTACTGATCCCTGAACTCCCTACTGATCCCTGAACTGCATACAATGTCACTCCCTACTGATCCCTGAACTCCCTACTGATCCCTGAACTCCCTACTGATCCCTGAACTCCATACAATGTCACTCCCTACTGATCCCTGAACTCCCTACTGATCCCTGAACTCCCTACTGATCCCTGAACTGCATCCATTGTCACTCCCTACTGATCCCTGAACTCCCTACTGATCCCTGAACTCCCTACTGATCCCTGAACTCCCTACTGATCCCTGAACTCCCTACTGATCTCTGAACTCCCTACTGATCTCTGAACTCCCTACTGATCTCTGAACTCCCTACTGATCTCTGAACTCCCTACTGATCTCTGAACTCCCTACTGATCTCTGAACTCCCTACTGATCTCTGAACTCCCTACTGATCTCTGAACTCCCTACTGATCCCTGAACTCCCTACTGATCCCTGAACTGCATACAATGTCACTCCCTACTGATCCCTGAACTCCCTACTGATCCCTGAACTCCCTACTGATCCCTGAACTACATACATTGTCACTCCCACTGATCCCTGAACTCCCTACTGATCCCTGAACTCCCTACTGATCCCTGAACTCCCTACTGATCCCTGAACTACATACATTGTCACTCCCACTGATCCCTGAACTCCCTACTGATCCCTGAACTCCCTACTGATCCCTGAACTGCGTACAATGTCACTCCCTACTGATCCCTTATCTCACTACTGTCCCTGAACTGCATACAATGTCACTCCCTACTGATCCCTGAACTGCGTACATTGTCACTCCCTACTGATTCCTGAACTCCCTACTGATCCCTGAACTCCCTACTGTCCCTGAACTGCATACAATGTCACTCCCTACTGATCCCTGAACTCCCTACTGATCACTGAACTCCCTACTGATCCCTGAACTACATACATTGTCACTCCCTACTGATCCCTGAACTCCCTACTGATCCCTGAACTCCCTACTGATCCCTGAACTACATACATTGTCACTCCCACTGATCCCTGAACTCCCTACTGATCCCTGAACTGCATACAATGTCACTCCCTACTGATCCCTGAACTGCGTACATTGTCACTCCCTACTGATCCCTTATCTCACTACTGTCCCTGAACTGCATACAATGTCACTCCCTACTGATCCCTGAACTGCGTACATTGTCACTCCCTACTGATTCCTGAACTCCCTACTGATTCCTGAACTCCCTACTGATTCCTGAACTCCCTACTGATTCCTGAACTCCCTACTGATTCCTGAACTCCCTACTGATTCCTGAACTCCCTACTGATTCCTGAACTCCCTACTGATTCCTGAACTCCCTACTGATTCCTGAACTCCCTACTGATTCCTGAACTCCCTACTGATTCCTGAACTCCCTACTGATCCCTGAACTCCCTACTGATCCCTGAACTCCCTACTGATCCCTGAACTCCCTACAATGTCACTCCCTACTGATCCCTTATCTCACTACTGTCCCCGAACTGCATACAATGTCACTCCCTACTGATCCTTGAACTCCCTACTGATCCCTGAACTCCCTACTGATCCCTGAACTACATACATTGTCACTCCCTACTGATCCCTGAACTCCCTACTGATCCCTGAACTACATACATTGTCACTCCCACTGATCCCTGAACTCCCTACTGATCCCTGAACTGCGTACAATGTCACTCCCTACTGATCCCTTATCTCACTACTGTCCCTGAACTGCATACAATGTCACTCCCTACTGATCCCTGAACTCCCTACTGATCCCTGAACTGCGTACAATGTCACTCCCTACTGATCCCTTATCTCACTACTGTCCCTGAACTGCATACAATGTCACTCCCACTGATCCCTGAACTCCCTACTGATCCCTGAACTGCGTACAATGTCACTCCCTACTGATCCCTTATCTCACTACTGTCCCTGAACTGCATACAATGTCACTCCCTACTGATCCCTGAACTGCGTACATTGTCACTCCCTACTGATTCCTGAACTCCCTACTGATCCCTGAACTCCCTACTGTCCCTGAACTGCATACAATGTCACTCCCTACTGATCCCTGAACTCCCTACTGATCACTGAACTCCCTACTGATCCCTGAACTACATACATTGTCACTCCCTACTGATCCCTGAACTCCCTACTGATCCCTGAACTCCCTACTGATCCCTGAACTACATACATTGTCACTCCCACTGATCCCTGAACTCCCTACTGATCCCTGAACTGCATACAATGTCACTCCCTACTGATCCCTGAACTGCGTACATTGTCACTCCCTACTGATCCCTTATCTCACTACTGTCCCTGAACTGCATACAATGTCACTCCCTACTGATCCCTGAACTGCGTACATTGTCACTCCCTACTGATTCCTGAACTCCCTACTGATTCCTGAACTCCCTACTGATTCCTGAACTCCCTACTGATTCCTGAACTCCCTACTGATTCCTGAACTCCCTACTGATTCCTGAACTCCCTACTGATTCCTGAACTCCCTACTGATTCCTGAACTCCCTACTGATTCCTGAACTCCCTACTGATTCCTGAACTCCCTACTGATTCCTGAACTCCCTACTGATTCCTGAACTCCCTACTGATCCCTGAACTCCCTACTGATCCCTGAACTCCCTACTGATCCCTGAACTGCATACAATGTCACTCCCTACTGATCCCTTATCTCACTACTGTCCCCGAACTGCATACAATGTCACTCCCTACTGATCCTTGAACTCCCTACTGATCCCTGAACTCCCTACTGATCCCTGAACTACATACATTGTCACTCCCTACTGATCCCTGAACTCCCTACTGATCCCTGAACTCCCTACTGATCCCTGAACTACATACATTGTCACTCCCACTGATCCCTGAACTCCCTACTGATCCCTGAACTGCGTACAATGTCACTCCCTACTGATCCCTTATCTCACTACTGTCCCTGAACTGCATACAATGTCACTCCCTACTGATCCCTGAACTGCGTACATTGTCACTCCCTACTGATTCCTGAACTCCCTACTGATCCCTGAACTCCCTACTGTCCCTGAACTGCATACAATGTCACTCCCTACTGATCCCTGATCTCCCTACTGATCCCTGATCTCCCTACTGATCCCTGAACTCCCTACTGATCACTGAACTCCCTACTGATCCCTGAACTACATACATTGTCACTCCCTACTGATCCCTTATCTCACTACTGTCCCCGAACTGCATACAATGTCACTCCCTACTGATCCCTGAACTCCCTACTGATCCCTGAACTACATACATTGTCACTCCCTACTGATCCCTGAACTCCCTACTGATCCCTGAACTCCCTACTGATCCCTGAACTACATACATTGTCACTCCCACTGATCCCTGAACTCCCTACTGATCCCTGAACTGCGTACAATGTCACTCCCTACTGATCCCTTATCTCACTACTGTCCCTGAACTGCATACAATGTCACTCCCTACTGATCCCTGAACTGCGTACATTGTCACTCCCTACTGATTTCTGAACTCCCTACTGATCCCTGAACTCACTACTGTCCCCGAACTGCATACAATGTCACTCCCTACTGATTCCTGAACTCCCTACTGATTCCTGAACTCCCTACTGATTCCTGAACTCCCTACTGATTCCTGAACTCCCTACTGATTCCTGAACTCCCTACTGATTCCTGAACTCCCTACTGATTCCTGAACTCCCTACTGATTCCTGAACTCCCTACTGATTCCTGAACTCCCTACTGATTCCTGAACTCCCTACTGATCCCTGAACTCCCTACTGATCCCTGAACTCCCTACTGATCCCTGAACTCCCTACTGATCCCTGAACTCCCTACTGATTCCTGAACTCCCTACTGATTCCTGAACTCCCTACTGATTCCTGAACTCCCTACTGATTCCTGAACTCCCTACTGATTCCTGAACTCCCTACTGATTCCTGAACTCCCTACTGATTCCTGAACTCCCTACTGTCCATGAACTACATACAATGTCACTCCCTACTGATCCCTGATACACTTGGTGGGGGGGGGGGGGGGGGTTGTAGACGCATTAGAAAAAAAAAAAGGTTTTATTTTAATTAGTTAATCTCCTTATTTTGTTAAATTGATTCAATTCGTATTCGGAATTTTTTGTCTTTTTCGAATTTTCTTTGAAATGACCGTTTGTTTGTTCTTTTGATTGGAAGCGTTCGAATCGATACATTTCTGAAGCGGTTGAATCTAAAATGTTATATTTTTCTATTCGATTCGAATGCGGCAAAAGTGAACAAACACAAATCTTCATCGCATGATTACAATGATTCTATCCTAGGGGGCGGAGCATAATAGAGGTCACTGAACCAATCACCAATCACCTGTCATGTCCAGCCAATGGCCCCAATGCTGTCAGTACTGCCAGCCAATCAGCACAGGTCTGCTTTGTCGTAGTCGTTGCAGTCAAAAATGCAGATTTTTTTATTTATTTATTTTGGAGGTACGTACATGCGAGTCGCTAGATTTGGTATCCAATTTTATTGTGAAAGAAAATCGCATTAATCGAGCTGACGCACTTCGATAAGGCTGCTCTCCCGAATCAGACTGCGAGGATGCTGGGATGGGGGAGGGGGTCGAGCAAAGTTCAGCTATCTAAGCAGGAGTGAGAGCGCCGCGCACACCGATTAAATAATCGCAGATAATATGTTATTAGATATTCAAAAGAATTTAAAAAAAAACTGACGTGTTTCAGGAACCCGACCCTCCCTTCATCAGGGCTTCAGTCTCCATTCACACTTCTATGACTCCAAAGCCGTGCGACTTTGGAGTGTGACTTTAACATAACTTTTGGATGCGGCTTTGGCTTTGACCAACGATAATGGACAACTGTCGCGTTCAGGTGCGACTTTTCGTGCAACTTTTGAGGGGTTAACATTGAAGTCTATGGTCTGTGCATGAAAGTCGGACCAAAGTAGTGCAGGAACTGCTATAAAGTCGCTGTTGCTTTAGGTCGCACATATATGAATGGTTATCATTGGAAAACATGGGGAGCGATGTGTCATGCGACTTTAAGAGCAACTTGCCATGCGACCTTGGGCATCAAAAGTCACATGACACATCGTTCCCCATGTTTTCCAATGATAACTATTCATATATGTGCGATTTAAAGCCACAGCGACTTCAGGGAAGTTCCTGCACTATTTTGGTCCGTCTTTCATGCAATTTGAGGCCCATAGACTTCAATGTTAACCCTCAGAAGTTGCATAACATTCAGGTGCAACTTTCATGCAACTTCTGAGGGTTTAATATTGAAGTCTATGGGCCTCAAGTTACACGAAAGTCGGACCAAAGTATTGCATGAACTGCTCTAAAGTCACTGCGGCTTTAAGTCGCATAATTTATATGAATGGTTATCATTTGGAAAACACCGGGGTACAACTTGTCATGCGACTTTGATGTCTAAAGTCGCATGGCAAGATGCACAAGTGTGAATAGGGTGTAAGGCTCGGTGACAGATCTGGTATTAGGGATCTCTCACAATGTTTCATTAAGAAAGAAAAAAAAAAACATCAGACTAATGCATATGCGTTTTTGCTGCATTTTTAGATACATTTTGTCATATTTTAGATGCATTTTTTTCTGCGTTTTAGATGCATTTTTGTCACATTTTAGATGCATTTTGTAACATCTCAGATGCATTTTTTACTGCGTTTTATATGGATTTTTGCTGCGTTTTTAGATGCATTTTGTCATATTTTAGATGCATTTTTTCTGCGTTTTAGATGCATTTTTGTACACATTTTAGATGGATTTTTGTCACATTTTAGATACATTTTTGTCACACCTTAGATCCTTTTTTACTGCGTTTTAGATGGATTTTTGTCACATTTTAGATGTATTTTTGTCACATTTTAGATGGATTTTTGTCACATTATAGATGCATTTTTTCTGCGTCTTAGATGCATTTTTGGCACACTTTAGATGCATTTTTGTCACATTTTAGATGCATTTTTACTGCGTTTTAGATGCATTTTTACTGCGTTTTAGATGCATTTTTGTCACATTTTAGATGGATTTTTGTCACATTTTACATGGATTTTTCCTGTGTCTTAGATGCATTTTTGTCACATTTTAGATGCATTTTTTCTGCGTTTTAGATGCATTTTTGTCACATTTTAGATACATTTTTGTCACATCCTAGATGCATTTTTTACTGCGTTTTATATGGATTTTTGCTGCGTTTTTAGATGCATTTTTTCTGCGTTTTAGATGGATTTTTGTCACATTATAGATGCATTTTTACTGCATTTAAGATGCATTTTTCTGCGTCTTAGATGCATTTTTGGCACACTTTAGATGCATTTTTGTCACATTTTAGATGCATTTTTACTGCGTTTTAGATGCATTTTTGTCACATTTTAGATGGATTTTTGTCACATTTTACATGGATTTTTTCTGTGTCTTAGATGCATTTTTGTCACATTTTAGATGCATTTTTTCTGCGTTTTAGATGCATTTTTGTCACATTTTAGATACATTTTTGGTCACATCCTAGATGCATTTTTACTGTGTTTTAGATGAATTTTTGTCACTTTTTAGATGCACTTTTACTGTGTTTTTAGATGAATTTTTGTCACTTTTTAGATGCACTTTTACTGCGTTTTTAGATTAATTTTTGCTGCGTTTTTAGATGCATTTTTATCGCATTTAGATGCTTTTTTTTATTGTGTTTTAGATGCATTTTTGTCACATTTTAGATGCATATTTGCTGCTTTTTCTGTACTCCGGACTCCAGTCAGTCATACACCTGAGAAACTTGGACAAATAATTGAGGGGAAAAAAAGCACCAAAGACGCACAGTGGGTGCCTTTTTTTTAATGCGTTTTTCGTGCATTTTCTATAGAAATCAATGAGAGATGCATTTTTGGTGGCGTTTTTGGAAAGTGCACCAAGCATGCAGTATGCCGTACTTTAAAAAAAAAAACGCACGGCACCCGCAGCACCCGGCTTCTGTAGGATTTAAAGGGATGCATTTTTCATGCATTTTTCTTCCGCTTTTATTCTAACCAAAAAAAAATGCATCAAATATAAATCAGTGTGAAAGAGTCGCAGAGGGTCGCTGTATGCAGCCAGTGGACTGAATTTCGGAGGGGGGGGGGGGGGGGGAGGAATGTTTGTATAGTGAATACAGGATACAGGGTTAGGCAGGAAGAGCGTTAACAATGCCTGGAGTTATCAATTCCTCACCCCTCCCCGGATCTCTTCCTGGGCTAAAACTTTACAGATCGCACATCGCTCCGCAGATGCGATTCATCTACAATAGAAGGAGGATGGGAATTCTCGTATCTATAAATGGCGAGAAAATGAAAATGTACGTAAGAAAAATAATTTAAAAAATGGGAACGGCGACCGCTGCATTCCCCGGACTTCATCCATTCTAATAAAAAAAATTACTTTTTTTTTTTTCTTTTTTAGTAAATCAGATCTTTTGAATTTTGCTGCATTTTCCTCCGGAAACTTTTTTTTATTTTGATTACTTCATTTTTATTTGAAATAAATCTGACACCAAAAAATAGAGGAACCAAATCTGCGGTGAGGAGCGCTGAGCGCAAGCTTCCGTCTGGATTGAAATTTGTTTCCCAATATTTCTTTGCTAACCATTTAAGAATCAGTCTGTATTATGTTTTATTTTTTTTTATTTATTTACCCCCTTTAAGCAACATTGTATTCACATGAATTATTATTTTTTTGCAGTATTTAATAACCATTTTTTTTTATTTTTCCATTATATAAAAGACTAAAAATTACTTGACATTTTTTTTCTTTTATATGCAAGTCATTTTTAGTCTTTTATATCATGGAAAAAAAAAAAAGTGGTTATTAAATACTACCAAAAAAAAAAAAAAAAGTTCTGTCTAGAAAAATAAAAATAAAAATCATATGACTACAGTGTTGCTTGAGGGGATAATTGTCAGTCCAACTGATATATATATATATATATATGCAAGACAGTATCAATGCCTCCAGAATCTCCAGACCAATTTTCATTTTTCAGAGCTGTCATAGTTGGACTGACAATTACCCCCTTCAAGCAACATTGTATCCTTATGAATATTTTTATTTTAATTATTTTTTAGACAGATTTATTTATTTTTGTGCAGTATTTAATAACCAATTTTTTTATTTTTCCATTATATAAAAGACTAAAAATTACTTGACATGTTTTTTTTTTTATATATGCAAGTCATTTTTAGTCTTTAATATCATGGAAAAATAAAAAAGGTGGTTATTAAATACTACCAAAAAAAAATCATATGGATACAATGTTGCTTAAAGGGGGTAATTGTCAGTCCAACTGATATCATTTTAATTATTTTTTTTTTTTTTATATGCAAGACCATATGTATCAATGCCTCCAGAATCTCAAGACCAATTTTCAGTTTTTCAGAGCTGTGATAGTTGGACTGACAATTACCCCCTTCAAGCAACATTGTATTCTTCATGAATATTTTTATTTTAATTATTTTTTTTAGACAGATTTTTTTGGTACTATTTAATAACCACTTTTTTTTTATTTTTCCATTATATAAAAGACTAAAAATTACTTGACATTTTTTTTTCTTTTAAATGCAAGTAATTTTTAGTCTTTTATATCATGGAAAAAATAAAAAAGTGGTTATTAAATACTACCAAAATAAATAAATAAAATCATTAGGATGCAATGTTGCTTGAAGGGGGTAATTGTCAGTCCAACTATCACAGCTCTAAAAAGTGAAAATTGGTCTGGTGATTCTGGAGGCATTGATACAGTCTTGACTTTTTCTTTTGATATGTAAGCTTTTTTAAGTCGTTTATATAATTAAAAAAAGTGTTTTTTAAATACTACCAAAAAAAAAAAAGTTTTTTTTTCGAAAAAATAAATAAAAATCATATGGATACAGTGTTGCTTGAGGGAGTAATTGTCAGTTCAACTGATATACACAGCACCCTGCCAGCCCCTCCCACCAGGCATATACAGCACCCTGCCAGCCCCTCCCACCAGGAATATACAGCACCCTGCCAGCCCCTCCCACCAGGCATATACAGCACCCTGTCAGCCCCTCCCACCAGGAATATACAGCACCCTGCCAGCCCCTCCCACCAGGCATATACAGCACCCTGCCAGCCCCTCCCACCAGGAATATACAGCACCTGCCAGCCCCTCCCACCAGGCATATACAGCACCCTGTCAGCCCCTCCCACCAGGAATATACAGCACCCTGCCAGCCCCTCCCACCAGGCATATATCAGCACCCTGCCAGCCCCTCCCACCAGGCATATACAGCACCCTGCCAGCCCCTCCCACCAGGAATATACAGCACCCTGCCAGCCCCTCCCACCAGGCATATACAGCACCCTGTCAGCCCCTCCCACCAGGAATATACAGCACCCTGCCAGCCCCTCCCACCAGGCATATACAGCACCCTGCCAGCCCCTCCCACCAGGCATATACAGCACCCTGCCAGCCCCTCCCACCAGGAATATACAGCACCCTGCCAGCCCCTCCCACCAGGCATATACAGCACCCTGTCAGCCCCTCCCACCAGGAATATACAGCACCCTGCCAGCCCCTCCCACCAGGCATATACAGCACCCTGCCAGCCCCTCCCAGCAGGCATGCACGGAACCCTGCCAGCCCCTCCCACCAGGCATATACAGCACCCTGCCAGCCCTTCCCACCAGGCATATACAGCACCCTGCCAGCCCCTCCCACCAGGCATATACAGCACCCTGCCAGCCCCTCCCACCAGGAATATACAGCACCCTGCCAGCCCCTCCCACCAGGCATACACAGCACCCTGCCAGCCCCTCCCACCAGGCATATACAGCACCCTGCCAGCCCCTCCCACCAGGCATATACAGCACCCTGCCAGCCCCTCCCACCAGGCATACACAGCACCCTGCCAGCCCCTCCCACCAGGCATATACAGCACCCTGCCAGCCCCTCCCACCAGGCATATACAGCACCCTGCCAGCCCCTCCCACCAGGAATATACAGCACCCTGCCAGCCCCTCCCACCAGGCATATACAGCACCCTGCCAGCCCCTCCCACCAGGCATATACAGCACCCTGCCAGCCCCTCCCACCAGGAATATACAGCACCCTGCCAGCCCCTCCCACCAGGCATACACAGCACCCTGCCAGCCCCTCCCACCAGGCATATACAGCACCCTGCCAGCCCCTCCCACCAGGCATATACAGCACCCTGTCAGCCCCTCCCACCAGGAATATACAGCACCCTGCCAGCCCCTCCCACCAGGCATATACAGCACCCTGCCAGCCCCTCCCAGCAGGCATGCACGGAACCCTGCCAGCCCCTCCCACCAGGCATATACAGCACCCTGCCAGCCCTTCCCACCAGGCATATACAGCACCCTGCCAGCCCCTCCCACCAGGCATATACAGCACCCTGCCAGCCCCTCCCACCAGGCATACACAGCACCCTGCCAGCCCCTCCCACCAGGCATATACAGCACCCTGCCAGCCCCTCCCACCAGGCATATACAGCACCCTGCCAGCCCCTCCCACCAGGCATATACAGCACCCTGCCAGCCCCTCCCACCAGGCATATACAGCACCCTGCCAGCCCCTCCCACCAGGCATACACAGCACCCTGCCAGCCCCTCCCACCAGGCATATACAGCACCCTGCCAGCCCCTCCCACCAGGAATATACAGCACCCTGCCAGCCCCTCCCACCAGGCATATACAGCACCCTGCCAGCCCCTCCCACCAGGCATATACAGCACCCTGCCAGCCCCTCCCACCAGGCATATACAGCACCCTGCCAGCCCCTCCCACCAGGCATGTACAGCACCCTGCCAGCCCCTCCCACCAGGCATGTACAGCACCCTGCCAGCCCCTCCCACCAGGCATACACAGCACCCTGCCAGCCCCTCCCACCAGGCATGCACAGAATCCTGTCAGCCCCTCCCGCCAGGCATAATCTGCCTGCATTGCATAGAGAAGCACAGAGACCCAGTGATGACATCAATGGGTCTAAAATAAGGTTTTATTTCAAAAATGTAAATAGCATGTTAATGAGGGGGAGGGGAGGGAGGGAACCATAGAATGGCAAAATTTAAGCTGATCACACTTCAGCTGTAACCTCTTGCCGACAACCCCACGTACATTTACTGTGTCCCACTCCCTGTGCCCGGATTTTTCAAAGCCGGGCGCCCCTTCCATAGACTCCTATGTTAAAAACGGTCATTTCTCCGGTGAATTTGGGGACCCCGTACCGGCCGGTCGTAGGTCCCCTGGACTCCTAACTTGGCGCCCACGTAGCCCCACTTGTTCTCTACAAGTGTGCAAAGTTTGTTGTCCGGGGGACCTACGGCCGGGGAGCACCGATTTTTCAGAACCGGACACCCCTTCTATAGACTCCCATGTTAAACGTAATTTCTCCGGTGATTTTGGGGACCCGGTACTGGCCGATCGTAGGTCCCCTCGACCCGGACCTTGGTACACATAATACCCCATTTCTCCTCTACAAGTGTGCAAAGTTTGTTGTCCGGGGGAGCTACAGGCGCGGAGCACTGATTTTTTTAGAACCGGGCGCCCCTTCCATAGAACTCCCATGTTAAACGTAATTTCTCCGGTGAGATTAGGGACCCGGTACTGTCCGGTCGTATATCTCCTGGACCCGGGACTTGGCACACATGTAGCCCCATTTCTTCTCTACAAGTGTTTAAAGTTTATTGTCTGGGGGACCTACGGCCGGGGAGCACTGATTTTTCAAAGCCGGGCACCCCTTCCATAGACTCCCATGTTAAACGTCAGTCTAGTCACAGCGCAGGAGATCAGGTAGGGAGATTGGACACAGTGAGGCATGGGCACAGTGAGGCATGGGCACAGTGAGGCATGGGCACAGTGAGGCATGGACATGGGCACAGTGAGGCACAGTGAGGCATGCAGATGGACACCCTGGGCTTATACTCGAGTCAATAAGTTTTCCCAGCTTTTTGTGGCAAAATTAGGTGCCTCGGCTTATATTCGGGTCGGCTTATACTCGAGTATATACGGTACTTAAATACAATAGATATATAAAGGTATCCCTAATAGAAAGAAAGTAGGGATATATCAAATAAATAAGATAAATATTAATTATATGTCTTAAATAATAATTTTTAACAATTAATACTAATGTTATAATAAGTAATATTGTAAGGAATCATTAAATAAATAAAGAAGTATTTTAAGGATGTACACGTCCTTAAAATAGAAGAAGAAAAAAAATTAAAAAAATTAATAAAAAGGAATTTCTTTTTTTTTTATACCAAATAGCAACATCCATATTGGTCTAAATTGATGAAGAAATGTGACCGGCTCCTGTACATACACGTCGGCACTTTAAAGATGGATATCTTGGTAACGGTAGCAGCTGCTGCCACAACCAAGATATTCCATCTTTTTAGTGAGCGGTCCTGTAAACGATAATGGTGGTTTCTGCGGCGGATTCGCCGCAAGATCACCGTTATCGGCGGCGGGAGAGGGCCCTCCCCTCCCGCCGCTAACCGGAGCCGTCGGTAGCGG
Organism: Rana muscosa; assembly: GCA_029206835.1. Taxonomy (NCBI): domain Eukaryota; kingdom Metazoa; phylum Chordata; class Amphibia; order Anura; family Ranidae; genus Rana; species Rana muscosa. The sequence goes on from CM055125.1 coordinate 380,005,281, forward strand.
CGGAGGCGATCGGGTCCTTGTCCCTCGGTGGTATGGATACGAGTGAGGGGTAGATGGACCCCCACCCGTCTCCATACCATAGCAGGGCGGAAGCGACGTCAAAACGTCAGCTCCGCCCATACGTCTTAAAGGCACATTTTTTTGTTGACATTTTTTTCAAATGACAATTTGTATTATTATTTTTTTTTTATTGCATTTTAGTGTATATATGAGATGTGAGATCTTTTTGACCCCCCAGATCTCATATTTAAGAGGACCTGTCATGCTTTTTTCTATTACAAGGGATGTTTACATTCCTTGTAATAGGAATAAAAGTGACCCGTTTTTTTTTTTTTTTTTAAAAACAGTGTAAAAATAAATAAAATCAAGTAAAATAAATGAAAAAAAAAAAATTGTTAAAGCGCCCCGTCCCGACGAGCTTGCGCGCAGAAGCAAATGCATATGTGAGCAGTGCACGCATATGAAAATGGTGTTCAAACCACACATGTGAGGTATCGCCGCGATCATTAGAGCGAGAGAAATAATTCTAGCACTAGACCTCCTCTGTAACTCAAAAGATGCAACCTATAGAATTGTTTATGGAGATTTTTAAGGGTAAAAGTTTGACGCCATTCCACGAGCGGGCGCAATTTTGAAACATGACATGTTGGGTATCAATTTACTCTGCATAACATTATCTTTCACGATATAAAAAAAATTGGGCTAACTTTACTGTTGTCTTATTTTTTAATAAAAAAAAGTGACTTTTCCCCCGAAAAAAGTGCGCTTGTAAGACCGCTGCGCAAATACGGTGTGACAAAAAGTATTGCAATGACCGCCATTTTATTCTCTAGAGTGTTAGAAAAAAAAACAATATATATATAATGTTTGGGGGGTTCTAAGGAATTTTTTGGCAAAAAAAAATGTTTTAAACTTGTAAACACCGAGTCTGAAAAACAGGCTTGGTCCTTAATGCCCTGTACACACGATCGTTTTTTCCGATGAAAAAAGTCCGATGGACTTTTTTCATCGGAAAAAACGATCTTGTGTGGGCCCTATTGGACTTTTTTCCATCGCTGTAAAAAAATAGAACATGTTTTAAATTTTTCAGATGGGAAAAAAAAAACCGATAGGAAATTCCGATCGTCTGTGTGGAACTCCAACAGAGAAAAAACCCACACATGCTCAGAATCAAGTCGACGCATGCTCGGAAGCATTGAACTTCAATTTTCTCGGCTCGTCGGAGTGTTTTACGTCACGGCGTTTTGGACGGTCGGAATCTTGTCTGATGGTGTGTAGGCAAGACTGATGGAAGTCAGTTTCATTGGAATTCCGACGGAAAATTCCATCGGATTTTATTCCATCGGAAATCCTATTGTGTGTACAGGGCATTAGTGGTTACATTTTTTTTTTTTTTTGTTTTATAGCAGAAAAGTAAAAAATATAATTATTTTGTTTTTAAAAAATGTACGCTCTTTTTTTGTTTCTGGCGCAAAAAAATAAAAACCGCAGAGGTGATCAAATACCACCAAAAGAAATCTCTATTTGTGGGGAAAAAAGGACATCATTTTTATTTGGGTACAGCGTCGCACGACCGCGCAATTGTCAGTTAAAGTAACGCAGTGCCGTGTCGCAAAAAAAATGGCCTGGTCATGGAAGGGGGGGGGGGGTAAAACCTTGGTGAAGTGGTTAAAGAGGAAACGCTCAGCGAATGTGAAGCGTATTGCTGACTCTCGTATTGTACTCAGTAATGAGGATCACGTGCAAAGTCAGCAAAAGTGCGTCGTGTGTCCAGCACTGACTATATATCCTTTCTTATTTGGAAAATGTTGAAAAAAAAGTTTTTACAAAAAGAAGGTAAAGGTCTCGCGCCCCCTCTTGCCCCCCCACCGCGCAATTTCAGTATTGGACGGCTGCCAGTTGATTTTGCTCCCTTTCTGTGATTCAGGAAAAGTAAAAACAGGAAATGCTGGTGACAAGGTTTCGCCTCGGCGTGCGGTCACCCTCAGGGGGGCTTGTGGGGGGGGGGGGGGTTTGCGGGGTTTCAAGCGCAACATTTGGTGACCGCGTCTTTTAGAGTAAAAATAGCCATTTTAAGAGATGAGATAACGGAGGGGCACGCGGCGCGGCGGTCTGTGGTGTGATGATAAGGAAGGAGGACGCTGCCACGGCGTCACCTCCGGGAAGATCTTATTAAGTGATACAGTGAAAGGTTATCGAGATACAATAACAGAGCTGCGAATGTTCAACCGATGCGCCCCGAAACCGTAACACCAAGGGTTCAAGTACAAAGCAAACACGGGGGGGGGGGGAGACATTGAGGAAGGTTCTTCTCCGCAGTCATACGGGATCTCACAAAAGTAAGTACACCCCTCACATTTCTGTAAATATTTTCTTCTATCTTTTCATGTGACAACACTGAAGAAATGACACTTTGCTACAATGTAAAGTAGTGAGTGTACAGCTTGTATAACGGTGTAAATTTGCTGTCCCCTCAAAATAACTCAACACACAGCCATTCATGTCTAAACCGCTGGCAACAAAAGTCAGTACACCCCTAAGTGAAAATTTCCAAATTGGGCCCAAAGTGTCAATATTTTGTGCGGCCGCCATTATTTTCCAGCACTGCCTTAACCCTCTTGGGCATGGAGGTCACCAGAGCTTCACAGGTTGCCACTGGAATCCTCTTCCCCTCCTCCATGATGACATCACAGAGCTGGTGGATGTTAGAGACCTTTCCGTCCTCCACCTTCCGTTTGAGGATGTCCCACAGATGCTCAATAGGGTTTAGGTCTGGAGACATGCTTGGCCAGCCCATCACCTTTACCCTCAGCTTCTTTAGCAAGGCAATGGTGGTCTTGGAGGTGTGTTTGGGGTCGTTATCATGTTGGAATACTGCCCTGCGGTCCAGTCTCTGAAGGGAGGGGATCTGCTCTGCTTCAGTATGTCACAGTACATGTTGGCATTCATGGTTCCCTCAATGATCTGTAGCTCCCCAGTGCCGGCAGCACTCATGCAGCCCCAGACCATGACACTCCCACCACCCTGCCTGACTGTAGGGAAGACACACTTGTCTTTGTACTTCTCACCTGGGTGCCGCCACACACGCCTGACACCATCTGACCCAAATAAGTTTATCTTGGTCTCATCAGACCACAGGACATGGTTCCAGTAATCCGTGTCCTTAGTCTGCTTGTCTTCGAAAACTGTTAGCGGGATTTCTTGTGCATCATCTTTAGAAGAGGCTTCCTTCTGGGACGACAGCCATGCAGACAAATTTGATGCAGTGTGCGGCGTATGGTCTGAGCACTGACAGGCTGACCCCCCGACCCCTTCACCCTCTGCAGCAATGCTGGCAGCACTCATACGTCTATTTCCCAAAGACAACCTCTGGGTATGACGCTGAGCACGTGACCTCAACTTCTTTGGTGGACCATGGCGAGGCCTGTTCTGAGTGGAACCTGTCCTGTTATACCGCTGTATGGTCTTGGCCACCGTGCTGCAGCTCAGTTTCAGGGTCTTGGCAATCTTCTTATAGCCTAGGCCATCTTTATGTAGAGCAACAATTCTTTTTTTCAGATCCTGAGAGAGTTCTTTGCTATGAGGTGCCATGTTGTACCTCCAGTGACCAGTATGAGAGAGTGAGAGCGATAACACCAAATTTAACACACCTGCTCCCCATTCACACCTGAGACCTTGTAACACTAACAAGTCACATGACACCGGGGAGGGAAAATGGCAAACACAGTGTAATTTTGATGCAATTCTTGCACAGCAAAACATGCAAGAATTGCGGCAAAACACCCATGTGTAAAAATGTGGTCCCTAAGCTTGTTTGGGCTGGGAATGGGCTTCCCTATGTGCGACGCACTAAATCGCATGAAAATCGCGAGTTCCCGAAGTGTGAACAGGGGCCTTAAGGATCCATTCACACCTCGCGATTTCGGAATCGCTGGCAGAATCGCTGCGATTCTGCCCGTGATTTCAAATCGCGTATCAAACGTTGCAGCGTTTGGGCGCCATAATCCTTTAATTCCATCCCAAACGCAATGTGAGTCTGTTGCACGACAACAGGATCGTGCCTCAACCGCGGCAAAAAACTGCCTTTCAAAATCGCGCAAAGCTTGTCATCCAAATCCCCCCCCTCCCAGCACAAATTCCACCCCCCTCCAAATCCCCCCTCCCAGCACAAATTCCACCCCCCTCCAAATCCCCCCTCCCAGCACAAATTCCACCCCCCTCCAAATCCCCCCTCCCAGCACAAATTCCACCCCTCTCCAAATCCCCCCTCCCAGCACAAATTACACCCCTCTCCAAATCCCCCCTCCCAGCACAAATTCCACCCCCCTCCAAATCCCCCCTCTCAGCACAAGAAGCTTCTTTTTTTATTTTCAGCGACAAACATGCAAAGGGAGACCATTGATGTGAGTGAGCTGGTTCTATGCGACACCCAGAATCGCGTGAGATCGGGGCCGTTCACTTATTGCATCGCGGAAACAAGCGTTCCCATCACGTGATTTTATAAACGCGATTCTGGGTGTCACATAAAGCCAGCCAGTGCCGGGACAAGGTTATCTAGAGCCCAGGGACGAATATGCTAATTAGGCCCCCCCCCCCCCAAGATGTATGAGCATTATGTGTCAGAAAAATTCCCCCCACAAAATCGAGCCCTAATCGGCATGGTTACCCCCTAAGCATACGTTTCCCCTCCTTCCAGCACAATCCCCTCCCCCCCCCCCAAAAGAAAAAATCCCACTTCCTAGCACAAATCCCCTACCCCTCAAATTTCCCCTCTGAGCACAAATCCCTTCCCCCTACTCCAAATCCCCCCTCCCAGCACAAATCCCCCCTCCAAATCCCCCCTCCCAGCACAAATTCCACTCCCCCAATCCTCCATCCTAGCACAAATCCCCCCTTCAAATCCCCCCACCCAGCACAAATTCCACTCCCCCAATTCTCCATCCTAGCACAAATCCCCCCTCCAAATCCCCCCACCCAGCACAAATTCCACTCCCCCAATTCTCCTTCCTAGCACAAATTCCCCCTCTAAAACCCCTCCCCCAGCACAAATCCCCCCATCCAGCACAAATCCCCCCCATCCAGCACAAATCCCCCCTCCCAACACAAATTCCACTCCCCCAATCCTCCATCCTAGCACAAATCTTCCCTCCCAGCACAAATTCCCCCTCTCCAAATCCCCTCTGCCAGCACAAATTCCATTCCCCAATCCACCATACTATAACAAATTCCCCCCTCCAAATCCCCCCATACAGCACAAATCCCCCCTCCAAATTCCCCCCTCCCAGCACAAATTCCACTCCCCCAATCCTCCATCCGAGCACAAATTCCCCCTCCTAATCCCCCCATACAGCACAAATCCCCCCTCCAAATTCCCCCCTCCCAGCACAAATTCCACTCCCCCAATCCTCCATCCTAGCAGTAGCACAAATCCCCCCACCCAACACAAATTCCACTCCCCCAATTCTCCTTCCTAGCACAAATTTCCCCCCTCTAAAACCCCTCCCCCAGCAAAAATCCCCCCTCCCAGCACAAATTCCCCATTTCCAAATCTCCTCTGCCAGCACAATCCACCATACTAGAACACATTCCCCCTCCAAATCCCCTCTCTGGGCACAAATTCCACTCCCCCAATTCTCCTTCCTAGCACAAATCCCCCCCCCCTCTAAAACCCCTTCCCCAGCACAAATCCCCCCTTCCAGCACAAATTCCACTCTCCCAATCCTCCATCCTAGCACAAATCCCCCCTCTAAAACCCCTCCCCCAGCACAAATCCCCCCTTCCAGCACAAATTCCACTCTCCCAATCCTCCATCCTAGCACAAATCCCCCCTCTAAAACCCCTCCCCCAGCACAAATCCCCCCTCCCAGCACAAATTCCCCCTCTCCAAATCCCCTCTGCTAGCACAAATTCCACTCCCCAATCCACCATACTAGAACAAATTCCCCCCTCCAAATCCCCTCTCTGAGCACAAATTACACTCCCCCAATCCTCCATCCTAGCACAAATCTCCCCCTCTAAAACCCCTCCCCAGCACAAATCCCCCCTCCAAATCCCCCAACCCAGTAGAAAATCCACCCCCCCCATCCTCCAGATCCCCTCCCCTAGCACAAATCCTCTTCCCCCATCCCTCCTCTCAACACAAATCACCAATCCTAGCACACCTTCCCACATTTCCCCTCCTAGAACAATTCTTACCTCCTGCCGTCCCCAAATGCCCCCTCTCAACACACATCCCCTCCCCCCCAATCTCCTCGAGGTGCCCCTCACATGATACCACAGTGCCCAGGGCAGCTTCCCCTCCTGCCCACTCCTGATCCTGGCCCTGCCCTATGTGATATGTGAATAGGGTCTAAGGCCCTATGCGACACCCAGAATCGTGTGAGAATCACGCTTTAGAAAAAGGCATCACGGGTCCGTGCCACCTTCTATATGTGCAAAAAATGTGAATTGCTCCGGTAGACAAGTGGTTAAGGAATGCTGAAATGACATGCAGTAATATTGGGTAAAGGGCCACTTTAGCATGCCTTAAACACACTTAAAGGTGCCTTAAATGCTATTGTAGCTTGATGAATCTGGGCCTCCCAGGCAGACAGGTGAACTGCAAAGATTACTGGCTTTGCCTCCCCCAGAAGCCGCAGACACGTTGATAGGGATGAGGGCTGTCGCGGTGCACACTGCGGAGCCGGAACTGAGGCCTGTGACAAAGCGACGGTTTGCTCCGAGGTGAAGGGGCGCTGGAGCTAAACAGATGGTGGCTGGGGCGGCGGAGGGGAGCGGTGATTGGGCGACAGGCGCTGCTGCTCGTCTCATTACACATAGTTTAATTTGGTAATCTACTTTCAATGGCCCCCTCGATGTGCGGAGTGGAGTATACGGCGCCCGCAGCCAAGGACGCACTGAGAGGTCTTATTTCTTCCTAATTACCTTGGCAGAGCTCAGGGCTGAACTAATCCCATAATACTCGTGGTGGCTGTGCAATCATTTCACTGTAAAGAACAACCTCACCTGAATTCCGAGAGAAAACTACCCGGGAATTTGTCACATTTGAAGCTGAATTTGGATCAAAAGAAAAAAAAGAGAAACTATTGTGTGGCACCGTTGATTAAATAAAACTTCAATGGCTGAGTAGAGTGTAGAGAGCCTGGTGAGCCTGAGTAGAGTGTAGAGAGCCTGGTGAGCCTGAGTAGAGTGTAGAGAGCCTGGTGAGCCTGAGTAGGGTGTAGAAAGCCTGGTGGGCCTGAGTAGGGTGTAGAGAGCCTGGTGGGCCTGAGTAGAGTGTAGAGACTCTGGTGAGCCTGAGTAGAGTGTAGAGACTCTGGTGAGCCTGAGTAGAGTGTAGAGACTCTGGTGAGCCTTAGTAGAGTGTAGAGACTCTGGTGAGCCTGAGTAGGGTGTAGAGAGCCTGGTGAGCCTGAGTAGAGTGTAGAGAGCCTGGTGAGCCTGAGTAGGGTGTAGAGAGCCTGGTGGGCCTGAGTAGGGTGTAGAGAGCCTGGTGGGCCTGAGTAGGGTGTAGAGAGCCTGGTGGGCCTGAGTAGGGTGTAGAGAGCTTGGTGAGCCTGAGTAGAGTGTAGAGAGCTTGGTGAGCCTGAGTAGGGTGTAGAGAGCCTGGTGGGCCTGAGTAGGGTGTAGAGAGCCTGGTGGGCCTGAGTAGAGTGTAGAGACTCTGGTGAGCCTGAGTAGAGTGTAGAGACTCTGGTGAGCCTGAGTAGAGTGTAGAGTCTCTGGTGAGCCTGAGTAGGGTGTAGAGAGCCTGGTGGGCCTGAGTAGAGTGTAGAGAGCTTGGTGAGCCTGAGTAGGGTGTAGAGAGCTTGGTGGGCCTGAGTAGGGTGTAGAGAGCTTGGTGGGCCTGAGTAGGGTGTAGAGAGCCTGGTGGGCCTGAGTAGGGTGTAGAGAGCTTGGTGAGCCTGAGTAGAGTGTAGAGAGCTTGGTGAGCCTGAGTAGGGTGTAGAGAGCCTGGTGGGCCTGAGTAGGGTGTAGAGAGCCTGGTGGGCCTGAGTAGAGTGTAGAGACTCTGGTGAGCCTGAGTAGAGTGTAGAGACTCTGGTGAGCCTGAGTAGAGTGTAGAGTCTCTGGTGAGCCTGAGTAGGGTGTAGAGAGCCTGGTGGGCCTGAGTAGAGTGTAGAGAGCTTGGTGAGCCTGAGTAGGGTGTAGAGAGCTTGGTGGGCCTGAGTAGGGTGTAGAGAGCCTGGTGGGCCTGAGTAGGGTGTAGAGAGCCTGGTGGGCCTGAGTAGGGTGTAGAGAGCTTGGTGAGCCTGAGTAGGGTGTAGAGAGCCTGGTGGGCCTGAGTAGGGTGTAGAGAGCCTGGTGGGCCTGAGTAGGGTGTAGAGAGCCTGGTGGGCCTGAGTAGAGTGTAGAGACTCTGGTGAGCCTGAGTAGAGTGTAGAGACTCTGGTGAGCCTGAGTAGAGTGTAGAGACTCTGGTGAGCCTTAGTAGAGTGTAGAGAGCCTGGTGGGCCTGAGTAGAGTGTAGAGAGCCTGGTGGGCCTGAGTAGAGTGTAGAGAGCCTGGTGGGCCTGAGTAGAGTGTAGAGAGCCTGGTGGGCCTGAGTAGAGTGTAGAGAGCCTGGTGGGCCTGAGTAGAGTGTAGAGAGCCTGGTGGGCCTGAGTAGAGTGTAGAGAGCCTGGTGGGCCTGAGTAGAGTGTAGAGAGCCTGGTGGGCCTGAGTAGAGTGTAGAGAGCCTGGTGGGCCTGAGTAGAGTGTAGAGAGCCTGGTGGGCCTGAGTAGAGTGTAGAGAGCCTGGTGGGCCTGAGTAGAGTGTAGAGAGCCTGGTGGGCCTGAGTAGAGTGTAGAGAGCCTGGTGGGCCTGAGTAGAGTGTAGAGAGCCTGGTGGGCCTGAGTAGAGTGTAGAGAGCCTGGTGGGCCTGAGTAGAGTGTAGAGAGCCTGGTGGGCCTGAGTAGAGTGTAGAGAGCCTGGTGGGCCTGAGTAGAGTGTAGAGAGCCTGGTGGGCCTGAGTAGAGTGTAGAGAGCCTGGTGGGCCTGAGTAGAGTGTAGAGAGCCTGGTGGGCCTGAGTAGAGTGTAGAGAGCCTGGTGGGCCTGAGTAGAGTGTAGAGAGCCTGGTGGGCCTGAGTAGAGTGTAGAGAGCCTGGTGGGCCTGAGTAGAGTGTAGAGAGCCTGGTGGGCCTGAGTAGAGTGTAGAGAGCCTGGTGGGCCTGAGTAGAGTGTAGAGAGCCTGGTGGGCCTGAGTAGAGTGTAGAGAGCCTGGTGGGCCTGAGTAGAGTGTAGAGAGCCTGGTGGGCCTGAGTAGAGTGTAGAGAGCCTGGTGGGCCTGAGTAGAGTGTAGAGAGCCTGGTGGGCCTGAGTAGAGTGTAGAGAGCCTGGTGGGCCTGAGTAGAGTGTAGAGAGCCTGGTGGGCCTGAGTAGAGTGTAGAGAGCCTGGTGGGCCTGAGTAGAGTGTAGAGAGCCTGGTGGGCCTGAGTAGAGTGTAGAGAGCCTGGTGGGCCTGAGTAGAGTGTAGAGAGCCTGGTGGGCCTGAGTAGAGTGTAGAGAGCCTGGTGGGCCTGAGTAGAGTGTAGAGAGCCTGGTGGGCCTGAGTAGAGTGTAGAGAGCCTGGTGGGCCTGAGTAGAGTGTAGAGAGCCTGGTGGGCCTGAGTAGAGTGTAGAGAGCCTGGTGGGCCTGAGTAGAGTGTAGAGAGCCTGGTGGGCCTGAGTAGAGTGTAGAGAGCCTGGTGGGCCTGAGTAGAGTGTAGAGAGCCTGGTGGGCCTGAGTAGAGTGTAGAGAGCCTGGTGAGCCTGAGTAGAGTGTAGAGAGCCTGGTGAGCCTGAGTAGAGTAAAGAGACTCTGGTGAGCCTCAGTAGAGAGCCTGGTAAACCTGAGTAGAGTGTAGAGTCCCTGGTGAGTCTCAGTGGAGATTCTGGTGAGCCCCAAGTAGAGTGTAGAGAGCCTGGTGAGCCCGAGTAGAGTGTAGGGAGTCTGGTGAGCCTGAGTAGAGAATAGAGAACATGAGTAGAGTGTAGAGAGCTTGGTGAGCCTGAGTAGAGCGCCTGATGAGCTCGAGTAGAGAGCCTGGTGAGGCTGAGTAGAGTGCAGAGAGCCTGGTGAGGCTGAGTAGAGTGCAGAGAGCCTGGTGAGCCTATGTAGAGTTTAGAGAGTCCGGTGAGCCTGAGTAGAGTGTAAAGAGCTTGGTGAGCCTGAGTAGAGAGCCTGGTGAGCCTGAGTAGAGCGCCTGGTGAGCCTGAGTAGAGCGCCTGGTGAGCCTGAGTAGAGCGCCTGGTGAGCCTGAGTAGAGCGCCTGGTGAGCCTGAGTAGAGCGCCTGGTGAGCCTGAGTAGAGCGCCTGGTGAGCCTGAGTAGAGCGCCTGGTGAGCCTGAGTAGAGCGCCTGGTGAGCCTGAGTAGAGCGCCTGGTGAGCCTGAGTAGAGCGCCTGGTGAGCCTGAGTAGAGCGCCTGGTGAGCCTGAGTAGAGCGCCTGGTGAGCCTGAGTAGAGCGCCTGGTGAGCCTGAGTAGAGAGCCTGGTGAGCCTGAGTAGAGTGTAGAGAGCCAGGTGAGCCTGAATTGAATGTAGAGAGCCTGCCAGCATGCTGCAAAAAAAAACCTTGTTCTCTGTGTTGAAGCAGCAGTCTCTCTGCAGAGGTCTGACACTCCCCCTGCTCAGGCTCTCCGGGAAGGAGGGGCATGCCAGACTTCTGCAGAGAGGTTGCTGCTTTCCTACAGAGAACAAATGACTTTGTATGCAGTATTCTAGCAGGGGACTGAATTTTCTTCTCAGGCTGTGGCTCCTTTCTAAAGAAAACACGCTGTTGGACTTTGTACACCTTTTGTTTCAATGCACCTCAAATGTATTTAGATGATTTAGAAACTATTTTGTGACACCATTTATCGAAAATGTTGACAATTGGACTATTTCCAACCTCATCAACTATGTATCAATGTCCAATAATATCCAAAGGAAAGGGCATCTCCAGTTTTAAAGTAGAATTCCAGTCTTGGCTTAAAGTGGTTGTAAACCCTCTAAGAAAGTGTAGAGCTGTGGGAGGGGCCCAACAGGCTCCACCTACTACAGGCTGCCTGCATAAAACTACAGGAGGGGGCGGAGACAAGACCAGTCACCCTGCACAAGATAAGAGCGCAGCAGTGAGTGGTCTTTATTACAGGAAGTCTCACACTGGATTACTGCACAGAACTGGAAGAAATACACAAAGCTCACCGAGATTCAGGAAGTATACCCATGATCAATAGATTTATACATTATTTGCTCATCCCGGAGTTCAGTTTTAATACAATGTACATTTGCGTATGAATACCCCCCATTGAACATGCTATGTGCTATGAAAGGACTCTGACCCGATCTCTGCAGTACTGCTTGGTATTGGAAGAGTCTGCACACAGCCATCGCTAGTTCTGCTGAGAACCTCCATCAGACTCTACACAGGGATGTATAGCAGTTGTCAGTATTCTCCTGCTGGTCAGAGGCGGTACTGCAGCAGTGGAGAAGGTTGCTTCAGGTTATTGCCTGGTTGTAGACAGATGAGTTCTATAACAGCCCCTCCTCCCACCCCCACACATTATATATCCCTACAGGAACATCATCTGATCATCCTTCTGTTTTGTACATTACCGCTCAGCCTTTGTAAATGTTCCAGCGCTGCAGACCTGCAATATCAGGAGAAATATCTGCAGGAGATTCACACTGAACAATCGTTCCCCAATAAAACCCGACAATCAACATCTTTTTATTTTATTTTTTTCCAGCTGACAAATTTTACTCCGAGTATTAGTCATTCTCTACACCGAGCAGATAGACAGACAGACAGACAGACAGATAGATATTGATAGATAGATATTGATAGATAGATATTGATAGATAGATATTGATAGATAGATAGATAGATAGATATTGATAGATAGATGGAGAGATATTGATAGATATATATTGATAGAAATAGATAGATAGACTCTATCTATCTACTGTATCTATCTATCAATATCTCTCTATCTATCAATATCTTTCTATCTATCTATCCATTTATCTATCTATCTCAATAGCCTATTGACTAATACATAGACAGATAGACTCTATCTATCTATCTATCTATCTATCTATCAATATCTCTCTATGTATTAGTCAGTAGTCTAGACTCTATTGAGATAGATAGATAGACTCTGTCTGTCTATCTATCTATCTATCTATCTATCTATCAATCTATCTATCTCTCTATATTCATTTCTATCTATCAATAACATATCAATTATCTATCTATCTGTCTATCTATCTCAATAGACTATTGACTAATACATAGACAGATAGATAGATAGATAGATAGATAGAGAGATATTGATAGATAGATATATATTGATAGAGATAGATAGATAGACTTTATCTATCTATCTATCAATATCTCTCTATCTATCTATCCATTTATCTATCTATCTCAATAGACTATTGACTAATACATAGACAGATAGAGAGATATTGATAGATAGATAGATAGATAGATAGATAGACTCTATCTATCTATCTATCTATCTATCTATATTCATTTCTATCTATCAATAACATATCAATTATCTATCTATCTGTCTATCTATATCAATAGACTATTGACTAATACATAGAGAGAGAGGGAGAGAGAGAGAGAGAGAGAGAGAGAGAATTAGAGATAAGCAGTGGAATGTTCTGTGTTTTCTCCTGACCCCCCCATTATAGTCCCCCCCAGTCTGTTGGCCCGGGGCGGTCGGCGTTTGATGCGATTCCGCAGAGTCTTGTGCCGGTAACTCAGCAGATGCGATCAGGAGACGTTGTCAGGTTTTTTATTTTTAGACAGAAGACGGTAAGAAGGTCGCTCTTCTCCTGTGAAAGAAATATGCAAATCATCTGCCCTGGGAGGTTTCCCAGCATGCACCTCTACACGGCGGCGGTAGAACTTTCCCGGGCAGACTATAAGCCAATATTACTGTAAACATAAATAAGATCTTCAGAGGATCCCCAGAATGGAAAGTCTGCGGAGAGCCGGGTGCCGGGAGGGACACCGCAGCCCCAAGCTGACCACACACCTCACAGTCTGATTGTACAATCTCCTTTACATCCACCAACAACTATGTAGTGCAAGGACCTCATATTTAGTTTGGGGTTACTGAACTTTAATCCCATTATATGTGAGGGCGTGGCCATAACCAGCCTGACCACACCCCCCATCACCCAAATTTCAGATGGTGAGAAATAGACACATACTGTACATGGAACTCCTATGGATGACCTCAAACCTATGGAAAGGTCACCTGAGCTTTGGTTCGGTCCAGACCTGGAAGATATCTGTCATTGCTGGGCCAATACGCTGGGGATGGGAGATTCTCCACCCTACAGCAGTGCATATGCTAAGGGCCGAGGATGCTAATGACATCATTACCCTAATATGGCCATATAAAGTCAAAGTCATTGACCTAATATCGCCATGTGTCCAAATTAGGTCAATGGTATCAATGGTATCACAAGCATCCCCACCCCTTTGTGTATCTGCAGCTGTGGGGTGGAGAAATTGGTGGACCAATGCGCTGGTGGTGGAAAATCTCCCCCCCGGGTGGAAAATCCCCCCCCACACCTCCCAAGGGCAGCACATATGCAAAGGGATGACGATGCTTATGACATCCTTGACTTAAGATGGCCATATAGGTTCTAAGTCATTGGCCAAATGAGGTCAATGATATCACAAGCATCCCCACCCCTTTGTATACACGCAGCTTTGCGGTGGGGATGTCTGAGATATCATTGACCTAATATGGTCACATGACCATATTAAGTCAATGACATTGACCTAATGTGGCCATATGCCCATATAGGTCAATGATTGACCTATGCTTGACCTAACATTCACCCAATAACTGACCTAATATGGGCAGATGGCCACATCAGGTCAATGTTATTTAACCTAATGTGGCCAAATTAGTTCAAGCAAAGTGAAGGGGATGCAGGTGACATCATTGACCTAATATGGGCATTGGGCCATGTTAGGTAAATGATGTCATATACATCTAAGGTTGCCACCTAATTCCTTTAAAACCGAACACATATGAATTACACAGGTTCTGTGGTTGATTAACCACTTCAGCCCCGGACCATTTTGGTGGTCAAAGACCAGGCCACTTTTTGCGATTCGGCACTGCGTCGCTTTAACTGACAATTGCGCGGACGTGCAACGTGGCTCCCAAACAAAATTGACGTCCTTTTTTCCCCACAAATAGAGATTTCTTTTGGTGGTATTTGATCACCTCTGTGGTTTTTATTTTTTGCGCTATAAACAAAAATAGAGCGACAATTTTGAAAAAAATTCAATATTTTTTACTTTTTGCTATAATAAATATCCCCCAAAAATATATAAAAAAACTTATTTTTTCCTCAGTTTAGGCCGATACGTATTCTTCTACATATTTTTGGTAAAAAAAAAAATCGCAATTAGCGTTTATTGATTGGTTTGCGCAAAAGTTATAGCTTCTACAAAATAGGGGGTAGAATTATGGCATTTTTATTATTATTATTTTTTTTTACTAGTTATGGCAGCGATCAGCGATTTTTATCATGACTGCGACATTATGGCGGACACATCGGACACTTTTGACACCATTTTGGGACCATTGTCATTTTTACAGCGATCAGTGCTATAAAAATGCACCGATTACTGTAAAAATGACACTGGCAGGGAAGGGGTTAACCTGTAGGGGGCGCTGAAGTGGTTAAGTCAGTACTAGGGTGTGATTCTTACTGTTAGGGGGCGTGGCTACGAGTGACACGTCACTGATGACCGTTCTTGATCACGGGGAACGGCCATCAGTGACAGTGTCACTAGGCAGAATAGGGGAATGCCTTGTTTACAAAGGCATCCCCCCCTGTTCTGCCCTTGCCGACTGCAATCGCGGGCCGCCCGGGAACATCGAGTTCCTGGGACCCGCGGCCGCACTCACGAGGCACGCGGCAGGCGCGCTGGGCAGCAAATTTAAAGGGACGTACAGGTACGCCCATATGCCTGCCCGTGCCATTCTGTCGACGTATATCGTTGTGCGGCGGTCCTTAAGTGGTTAAGGTGGTAATTAAACTCAATTGGTGCCTTATCTCCATTAAATTAGTATCAGAACCTGTGTAATTCCTATGTGTTTGGGTTTAAAGGGATGAGGTGGCAACTCTATGTACATCCCCACCCCACAGTGATACATATACAAAGGGACAGAGATGTTCATGACAATATTGAGCTAATGTGGCCACAGGCCAGGGTGATGATGCTTGATCTAAGTTGGCCACCATCTTAGGTCAATAACACTGACCTAATAAGGACATATGGCCATATTAGGTCAATAATGCATCCCTGTCTCTTTGTATATGTATCACTGTGGGGCAGGGATTCACTAGGGTGACCACGTGTCCCAGATTGCCCGGGACAGTCCCACATTTTGCATGTCTGTCCCGGGCACCTTCATTCCAGGACAATACAGTGTCCCGGAATGAAACTGACACAGTCACCCCCTAGGCCAATCTGATGCTCCCAAAAAAGGCCGCCACATCACCGCTTTACTCACTGACAGTACTTGTCCTGGCTGGGAATGCCTGGAGGAGCACAATCCCCGCCCCTTGCTTGTGATTGGAGAAATCATAAATCCCGCCTCTTGTGTCCAATCACTGTGCTGTGTTTCGTTACAGCACAAGCTGATTTTTGGGAAGGTGGGATGTCCCTGAATGGTAGTTTAAAAATGTGGTCACCCTAGGATACACATGACATCATTGACCTAATATGGCCACATTAGGTCAATGTTCTTGACCTGATATGGTCACATGGCCATATTAGGTCAATTATTAGCATTGACCTAATTTGGCTATATACTCATCATAGGTTAATCATTGACCGAATAAGACCATATGGCCATACGAGATCAATTATTGACCTAATGGGGCCATGTGAGCAAAGTATTTCAAGTATCCCCACCCAGGGCCAAATCAGTTCAATCAGTGGCGGTGCGTCCATAGAGGGCGCCGAAGCGCCGCCCCCTCTCGCTCCCGCACCGCCACTGAAAGACAATACACAGATTCATGCATTGCATGAATCTGTGTATTTTCACCGCTGCTGCGCTGCCCACTATTCATATGGCCGGCCTCCTGGTGAGCGCCGGCCATATGAATTAGAGCGGTGGCCGGCGGTGGGTGTGACTTGGAAGTGTCTATCAGAGCCAGCGGCTCTGATAGGCTTTCCGAATACAGCTCTCACGCTGTAATCGGCTTCCAAAAACTCCTCCAAGGTACGCACGGGGGTGCGTTCCTTGGAGAAGACTGTGGGGGTTTCAGCCAATCAGGTTCACCGGATCTGGTTACCGGTAACCTGATTGGCTGAAGCGACATCGAGGGCGGGAGAACACATCGAGGACGGCGCGGACCAGAGGAAGGTAAGTGCAGGGCTGGGGGGGGGGAACAGGCTGCATTTGGGGGACAAACTGGCTGTATATGGGGGAACAGGCTGCATTTGGGGGACAAACTGGCTGTATATGGGGACAAACTGGCTGTATATGGGGAACAAACTGGCTGTATATGGGGAACAAACTGGCTGTATATGGGGAACAAACTGGCTGTATATGGGGACAAACTGGCTGTATATGGGGAACAAACTGGCTGTATATGGGGAACAAACTGGCTGTATATGGGGACAAACTGGCTGTATATGGGGAACAAACTGGCTGTATATGGGGAACAAACTGGCTGTATATGGGGACAAACTGGCTGTATATGGGGAACAAACTGTATATGGGGACACACTGGCTGTATATGGGGGACACACTGGCTGTATACGGGGACACACTGGCTGCATTTGGGAACACACTGGTTGTATATGGGGGACACACTGGCTGTATATAGAGGACACACTGGCTGCATATGGGGGACACACTGGCTGTATATGGGGGGCACAGTGGCTGTATATGGGGGACAAACTGGCTGTATTTGGGAACAAACTGGCTGTATTTGGGAACAAACTGGCTGTATATGGAAACAAACTGGCTGTATATGGGGACACACTGGCTGTATATGGGGGACACACTGGCTGTATATGGGGGACACACTGGCTGTATATGGGGGACAAACTGGCTGTATTTGGGAACAAACTGGCTGTATTTGGGAACAAACTGGCTGTATATGGGGACACACTGGCTGTATATGGGGACACACTGGCTGTATATGGGGACACACTGGCTGTATTTGGGAACAAACTGGCTGTATATGGGGGACAAACTGGCTGTATTTGGGGACAAACTGGCTGCATTTGGGGACAAACTGGCTGCATTTGAGGGGACAAACTGGTGGCATTTGGGCACAGTGGCTGCGTTTAATGGGCACAGTGGCGGCAATTGATGTTTTTTTTTTCACTTTGTTTGCGCCCCCCCAAAAATTTTGAGCACCAGCCGCCACTGAGTTCAATAATGGCAAGAACATCCCCTCCTCTTAATATATGTGCCGATATGGGGCGGGGATGGCCATACACCCATATTAGGTTAAGGATGTCACAAGCATCCCCGTCTCTTTGTGTTCAATTTCCACCTAGAGTTCATTGGCCCAGCAGCGACAGTTAACTTCTGGGTTTGGATGACCTTGCGTTCAGACAGAACCCAAGCCCAAAGCCCAGCTCATCTCTAGTCACATTTTATCTAAACACTGTTTCACCTTTAAAGCAGAAGGTCCGTTGTTTTTACTGGTAGGCTTGCATTGAGATAAGAGGGTGATCAAGGCTCAATCATTGTGGGGCACTGTTAAGCAGGAAGCAGAGTCTGCCTATGTAATGCTCAAACACAGCTACTTCCATGAATATATATTTTTACATACTATACTTTGGATTTTCAGTTCTTGTCTGTCCAATGGGGTCCTTAATGAACCACCATAAAACACACAACAGTGGTCGTGCACCAAATTTCCAAGAGTCTAGTGTGGAAGCCTTCAGTTCGGCACGGACATTGTTGCTTGTGGAATGAACTGTTCGGAAATTTTTTTATTATTTTCCCAGCTGCTCTCCCGCCTTCTCCCGTACCCGGCCCTCCCTGGAGAAATACCTTTTAATCATGAAGCTTGGCTGTCATAATCTACAAGACAAATGTAACTCTGTGTTCCATTATTTCTGACACCGTGTGAGTATTCATCTCAGGTGCTCGATGCCGAGAGTTTTTTTTCTCTGAATTTAATGACCTCTTCGGTCGCCTGGGCGCTCTAACGTTTATCTGATGCAGCGAGCGACTATGCCTGGCCGGTGTAAGCCCCGGCATATGCTGGAGATGATGAATTAAACCATAAATGCACCCTGAAGAGGAGAAAATATTAACCAGGTAGACAAAAAGCAGATCCTCCGCTGCAGACTCTAATCCCCAGCCTACCTATGGCAGGAGCTGGTTCCCTGTAGTCGTTGGCCACTAAACAGTCTCTGTAGCAGCTTCAAAGAAGAAAAGGGGAAGCCGCTCATTGTGTTCAAAGCCTCAGAACAGTTTATTAATCCATCCAACAAACAGACCAGTCCATCTGAGGTGCAACATCCAAACACGTTTCGCCAGACTTGCGTCATCAAGGAGTAAACAGTATTATAGTAAAATCATGCCGTTTATTAATAACAAAAGTTAAAAGAGTTGTATCCAATGTACATATTACTAATTATAACAATACTACTGCTGATAGATCATTGTGTATATTCATACACCAGAAGAAAATGTTGAGAGCATAAGTCCTCATACGCCGACGCGTTTCGCCAGACTTGCTTCATCAAAGCTTATGAAAAGGGTGGGGGATACTCGTGAGATCATTGACCTAATATGTCCACATGACCATATTTGCTCAATGACATTGTCCAGATATGGTCATGTGGCCATATTAGGTCAGTGATGTCACCAGCATCCCCGCATCAGCACAATGCCATTGACATGGCCATATTTGTTCAATCACATTGTCCACATATGGTCATATGGGCCATATTAGGTCAATGATGTCACCAGCATCCCCACATCTGACACGGCCATATTGGACATTTGGCCCCCATGCCCCTCTGTGTCCTCCAATCCCTTGTCCACCATTCCATGGGTGTAAAGAAGGCCCTCTCATCCCTTTCGCCACTAACCAGCTACATGATACTAACATTCTATTAATCAAGTACCACTCATGGCCATCGTCCATGCTGTATATTTGGAAAAACAAGTAGACAAGGATCTCGGACTCTACAGGCCACACAAGGAGTAAACAATATTATAGTAAAATCATGCCATTTATTAATAACAAAAAGTTAAAAGAGTTGTATCCAATGTACATATTACTTATTATAACAATACTAGTGCTGATAGATCATTGTGAATATTCATACACCAGAAGAAAATGTTGAGAGCATAAGTCCTCATATACCGCCGCGTTTCACCAGACTTGCGTCATCAAAGCTCATGAAGACATTAATAGCCGCGAGTGAGTTTTAAATTACTTTTCATTTTGTGGTGCTAAGTATTTTGTATAGAATTTGTTAATGATAACAAGAAAGGCAGTAAAATAGATCTAGCAACAAGAGACACCCCAGCGACAATAGATCCACCCCAGCAACAATGGACTCCCAACAGCCAGCATCAATAGACCCTCCAGCAGCCAGCATATCCCTCCCAGCAACGATTGACCCCCTGCAACATAAGACCCACCCCCAGCAACAATATACCCCCCCATCAGCAACAATAGACCCCCCCTGCAAAAATAGACCTCCGGGGCCCTGGGGACCTCTGGGCCCCTTACAAAAAATAAATAAAAATAAATAAATAAATAAATAAATATATATATATATTTTTTTTTTTTATAAAAAAATACATTATAAAGGGGGGTTACCATTCGGGGCCCCAGGGACCTCGGGAGCCCTGGGGACCTCTGGGCCCCTTTCAAAAAAGAAATAAAATAAAAATAAAATTACCGTATATACTCGAGTATAAGCCGAGGCACCTAATTTTACCACAAAAACTGGGAAAACGTATTGACTCGAGTATAAGCCGAGGGTGTGCCTCACTTTGCCTCATTGTGTCCATGCCTCACTGTGTCCATGACTAGTCTGACGTTTAACATGGGAGTCTATGGAAGGGGTGCCCGGCTTTAAAAAATCGGTGCTCCCGGCCATAAGTCCCCCGGACAAGAAACTTTACAAACTTGTAGGGGAAGAGTGGGGCTATATGTGTGCCAAGTTTGGGGTCCAGAGGACCTACGACCGGCCGGTACCGGGTCCCCAAAGTTACCAGAGAAATGACCGTTTAACATGGAAGTCTATGGAAGGGGTGCCCGGTTTTGAAAAATCGGTGCTCCCCGGCCGTAGGTCCCCCGGACAAGAAACTTTGCACACTTGTAAAGGAAGAGTGGGGCTACATGTGTGCCAAGTTTGGGGCCCAGGGGACCTACGGCCGGCCGGTATCGGCTCCCCAAAGTCCGGGAGATCAGGCGCAAAAAGGTGACTTGAGTATAAGCCGAGGGGGGCATTTTCAGCACAAAAAATTGTGCTTAAAAACTCGGCTTATACTCGAGTATATACGGTATTATTTTTATTTTTTTTATAAAAAAAAATACATAAAAAAGGGGGGTTACCATCCGGGGCCCTGGGGACCTCCGGGCCCCTTACAGGTGTACTGCCTGTACCCTCCTGATGGCGGCCCTGATTACATACATTCAGTTCGGGAGGTGCCGGACCTGCGTTCCCCCGCGTTCCTGCTGAAAAAAAGCCCTGCTAATGACAATATGGTGTAAGAAGAAGAATCTTCAGGCTTTCAGATCCTCTTCTCCTAAGAGCCGGCCAGTGAAAAGGCAGAGCCGAGTCTTATATATATATAAGAGATAAAAACACGATGTGAGAGATCCGTCTATAAATGAACATTCCGTCTATTGAGTGGTAGAGAACTCACTCCGGTGGAGGTTGCCTTGAACTCTGTATCCGGTGAAAGGCGCGGCGGAGCCGGTGATCTCTGGCTGACACGCTGCTCTTAGCTGGAGAGATTCACACTTATGTCCTCTTGGATGAAGGCGCGCGGCTGGAGTTGCTCTCTCTAGAGATCACTGCTAAGTGCTCAGAAAATGTTATTTACTATTAACACCTCCATGGCAGCGCATAGGAGACGGTCTACCGGGAGCTTCCAACACCCGGAGGACTGCCGGCCGGACCCGCCCGGACCGAGCCAGCAAATGTTCAGCCTCCCGGTCTAAATACACGGGTGACATACTATTATACATGGGCGGGAAATGTTCACCGGGGATAAGAGGTGCAGAGCAGGGGGGCTCCAAACATTTCCAAACAAAGGGCCAGTTTATTATCCTTTAGAATTTAGAGGGGGGAGCTGGACTGAGGCCCGTGGCAGAAGAAAATCCCCCGACATCACATCACTGGGGGTGAACAATGCCTCTGGCTTGGTGGTCAGTAGGAGGAGGAATAGTGCCCCATCATTGGTATCAGTGGGAGGAATAGTGCCCCATCATTGGTATCAGTGGGATGAATAGTGTCCCATCATTGGTATCAGTGGGAGGAATAGTGCCTCATCATTGGTGTCAGTGGGAGGAATAGTGCCCCGTCATTGGTATCAGTGGGAGGAATAGTGCCCCATCATTGGTATCAGTGGGAGGAATAGTGCCCCATCATTGGTATCAGTGGGATGAATAGTGTCCCATCATTGGTATCAGTGGGAGGAATAGTGCCTCATCATTGGTGTCAGTGGGAGGAATAGTGCCCCGTCATTGGTATCAGTGGGAGGAATAGTGCCCCATCATTGGTATCAGTGGGAGGAATAGTGTCCCATCATTGGTATCAGGGGGAGGAATAGTGTCCCATCATTGGTATCAGTGGGAGGAATAGTGTCCCATCATTGGTATCAGTGGGAGGAATAGTGTCCCATCATTGGTATCAGTGAAAGTAATAGTGTCCCATCATTGGTGTCAGTGGAGGAATAGTGCCCCATCATTGGTGTCAGTGGAGGAATAGTGCCCCATCATTGGTATCAGTGGGAGGAATAGTGTCCCATCATTGGTATCAGTGAAAGGAATAGTGTCCCATCATTGGTATCAGTGAAAGTAATAGTGTCCCATCATTGGTGTCAGTGGAGGAATAGTGTCCCATCATTGGTGTCAGTGGAGGAATAGTGCCCCATCATTGGTGTCAGTGGAGGAATAGTGCCCCATCATTGGTATCAGTGGGAGGAATAGTGTCCCATCATTGGTATCAGTGAAAGGAATAGTGTCCCATCATTGGTATTAGTGGGAGGAATAGTGTCCCATCATTGGTGTCAGTGGGAGGAATAGTGCCCCATCATTGGTATCAGTGGGAGGAATAGTCCCCCAAGGGCAGGATAAAGGAAAGTTAAGGGCCACAGTTTGGGGACCAGTGATGTAGTGTAATGCTCATAGCCTTGTGATCCTCCTCATCCCTGCTGTACTATATTAGAGGATGACGTCACTCTGCAGAGCCCACAGACTCCGTGTCACCACCCTGCTTGCTGCTTTGATCCCCAGAGAACATCATTTTATTTTTTAAATCAGGAACACAATTACTTAATCTTTAGATCAACATTCTTCATCATGATTCCTTCTGCTGAGAGAACGGTAAAATCTACATTTCCTTTCACCGGTAGTAGCGTGCAGCTGTGTGCGCTCCTCTCTGTGAGACGGCCTCCTCACCGTGTTCATTACAAGCTGAGCTGAGCCGCCTCCTTTCCTGGCTGGAGGACATCCAACATCATTTAACACCTTTTCCCAGCCTGAGCTTTCTTGGCCCTTATGGTAAATGGATTTCAATTCAGCATCGCATGCGGGTGTGGCGGCCGCCATCAGGGGGGTACAGGCAGTACACCTGTAAGGGGCCCGGATGGCAACCCCCCCCCTTTTTTTTTTCTTCTTTTTTTTTCATAATTTTTTTTTGTAAGGGGCCCAGAGGTCCCCAGGGCCCCGGATGGAAACCCCCCTTTTTTATATATATATATATATATATTTTTGTAAGGGGCTCAGAGGTCCCCAGAGGCCCGGAGGTCCCCAGGACCGCAGATGGCAACCCCTTATTTTTTTTTATCATTTCTTTTTTGCAAGGGGCCCAGAGGCCTCCAGGGGCCCAGAGGCCCGGAAGTCCCTAGGACCGCGGATGGCAACCTCCCCTTTTTTTTTATATTTTTTTTGTAAAGGGGCCCAGAGGTCCCCAGGGGCCCGGAGGTCCCCAGGGCCGCGGATGGAAGCCCCCCCCTTTTTTTTTATAATTTTTGTTTTGCAAGGGGCCGCGGATGGAAACCCCCCCCTTTTTTTTTAAATATATATATATTTTTTGTAAGGGGCCCAGAGGTCCCCAGGGCCGCGGATGGCAACCCCCCTTTTTTTTTTCTTGTTCGTCAGCACCCAAAGCCCTCCCCCCCCGAACCCAAACTCAACAATTCACGGCGTGGCACCCCCCGCTTCTCAATTAGCGTCAGCCCCCCCCCCCGCTTCTCAATTCACGGCGGCAGCACCCGGTTCTTCTCTGCTCCAGGGGGCCCATGCCTGAAGCTGTGTAAGGGGCCCCAAAATTCCTGATGGCGGCCCTGCCTGCAACAGGTCTGTCTAGCAACACCCACTCCTCCAAACTAACATTAAAGTGGTTGTAAATAAAACATATATATATATATATATATATATATATATATATATATATATATATTTTAAAACAAACATGTTCTACTTACCTCCACTGTGCAGCTCGTTTTGCACAGAGTGGCCCCGATTCTGGTCTTCTGGGGTCCCTCGGCGGCTGTCTCGGCTCCTCCCCGCAATAACTCACCACCTATATTCGAGCTTGCATGGTGTTGAGTCCTTGCGGGCGCGCTTCAGTGATACAGCCGGCGGGTATAGCCGCTCACTGTATCACTCGGCCCCGCCCCCCCGGCGCGCCGCATCATTAGATATGATTGACAGCAGCGTGAGCCTAAGGCTGCGCTGCTTTCAATCCATCCAGTGTAGCCAATCAACGGCCAGGCTCAGAAATGAGGAGGATGACAGGGACGAGCGCGGGACTTTCGAGGGCTCGGGGGGGGGGGGGGCGTAAAACGGGGGCCGGGGGGGGGGGCGGTATTGTCGGATGTTTTTTCACCTTAATGCATAGGATGCATTAAGGTGAAAAAACTTTTACCTTTACAACCCCTTTAACTTTGCTTTTTGCATGACTCCTCCCAGGAGCCGGCCCACTGCTTGCATCGGGGCTGAGAGCTCTTGAGGGAGGCAGACACAGTGGAGGGCGCCATCTAAGTGCATCAATAAAACCTTTATTGTATGATAAAAACACATTGGCAGCTCACATGAAGCGAGTTTGTGAAGGCATGTAGAGCAAAAGAAATCAGGACATCCAGGGAACCCTGTAGCAGAGGTATCCAGTCCAGGGATTGTGCAGCACTGACACTGGCCGGGGAGGCATAGGAAGCTCTGAGCACTTCCTGATCCGGGGGAGACTCTAGAGCAGTGATAGCAAACCTTGGCCAGATGTTTTGGAACTACATTTCCCATGATGCTCTTGCACTCTGCTGTGTGGTTGAGCATCATGGGAAATGTAGTTCCAATGATCTGGGGGTGCCAAGGTTCACCATCACTGATCTAGAGGAACCGAATGGATGATGTCATATGCCGGCAATAACCTAGAGGTTTGGCTTTGTGTTTCAAGGTGTTTCTGCCTCTTTGTCAAGCCTGAGGTAGGGTACTGTAATGGAGGGTATTACAGCATCCTACAGGTCCCTCCCACCAGCCATGACGTGTTGACACAATGGGAATAAAATAAGGTCTGTAATGAAAATAGACTGGTCCAATTCATTTGGTGGAGGGGGGGGGGGAGATTATAGTGTGGGGTTGTTTTTCAGGGGTTGGGCTTGGCCAATCCCAGTCATAGTCCTAAGACTTAAAACCTCCAAACACTATATATCTCTTATATAAGACTCGGCTCTGCCTTTTCACTGGCCGGCTCTTTGGAGAAGAGGATCTGAAAGCCTGAAGATCCTTCTTAATACAGTACACTATATTATCAAAAGTATTGGGACGCCTCCCTTTACACGCACATGAACTTTAATGGCATCCCAGTCTTAGTCCGTAGAGTTCAATATCAGCGGTGGCTGGTGCTCAAAATTTTTGGGGGTGGGGGGCGCAAACAAACTGAAAAAAAAATCATCAATTGCTGTGCCGTGCCACTGTGCTCAAACGCCACCAGTTTGTCCCCCAAATGCAGCCAGTTTCCCCCCAAATGCAGCCAGCTTCCCCCCAAATGCAGCCAGCTTCCCCCCAAATGCAGCCAGTTTGTCCCCCCAAATGCAGCCAGTTTGTCCCCAAATGCAGCCAGTTTGTCCCTGTAACGGCTGCCCAAATATGAAAGGGGTTAACGTCGTTTAAAGATATTCCCTCTCCTGGACACAAATTCACTGCCGATCCTCCACAGTCAGACGACCACTTCCCATAGGTATTAATCCTTCCAAAAGAACGAGACCCACTCTGTATCTTTCCAGAATAGAACTCACTCTTTATTGCAAAAGTACTACAACTCTTATACACACAGAGAGAAGCTTCTGACCCTCCCCTCATCATACACCTCTGATCAGACCCAATTTACATGAGCCAATTCTCTACAGCTGATGACCAATACACATCTCAGTTTAATGATTATGCATGACCCTTTTGTGTTTAGCTTTTGTCTCCCAATCCACATTATCAAAAGACTTTACTCATTGAAAGGATGTGTAGCATATTTGAGGTTCATTAACATTACTCAAGCAGACAGGTGACACCTCAGCATCTCTTCAATTAACCTGTCTGTCTGCTAGTTCCACAACCTATAATTACAGGCTTAACTCCCACAAGCCACAATAGACAATAGAATGTAATCACACACCATCACAGCAAGTATTACATAAACAGCCCACACACAGTATATACCCAATATGTGCCCTGTATATACCGTATTGGATATGGCTATCACAGATCATGGTGGGGTTTTCATTCACCCTGTGCCCCTAATAGGGACACAGGGTGGTTTACACATAAGAAGCATTGGGGAAGCTGAAGCAAGGATATCTCATACTTTCCAAGGGATTCTGTGTTCCCCGGGCCTTCCCGTTACAGTCCCCCCAAATGCATCCAGTTTGTCCCCCCAAATGCATCCAGTTTGTCCCCCCAAATGCAGCCAGTTTGTCCCCCCAAATGCAGCCAGTTTGTCCCCCCAAATGCAGCCAGTCCCCCCCGTCCCCCCCAGCCCGGCACTTACCTTCCTCGGGTCAGCGCCGTCCTTCTTCCGTCCTCGATGTCTTCTCCCGCCCTCGATGTCGCTTCAGCCAATCAGGCTACCGGTAACCAGACCCGGTGAACCTGATTGGCTGAGACGCCTGTCAGTGTTAACCAAGGAACGCACCCCCCGTGCGTCCCCTGGTTAACTATTTGGAAACCGATTACAGCCCTCAGGCTGGCTCTGATAGGCACTTCCAAACACCACCCAGCCGCTGTTATTCAGATGGCCGGCGCTCACCAGGGGGCTGGCCATCTGAATAGTGGGCGGTAGAGGCAATGCATGAACCTATGTTTTGTTGTTGTGAGTGACGGTCGCAGGAGCGAGAGGGGGCGGCGTTCCTGCGCCCACTATGGACGCACCGCCACTGTTCAATATTGAGTTGGTCCACCCTTTGCAGCTATAACAGCTTCAACTGAGTGAGTGAATAACTTGTATAGCGCTACAAATGCGAACGAAATCGCCTCAAGGCTCTTTGCATCCAGTGACGTCCTGATCCTTCAGAAGAGGTGGGTCTTAAGTTTTTTCCTGAAGGCCCGATGGTTTTCTTCCATGCGGATATCCGTGGGTAGAGCGTTCCATAGCCGTGGTCTTTGGACTGCAAATCTTCGTTCTCCCTTTGTTTTGTAGCGGGACTTGGGGATGTGAAGGAGGTTTTGGTTAGTTGATCGGAGAGTGCGATTGGGGGTGTAGTATTTTATTTTCTCGCATAAATATTGAGGAGCGTTTCCTTGTGTGCACTTGTGGGTGAGGCAGAGGGTCTTGAATGTGATCCGATCCTTTACGGTTAGCCAGTGAAGGGTCCTCAGTGATGGATTCCTAGGGTTTTGTCCCATTACCAGCCTGGCAGCCGTGTTCTGGACGACTTGTAGGCGTGAAATCTGGTATTTGGGTAGTCCGAGGTAGAGGGCGTTTGCGTAGTCGAGTCGCGAGTTGATAATTGTTCCAACTACTACTGCTTTGTCCTCTTCCGGGATGAAGGGGATGAGTCTACACAGCAGGCGGAGGAGATGGTGAGATCCGCTGACTACTGATCCTATTTGTGCATCCATCGACATCTCCGAGTCAAAGATGACTCCGAGGCTTTTGACTTTGGTGCTCGGGGTAATGGTCTGTCCAAGGATGGTGGGGAGTGTCCAAGAAGTTTTAGTTTTTGTCTTTTTGTCTGCGTGGAGGAGAAGGAGTTCTGTTTTGGATCCGTTGAGTTTGAGGGAACTCTCAGTCATCCAATCATCGATCAATGTGAGGCAATTTTCCAATCCGTGATATTGGTCTTTTTTCCCGGTGATACGAAAGTAGAGTTGGGTGACGTCAGCGTATGAGTGGTAACACAGGTCCTGTTTGCTGATGATTTTGAGGAGTGGGCGGTGGTAGATGTTAAAGAGCACGGGCGACAGGGGTGATCCTTGAGGGACTCCGCAAGAAATTGCGCGAGTTTCAGAGGTGAAGGCTCCTAATTTTACTGTCTGGGAACTATTATCTAGGAAGAATGCGAACCAGGATAGGTCAGGGTCTGGGACTTCTGCTACTTCTTTAAGGCGAATGAGTAGAGTTTGGTGGTCTACTGTATCCAACGCTGCACTGAGGTTCAGCAGCACCAGAAGGCATGATTCTCTATCATCCCATATTTTAAGAAGTGCTGTTTCTGTGCCATGACCAGGGCGGAAGCCTGATTGTAGTGGGTCCAAGAGTTTGTAAGTGTCCAAGTGGAGTTGTAGCTGTTGTACTACTGCTTTCTCCATAATCTTCGAGATGGTGTTGAGGCTTGTTACCGGTCTCCGGTGGTTTGGGTCTTTGGGGTCGAGGTTGGGTTTCTTTAGGAGGGGTTTGATTATGCCCTGCTTGAGAGAGCTCGGAACAATACCTTCTTTGAAAGATTGATTTACGAGATGTGTTATGGTGGGTGCTAGAATGTCGGTGCATTCTTTCAGGAGTTTTGTAGAAATGATGTCGTTTGGAGAAGTGCTGTCTCTGAGGCTTCTGATGATATTTTTGGTGGTGTCGGTGGTGATCAGGACCAACGAAAATTTTGTCAATTGTATAATGTGGGGTTGGTTGTTTTTTTCTGTTGAATTATTTCCCGAATGTTTTCGATTCTGTTGATAAAAAAATCTGATAGCTCATTACAGAACTCTTGGGTTTCGCGTGCTGGAGGTTCTAGGCAGGTGGGATTCATAGTCTGAGTGACTAAGTTTGAAGAGTTCCCGGGGTCGGTTAAGGGCTTTTTTGATGGTGTTTGAGAAATGTTCCTTTTTTGCTCTGAAAATTGCTTTGTGATATTTCTTAGTGAGTGCTTTGTAGTTAATGCGGTTTTCCTCAGTCGGGTTTCTTCTGGGAAGGCTGTCCACAAGGTTTAGGAGTGTGTCTATGGGAATGTTTGACCATTCTTCCAGAAGAGCATTTGTGAGGTCAGACACTGATGTTGGACGCGAAGGCCTGGCTCGCAGTCTCCGCTCTAATTCATCTCAAAGGTGTTCTATCGGGTTGAGATCAGGACTCTGTGCAGGCCAGTAAAGTTCCTCCACCCCAAACTCGCTCATCCATGTCTTTATGGACCTTGCTTTGTGCTCTGGTCCAAATCATTTGGTGGAGGGGGGATTATGGTGTGGGGGTTGTTTTTCAGGGGTTGGGTTTGGCCCCTTAGTTCCAGTGAGGGGAACTCTTAACGCGTCAGCATACCAAGACATTTTGGACAATTTCATGCTCCCAACTTTGTGGGAACAGTTTGGGGACGGCCCCTTCCTGTTCCAACATGACTGTGCACCAGTGCACAAAGCAAGGTCCATAAAGACAAGGATGAGCGAGTTTGGGGTGGAGGAACTTGACTGGCCTGCACAGAGTCCTGACCTCAACTCCATAGAACACCTTTGGGATGCATTCGAGTGGAGGCCTTCTAGTTCACATCCGTGCCTGACCTCACAAATGCGCTTCTGGAAGAATGGTGAAACATTCCCATAGACACACTCCTAAACCTTGTGGACGGCCTTCCCAGAAGAGTTGAAGCTGTTATAGCTGCAAAGGGCGGGGCCAACTCAATATTGAACCCTACGGACTAAGACTGGGATGCCATTAAAGTTTATGTGCGTGTAAAGGCAGATGTCCCAATACTTTTGTTTATATACTGTATATATATATATATCTATAGATATATAGTGTTTGGAGGTTCTACGTAATTTTCTAGCAAAAAATACCGATTTTTTTACATGTCGGGGATAAATGTCAGAATCGGCCGGGTGGGGAAGTAGTTAAACCTTGTCCTTGTTCTCTCCACAAGCCCCATCGCGTTCCTATGTATAGCATGAAGAATATATGAAAGCGCTTCTCTCTCCCGATTGACCAATCCATGTCTTGGTTCTCGTATTCTGATGGCCTCCATGCTCAAGCCTCGTTATTTTAGTATTAATATAAAAGACTCGTCAGTCTGGATCTCGTACAGTGCAGATTAGCATAATAAACCATCCAAAATCCATGTTTAAACATTTTTTTTTCTCCGTGTCTACCAGGAAGCCTTGTGCACTTCCGACACTTCGGAAAAATCTCACCCCCCCCCCATGACACAACCCCTTGAAGACCGCGCTTGTCAATTACGCTCACAGTCAAGTCTATCCATTCCGGCATTTAAGATGCTGAAACGGGGCTGTGACCTCAATCTGCAGGAATCTTCAGGCGCGCATACAAAAGACGGCGCCAGTAATCACATGCAGAGAGAAGAAGAGATGTTTGACACGAGGCATCATGAGGTGTGAGGCTGCATCAGCATCAAACGGCGAAAAATTCCCCGCGATATATACGGCGGGAGCTTCTCCCCCAGCGGCCAGGATGGTACACCTGAGCTCTTCCTCCTCGGGAAGCATCTGCATTTCACAAATCCATCTTCATTATTTTTTTTTTGCATTCCTGCATGCGTCTAACCACCGAGGCGTGAACGCATTTCACCGGAGTGGGTTGCTTTATGTAGAGCAGGTACATCACTCACAGCCCCATTACTGGCCACTTGGGAATTCGTCATATTTTATTTAAGTTTCATTATGAAATCTCTGACTCACAGGCCGGTTTTCTTTCTATGGTTGACATCAAGAAGTGGTCTTGAAACAACGTCTTCCTTCGGCCATCATGACTGGCACTGTCCCCTGAAAATACACCGTTTCCCAATCATTTGTCCTTCATTAGAACAACTTCTGTGCAGGAACTTTGATTGAAGTCCAATTTTCAGTGGCGGCTGGTGCTCAAAATTTATAAAGCGCAGCCACTGTACCCATAAATTGCCGCCACTGTGCCATCAAACACAGCTATTGTACCCATCAATTGCTGCCAGTGTGCCCCATCAATTGCCACCACTGTGCCCCATCAATCGCCACCACTGTGCCCCATCAATTGCCACCACTGTGCCCCATTAATTGCTGCCAAGGTGCCCATCAATTGCAGCCACTGTGCCCCATCAATTGCAGCCACTGTGCCCCATCAATTGCTGCCAGTGTGCCCCATCAATTGCTGCCAGTGTGCACCATCAATTGCCACCACTGGGCCCCATCAATTGCCACCACTGTGCCCCATCAATTGCTGCCAGTGTGCCCCATCAATTGCTGCCAGTGTGTCCCATCAATTGCTGCCAGTATGCTCCATCAATTGCTGCCAAGGTGCCCATCAATTGCCGCCAGTGTGCCCCATCAATCGCCGCCAGTGTGCCCCATCAATTGCTGCCAGTGTGCCCCATCAATTGCTGCCAGTGTGCCCCATCAATTGCTGCCAGTGTGCCCATCGATTGCCACCACTGTGCCCCATCAGTTGCTGCCAGTGTGCCCCATCAGTTGCTGCCAGTGTGCCCCATCAATTGCTGCCAGTGTGCCCCATCAATTGCTGCCAAAGTGCCCATCAATTGCTGCCACTGTGCCCCATCAATTGCTGCTACTGTGCCCCATCATTTGCTGCCAGTGTGCCCCATCAATTGCTGCCAAAGTGCCCATCAATTATCACCACTGTGCCCCATCAATTGCTGCCAGTGTGCCCCATCAATTGCTGCCAGTGTGCCCATCAATTGCCACCACTGTGCCCCATCAATTGCTGCCAGTGTGCCCCATCAATTGCTGCCAAGGTGCCCATCAATTGCCACCACTGTGCCCCATCAGTTGCTGCCAGTGTGCCTATCAATTGCCACCACTGTGCCCCATCAATTGCTGCCAGTGTGCCCCATCAATTGCTGCCAGTGTGCCCCATCAATTGCTGCCAGTGTGCCTCATCAATTGCTGCCAGTGTGCCCCATCAATTGCCGCTATTGTGCCCCATCGAATGCTGCCAGTGTGCCCCCCCGCCCAGCACTTACCTGTCTCGGCGCTGTCCTCCACACCCTGAGTCCTCCGTGTCTTCTCCCGTCCTCTTCCCACCATCTCTGCTATGATTGGACAGCAATCACAGCACCTGTTGCTTCATCCAATAAGGTGACAGGGTAACCAGCCTCGAGCACCTGATTGGCTGAGAGGCGGGTCACTGTGTAAAGAGCGAGCGCCCAGCATTGTGCCCAATTTGGAAGCCTATTAGAGCCGATGGCTCTAATCAGGCGCTTCCAAAAACACCCCGGCCTCTGTAATTCAGATGCCCGGCGCCCGACAAGGGGCCGGACACCTGAATAGGGGGCGGCAGCGGCAACAACATCTTTCTTGTCCAACATCAGTGCCTGACCTCACAAATGTGCTTCTGGAAGAATGGTGAAACATTCCCATAGACACCCTCCTAAACCTTGTGGACGGCCTTCCCAGAAGAGGTGAAGCCGTTATAGTTGCAAAGGGTCGGGGCCAACTCAATATTGAACCCTACGGACTAAAGCCTCGTACACACGGTCGGACTTCCATCTGACTTTTCTGTGGATTTTTGTCCGAACGGAGTTGGCCGGACACACCACAGGACTTTTCTGCAAACTTTCCCAAAACTTTTTCCAACATTACGTGGTTTTTCTGCTCTTTTCTGCTCTTTACCATCACCCTTTGGTCAACTTCTGCTATTGTTGGTTGATTTTAACATTAGTTGTTTTGTCCATCGAACAAAAGTCCGATGGTTTTCTGTACACACGGTCGGACTTTGCTCCATCGGACTTTTGTTGGGCAAAAGTTTGTCCGTTTGCAGACCCAACTTTTGTCCGATGAAAACAAGAAAAAAGCAAAAAAAGTTTGTCGGATGGAGCGTACACACGGTCGGATTGTTGGTCCAACTTGCTTAAAATTAAGTTTGTTGGCCAAAAGTCCAACCGTGTGTACAGGGCTTTAGACTGGGATGCCATTAAAGTTCATGTGTGTGAAGGCAGGCGTCCCAATACTTTTGGTGATATAGTGTATTTTGTTACATTGTTTTTATCCAGATGAAGGGGGATTGTTGGCACCATTTTGATACCTTTAGTTACATTGTTGAAGCACTGATGAAGGGGGGATCATTGACTCCAACTAAATACCTTCCACTTCATTGTCGAAGCCCCGATGAAGAGGGATTTTTTGCTCCAATCAGATACCTTTTGCTACATTGCTGAAGCCCTGATGAAGGGGGATTGTCG